>JAQHUG010000060.1:1188962-1239491 GCA_028555095.1 Dicrostonyx torquatus
AACAATATATAAGTATCTTAATCAGTGGTAGAAATGTACACTGTAAAATGGTAAATATATATCAGTATATATATCAATACACCAAGAATGTTTTAAACAGATGTAGAAGCATATGAATGCATACAATACACGATATAATTTAACTTTGTATCCATATACAAAAATCTATGCCAATGTAATTATCTATAAACAATAGTTCACAAATACCAATCTATTAATTCCGGAGAGAATACAGGAAAGAATGACACTAAAGACTTTTAGAAAAAATAATAATGGAAACCTACTTTGTAGAATCTCCTTAATTTTTACATGCACTCACACTCACAGGGTTAGAGAGAGGGAGGGAGGGAGAGAGAGGCAGGCTTCCATTCTCTCAATGGAGATACTTTACAATGGGGCAACAATTCCTCTCCTGAACAACCAACATAGGCTCTGTAGGCTAAGGAATAAAAAGCCCATTGTTAGGAATAGGTTAGTTCTTTTGGTGATGTTGACCAGCAGTATCCACAAACCCCCAGTATTACAGGTGCCAATGCTCCCAGTTATCTTCTATAACTTAACAGTGGGACCCTATTACTGAAGATACTTTCACGTATTTCAACAACGACTACTAGACCTATAACTTCTGACCCTTATCTCTGTTTAGAGGATTAGTATATAGTGGTTTTGTGCATAGTATTGGAACATGGTCAAAATGAACTGTTATCATTGTTTATGTTAAAGAGGGAAGCCTAATATAGTCATCCTTTTATAGATAGCAGAATAGCATCTAGATTTTTTTAAAAATAAAAATGGCTTGTACCAAATAAGTATAGAATTTTTTCTTGTCTTTATTGCCTAAACAATGGTACAGTATCATAGCTTCAGGATATTTATTATATATAGAATGTATTCATATATGGCACAATTTTAGATGAGAAATTTGGATACCCAAGAATTGTGGTATCCTATCCCCCATGGATACAGAGGGATGGTTGTATTATAGTATATCACAGTATGATTAAAGTAATACAGGTAGTACTGTTCAAAAGTGATCATGCTAGGAAGAACCATATTCATCAGCTTAAGAAGTATGCTTTTATTGTGAGTGTAGACATAGATGTGCTATTTGATGTTCTCTGTAGTCTTCCTCCTTATATTAACTTCTAATACTTGCAAATTTCAGGAGTTGTCACAGCAGAAATGTTTAGACATATGCAGAACTCTGAGATAATTCGAAAAATGACTGAAGAATTTGATGAGGTAACATTCTAAATGTTTTAATAATTTTATTCATGTCAATTGTGGCTTAACATGTACATATTTTTAAGTGCTTATATTGTAGATACTGCTTATGATATTCATCAGATGATAGCTATGCAACCTTAGGTGAGTTGTCTTAGCATCAGTCTCATTATCTGTAAATGGGGATAATAGTTTTGTTACAAGGCTGCTCTGAAGATGTTTGAAAATTGCATAGCATTTTAAAAGTCTATGCATATAGCAAGAACTTAATAACTGTTATTATAGAAATAAAAATCAGGGACAAAAATAATTGAGAATATAACATTCTGAAATATTAGAAAAGGAAGATATGTTCAAGTATTTCAGTTACTAGGTAGTTTAGATGAAGAATGTAGAGATTATTACATAAAAACCCTTATATTTCAACACTATGAACAAAAATAGTGATATATTGGAGTTGATTATTGCAGTAATGTCATTGAAGTATTGCTACTAATAAATTACTGGTAAATTTACTAAAGTGAAAACTTCTCCAGGACAGAAATTTGTTGTTTTTTTTTTTTAATTCATAGCCGTATCTCAGCACCAGGAATATTACGCTTCCAAAATGACTTGCATTTTCAAGTAGAAAGACTTGTCTCACTTGTCTTATTTGATCTTTTTTTTTCTTGCTCTGCCTAATGAAAAAGCTTTCAACTCTCATTCTAAGAGATAGATGAGTTGTTAAAATGGTTTTGATGCCACTAAGTGCTATTAATCAGTCCCTTAGTAGCAGGAAGGTATTTATGAGCAATGGTTTTTTTTTAATCTTTCAGTAATAAATGTTTTAACGAGAACCTTCTTAGTAAAAGAAAACAAGGGTTTGAGGTAATCATCTTGAAATATGATTAAAAATTTCAGCAAACCAATTTTCTCACAACTGTATTTCAATATAATCAACTAAATGAGCTCATCAGTAGCTCAATGTCAAGAGTGAGCATTTAACACAATCTAGACCCTGGATTTAATCCTCCTCCGTCCAAAAAATAAACAGAAGGGAATCCTTTTTTGGAATATTCCAGGGCCTTATTCTCAAGCACAGTTGGACTTCTATGTAACATGAATTAAATAGGTTAATTACGAAGTTAAACATACAAGTTAATTATGAAGCCCTTTTGCCGTTTTTATAAACTATTGGTATCTGTTTTAAGTATTCATTTACATATGTGTGTGTGTGTGTGTGTGTGCATACATATTATGGATGAAACCCAGGGCCTTACTCTTGATACGTGCTCTACTACAAAGCTAAACACTCAGTCTAGGACTTATTTTTAATGATTTCTAGAGCTCAGAGTGATGAATGCTCCCCATTTTTATACAGAGGAAAACCTGAGTGCAAAAGGAAAACTTTGGGCGACTGTAGTAGCTACATTTCCTTTTCTCTTATTTATTTAATTTTGTTTTATTGTGATCAAATTAAATCCCTTACTCATTCTAGCAAGTGTTCAACTGCTGAGTATGTTCCCAGGTTTTTATTTGTTAAATTATGTGGTTGCTTATGCCTATTGACTATCTGGTGTTTTAAATCTAATAAAAATTTTGACTGATTTTTTTAATGTATTATTCTATTTAATTGGCTGAGAATACAATTTTATTTCATAACAGAAGGTATAATTTTGGTCTGGTTTAAAGAAATTTAGTAGATATATTTGCTTTTCAGAAGAATGTTCTACTTTGATGAGGGAATACTGATGTCAGGAATTGATACTTAATTTCACTGATTAAAGTGAGGCTATTAAAATCTCTACTTTGATCTTAAGTAAAAGGTCAATGTTCAAAGATGAATGCATCCATCTTTACATATCCTTTTGCTATCTTTGAGAATTCATTGTTGAAAAAGAAAGTAAGATAAAATAGTATTTTCATGCTTTTGTCTGGGGTACATTAAAAGTAAATGAACTAAGTCATGAACTTGAAGTGAATTTCTGTTTTAAACTCTTTTTTTAGGATAGTGGGGATTATCCACTCACCATGGCTGGCCCTCAGTGGAAGAAGTTCAAGTCCAGTTTTTGTGAGTTCATTGGTGTATTAGTACGGCAATGTCAATATAGTATCATATATGATGAGTACATGATGGATACTGTCATTTCACTTCTTACTGGATTGTCGGATTCACAAGTCAGAGCATTTCGACACACAAGCACCCTGGCAGGTTGGTAATTTGAAATACTTTATGAAAATTCCTTTTGCTTATAGACAAGGAAGATTGCCATCAACGAGGAAACAAGTAATAATACTTGAGACAACATCTCACTGTGTAGTTCTGACTGGCTTGGAATTCACTCTCTAGACCATGCTGGCCTCAAACTCTAAAGACATCTAGCCTGCTTCTGTATTCTGAGTGCTACTTAAAAAAAAATGTGACCATCTAAGTCAATATTTCTTTTTTTTTCTGCCCAGTGTGAACTATTCGGAGTCGATTGGTATTTTTATTTTTGATATTTTTTTTTAATCTAGGTGCTAAATAACTTACAAGAGCAAAATGCCCAATAACCACAAATAAAATTACACTGTTGCTTTGTTATATCATTTAATGTACTGCATGGCAGGTGGTCTGGAATATGGTAAAGAAAGGACAGAATTTGATTTTTGAATTAAAGATTAATACACTAAAAATACCAGACAAAAATAGTCTTATCTCGAGTTAGTAACAAAAAGTAGAGATCTAGAGGACATTTCATTAAAAAAGCTTTTTGTTAATTGTCATTTCATTATACCTGATGTATACATACCTACATATCTATGTCCCTTAACAATTTTATTATTGTCTTTGTGATGATATCCAACAGGAAAACTAAAAATGGATACTTAAGAAACTCTATAATCTTTGTACGTAGAGGCTGACACTGGAGGGTTGTCATTAGGTAGAGACTAGAGACCAGACTAGACTATATAGTCAGTCCTAGGCTAGCCTGGGCAATAGTGTTAAGAGCCCATCTCAAACATTCTTTTAAAAATAGTATTTGATTCTTCCTACATTAGGCAGAGGGATGGTAAAATGAGTATTATTTGAACATTAATTTTTTTAGAAGATAAACCACAATCTTTAAAGATCATTGTAAAAAATATTTTCTAAAATACTGGCAGGTAAATATATTCTGTACTTGGTATACATTTTTCTGAATTCCAGTTGAACCTGAAATATGTAACATAAGACAGATTTCTTTGTTCTTTTAAAAATCTATTTTATTTTATGTGCATGCATTTTTTTCATGTTTTATACCATGTGTGCCTGTTGCTTGGGGAGGGCATAATAATGCTTTGGATTCCTAACAACTGGAGTTACAAATGGCTATGACCTGCCATGTAGGTGCTGGTACTTGAACTTGGGTAGTCTGGAAGAGCAGCCATTGCTCATAACCTTTCAGTTCAAGGCCATATTTCTTAATGTCTTTGAGTTTCAATTTCCTTAGCTTTTGTTTTGGTGGGGTTCTGTGAGAATTAGTAGATAATCCATTCCTGATAGTTACTAAGGTAGGAAGTTTAAGGACCCATAATGTTCCAGACATTATGTGCTGTTTTCAGCCATGAAAAAAAGTTGTATGCTTAATTTCAGTCAAAAAGCAGAATATTGCTCAATTTCTCGTAATTTGATCTAGTTAATACAAGTTTGCATCTATTAGACTAATTTCAACATTTTCTCCTTTAAACTCTAGCTATGAAGTTGATGACCGCTTTGGTAAATGTGGCACTAAATCTTAGCATTAATATGGACAACACACAAAGACAGTATGAGGCCGAGCGGAATAAAATGATTGGAAAACGAGCCAACGAGAGGCTAGAACTCCTGCTGCAAAAGCGTAAAGAGGTAAACTCTAGTATTAAATATTTAGGCTACTAATATGCAACTAAGTTGGTTACCATTAATTATAACTTGCTAGTCTCAGATAATTTTTAAAGTTTTATTTATTTTATTGGTGGTGAGAATAGAACCTAGGACCTTATTATTGCCATGTATATGCTTTACTACTGAGCTACAACACCCGAGTTCCAAGAAAGATTTAAACATTGTTTATGCACCTGACTCCAAATTTTATTAAATATCCATGTCAACAATTCATCATTGTACATTTTCTGTGTAGGCTAGTCTTGAGTATGTTTTGGAGTAACATGACTTGGATTTGTCTGGAAAGTTATCTAAGACCAAGAATTATTCATGTTGCTGATGGTCTTTCTCCAGACTGTCTTCTTCAACTTATTGATAGGATGAATGAGATTTCATAGTGAATTCCATTTGTAAAATGACTTAAAGCTTCTTATTGGAATTTGGTCACCAAATTTTGTTATAAATGAAATTCAATGCTAGTTTTATCCTAAACATTGATAAATGAAATCTCTTGATGCTTCATTTGTAACTTAAATTCTTCCTTCAATGTTGATAAAATGTTTTTCTATTTCACAATGGAACTTAAAATTTTGCATGATTAAGAAAAAATATAATGTAGTTGATTTCAGTTTTCATGATAATGTACAGATTATTTCCTTGACCCTTTGAATTTTTTTGAAGAATTAGAAACTAAAATTTTAAATTGTTTATTTCTTAATTATTCAAATAATTTGATTTGATAAAGCTAAGAAAAGTGAAGATAAGCCAGTCAGTAGTAGTGTATGCCTTTAATCCCAGCACTTGTGAGGCAGAGGCAGGTGGGTTTCTCTGAGTTTGAGGCCAGCCTAGTCTACAGAGTGAGTTCCAGAGAAAGCCTTTTTTCCAAGGGAGTTGGGAGAATAAGACAGAAAAGATAAATTTTTGTATTGGTGTGTACATATAGTTGAGTCATGAAACTAGCAAGAGTAATGAGGTTAATAGAGTACACATGAATGAAAGGGGAACTCTGGGGGTGAAAATGTGTATGTGCAAGGGCAAATTGTGGGGTAATCATGGGTAAAAATGCCATAATGAAACCTATTACTGAGGTTATTAATTTCAAAAAAGTAACGAAAGATTTATGGAGGGCAAAGTTATTTTTATGTCCCTCATTTTTTCGTGTAATTTGAAATGAAGAATTGATACATCTGTACCTTAATTTTTCTTGATAGGTTCATTCCAAATACGAAGTATATTTTATCTCTTGAAATTATGATCCATAGTCTTGGATAAATTATTAACATAGAATGAATGGAAAAAGTACTTGAAATTAAAATTTTAGTACAAATATGCCAAAGCATACACAGATAACTCGTTGATGAGTGTCTTTGTCACATGTGGGAAGCCTTGGACTCAGTCACAAATTACCCTCTTTTCTAGATTAGCATTGTTATATTTTGTTTCTTCTTTTTCCTGTCTTTTCTTTGCTTTCTTTTTTCACTTCCTTCACTCCCCTCTTTTTCCTCTCCTCATCCCTCCTACTTCCCTTTTACTTACACGGCTGTGTCCCCCCCCCCGTTTTTTTTTTTTTTTTTTTTGCATTGTCACATAAGAACTGGTATAGTACGTAAATATTGTGTTGCTAATGTACATCCTTTGTCTATTGCCTAATTTTAAACAAATTGAAAAGTGACAGCTTTACTATATTAATATAAATACATGCCCATTTTTACATCATTTGGAAATACAAGATAATTTGATAATATGACTATAAAACTATTTCTTAGATTATAAAATTTTATTTTTTAAAAGAGTCTTTTTATTTATTTATTTATTATGTATACAATATTCTGTGTGTATGTATGTCTGTAAGCCAGAAGAGGGCACCAGACCTCATTACAGATGGTTGTGAGCCACCATGTGGTTGCTGGGAATTGAACTCAGGACCTTTGGAAGAACAGGCAATGCTCTTAACTGCTGAGCCATCTCTCCAGCCCCTAAATTTTTATTTTTATATTTTAAATTTCATTTTATATTATGTTTATGAAATAATGTTCCTTAGATTATAAAACAATATTCTGTTAATTCTAAAACTATAAAATAATACTGTATGTGAGTAAATATGTTCATTTGGAATAACCTAATCAAGAATTGAAATGTTACTTATTATTTCAAGTCAGTATTTCTTTCTTGAAAACAATTTATTAACAATACAGTTTTTATATTTATTTATTTTACCTTTTCAATGTTTTGAGCAAGCATAGTTCACATGACAATTCTTTTTCATAAGACTAAGAATAAAAATTTCTTACATGTTTTGTTGTGAATACTCATTATACGGTAGAAATATATAAACCTTTATTGCACAGTGGAGATTCATGTAGTAGAAAAAATAATCTAAAAGCCAAATTTTAGATGTTAAGTCATACATTTCAGAAATCAAGGGATTTTATCTGCTTGATATTTATTGTTTTTTTCTTGTGGTTACTTAAGTCCAGTAAAACAAAAAAAATGTCACCAATTACTGGTAGAATATGTTTACATTGATATGTACAACAGCCTTTAAGTGTTCTTTTGGTTGTGTTCCTTTGTAATTCAAAAGAAATGGTATGTTCTTCTTTATAGCTTCAGGAAAATCAAGATGAAATAGAAAATATGATGAATGCAATATTTAAAGGAGTGTTTGTACATAGATACCGGTAAGTGAATACAGTTTGCTTGTGGTTTAGACAGTACAAATTAAGGGAAAGAGTAGTACAATAAGATAAATGTTGGAAACTAAGTTCTGCCATTGAGAAAGTCTAGGAAATTCATTTTATTGCTCTGACATTGATATTTCTTACCTGAATAAATGGCAATACTCTGACTTGTCGTAGTCTATTATTATTTGGTAAAGGTACAAAATTGTTTTAGGGTATATTGTGTTGCTTGATTGCATGTGCTAATTCCTTCTAAGGGCATCCTTATACAGGCTAATTCTTCTATTTAATTTCACTGGGAAAATTTGGATAGATTAACTAAAGATGCTTCATTTAGTTATTTTGTTTTAGCAGATGAGAAAGATATTTTCAGCACAGTTTATAACATATTTACTTTCCCTGTTTTCTTCTGAAATCAAGCCTTTTCACAGGTATAACTTAAGACCATTGGAAAACACAGATACTTACATTGAGATTCATAACAGTAGCAAAGTTACAGTTATGAAGTAGCAATGAGATAATTTTTTGTTTGGGGCTCATCACAAGATGAGAAACGGTATTAAAGGGTTGCAGCATAAGGAAGGTTGAGAATCACTAGTCTAGAGTAAAGGTAAAGGTTTTCTTATGAGACAGGTTCTTTAACCAACTGTGCAAAGAAGCGATTTTGTTTAATTGAAAATTTTTATGTTTATTGTTCTTTGCCATTTAGACTGTATACATGTTAATATTTGGAGCTATGATTCCTTTCAAATCTTTTTATCCTCAACAAAGGTTAACATGGTGTCATACTAATAGTAGATGAGAAATACATGGCATCTTTTGAATTCACTATATCTCTGGTAGTATAGTAGCACTGATTATATTACTTGTCCTTCCTCCATTTAGGGATGCAATAGCTGAAATCAGAGCTATATGCATTGAGGAGATTGGCATTTGGATGAAGATGTATAGTGATGCCTTTCTTAATGACAGCTATTTAAAATATGTTGGTTGGACTATGCATGATAAGGTAAGCTATGCCCCATTGACTCTTCTGTCTATACACTGGTCTAATTGTCTGTCTATACATTGGTCTAATTGTCTTCAGTTCTCATTTATAAATTCAGTATCTGAGCCACGTATGGTGGTACACACCTTAAAGTCCCAGCACTCTGGAGGCAGAGGCAGAAGGCTTTCACTGAGTTTGTGGCCAGCATTATCTACAAAGCGATAATACTCACTTTGAAAGATCCAGTCTAAAAAAAAATTGTTTTTAGAATGATCCAGTCAAAAAAAATTAGATTAATATGTATGCATCATGCACATCACTTGAACCCCTCCCCCTCTTTTTATTTGTTTCTGACTGCTCCGACAAAATTTGGTCTCTTACCCAAAGTCCCCTGGATTCAATGTTGAGTCTGGACACTGCTTTCATCCTCAGTATCAACTTTGTTTGTGCTGAAAGAATTAGGAGCATGTCAGTGCTAAAGGTGATACATTCTCTAGAGCACTAAGAAAATCTCTTTGTTATATGTGAGTTTTATGTATTTAGATTTTTTTGTTTTGTTTTGTTTTTCGAGACAGGGTTTCTTTGTAGCTTTGGAGCCTGTCCTGGAACTAGCTCTTGTAGACCAGGCTGGTCTCCAACTCACAAAGATCCGCCTGGCTCTGCCTCCCGAGTGCTGGGATTAAAGGCGTGCGCCACCACCACCCGGCCAGAAATGTTCTTAAGTTTTGTTTTACAGTACTGAGGGTGAAACCCCAGAGCTCAGTGCTAACTAAGCAAGTATTCTGCCACAGGCATACAGTTCAGTTTCTCTTTAATTTTTGTCTTCATAATCATGTATCTTACTTAAATTGGGCCTTACAATTTGACTTCTGACCTTTAGTACATATTGTTCCCTTAAAATTTAATTCTTAGGCCACCTCATTAGCCGTGGAGAAGTTTCTTGTATGTAACTCTTCTAAATGTTACTTGCTATGAAATATGCTTCTCATTTTGCTATGATAAAATTTTGAAAAAATATTATCAGATAACCTATAGAAATATTAGTCGTGTCACTGCTTAATCTTTTGTGCTGATTTATATTTTTCATTAGCAAATATTTCTGAATAAATGCTGCTTGAATTTTAAACTAAAAAATATATCCTGCCATTTTGAACTTGGAAGTATATAGTTTGAATATATTGTCTCCTCTTTCTTCTAGCAAGGTGAAGTAAGACTCAAATGTCTTACTGCTCTACAAGGACTTTATTACAACAAAGAACTCAATTCCAAACTGGAACTATTTACCAGTCGGTTCAAGGTTAGTAGTTTTTAAAGTGTTTTAAAAATTAGTAGTTTGAAATACTTTTCTTTTCCTATAAAAATACTTTACTTTTTCTGTTCTTAGGATCGAATTGTGTCTATGACTCTTGACAAAGAATATGATGTTGCTGTACAAGCAATAAAGTTACTCACTCTTGTTTTACAGTAAGTATATATTTATTGTATATTACTAATGTACACGTATTTAGATAATACATTTGTATATACTTGGTTCACATACATTTAGGCCTAAATTTTAATAGCTTAAGTCATAATATTATAAGCTAACCAACCAACCAGAAGTAGAGGTCTGATGTTGCCCTGGGCTGAAATGTGTCTTAAGTTTTACACTCCCAGCTAACTAGCGGAGACTGCAGGTCTTACCCCAGCTAGAAATTTAGTTTCTTCATGTAAAGTTCAGAAAACAGCGGAAGAAAGAACTGTTTTCTATTTTTTAAAAACAATTATAGTAAAATATATAGAATGTAGAAGTTGTCATTTTGACTATTTTAAGCATAAAGATCAGTGACAGGTATTATATTGTTAGGCAGCTGTTACTTGTGTCCATTTGTAGAATTTTTTTATCGTTTTATATTGGAACTAAATATATAGTTCCTCATTCTTCTCCTGCTGTATACTCACAACAACTCTTCTGTTTTCCACTCTAATGAATTTTCCTCTCATTGACATTCATGGAAGTAGACTCATAATATTTGTCCTTTTATGATGTCACACAAAAATATGTATCAGGAATTGCTTCTTTTGTTGAATACTATTTTATTGTATGCACATAGCATGTTGCGGTTTTCCATTTATGTAGAACCTTGAGCTGTTTCCAATTTTTGACTGTTCAGGTAAGTATCTATGAACATAATTGTTTAACTTTGCTTTAGTTCTTTTGCATGTACCGAGAAAATCAATGTGCTCACTTGATAATAGCAGAAATATACCTGGAAATGAATAAGAAACTCATTATATACACAGATAGCATATGTCTAAAATAAATTGTGTGCACCACTAGTTGCAGATATCTCTTAGACTAAAATAGAAAGAATTTCTTGGACCTGACTTGAAAGCCAGCTTGGTCAACATCAGGAGATTGACCTGTCTCAGAAAAAAAAAATTAGTTGAATTTAATAAGGGACATAAAAATTTGAGCTGAAAAGCCTTTTAAACAAAACAATACTTAAAGATCTATAGTCTCCTTAAATATTAAATATCAGTATAATAGATTTATGAAAATTTATTAAGAGTAGACACTGGTGCTGGGTTGAGTCCAGAGATTGCAAGCTCCATTCTTAGGTCTGGGGGGGGGGATTTAGAATTCTAATAAATAAATAAGCAGTAGCTGAACAGAGTTGTCTTATAATGCTATAGTAACTTAAAAATTCTGATGTCGCTTGAATAAACAAAATAAAAATGTAGATAATATGTATGTGTCATGATTCTACTGTAGGATGAGGGGTTCCTTGATAAAAAATAGAGTCAGTAAATTGTTTTGTGTGTGTGTGTGTGTGTGTGTGTGTGTGTGTTTGTGAGAGACAAGTATGCTATATCAAGGGAAGGGGGAACCTAGTAAGTTTGGTGTGGTAGTGCAGACCTGTAATTCCAGCTCTTGGGGTGTTGAGTAAAACAGGGTGGAGCAATTGTCTGCCATCTCTGAGTAGAAAGAGACTGAGAATGTTGCTCCATAGTATATGCTTGCCTAGTATGTTATATACTTATTTCAGTTCCCAGAATAGCTTACTCATTCAGCTTATTAAAACAACTAAGAATATTTTTGTTAGGAACCAAGAAAGCAAATGTTAGATTAGAACATTAGATATTTGCATCCTGGTAATGAATTTGCATGTATGAACTAAAGTTCTAGAAATTTAATAGGAAATTTGTCAAGAAATTTTCCACATGGAAATTTATTTAGCCTTTTGCAGAGATAGCACATTTATAGACCCAGATGTCCTGAAACTTGGTCTGTTGACCAGGTTGGCTTCGAACTCACAGAGATATACCTACCTCTACCTCCTAAGTGTGGGTGTGCCACCACTTCCCGGCTCTCTACTTTTGAGTTTTCGAGACAGGGTTACTCTGTCTATCTGTGACTGTCCTAGCTCTGTAGGCCAGGGTGGCCTTGAACTCACCGAGACACACCTGCCTCTGCCTCCCCAGTGCTGCTGTGATTAAAGGCATAAACCACAATGCCCAACCTCCCCACTTTTTAAAAATATCACTGGGGGAAGATTTTAAAGATTGTAATGCTCATCATATGTAGAAATAGGTTCATATACAATGTTTTAAGAGAATAAATGGTCTGTGGTGGTTATTTTTTAGATGGAACTTCAACTGAGAAATTACATCTGTCAAATTTGCCAGTGGGCATGTCTATGAAGCATTTTCTTTATTGCTTATTAATGTAGCAGGATTTATGCACTGTGGACATTGTCTTTCATAGGCAGTTGGTTCTCTGCTGTATAATAAATGTAGTTGAGCAAGCTGGAAGAGCCAAGCCAGTAAGCAGCCTACCATCATGGTCTCTGCTTCTGTTTCTACTCCGGGTTTCTCCTTTTGTTCCTTCCTTAGCCTTCCTCTATGATAAATTATAAGCTGTAAGATGCACTAAACCGTTTCCTTCCCTCAAATGGTTTTTGTCAGTATTTTATCACAGCAATAGAGAGCAAACTAGAACAGGTGTAAATTCCTCAAAGAATATCTTTGCAAAATCTATCAAAATTTGAAATGTCCACATTCTGTAATATATTCTTTGTGGTAGAGTTTAAGTATTAATAGAAAAATATTGAATTAGCATATCAAAAGAAGCCGTCATTAGTATTTAATTTAGATTATCTCGTTGACTATAGTAGTTTCCAAATGTTGATGTTTATTATCCCAATTTATTTGAAATGTACATCGTACTAATTATAAAGAAGGTATTTTTAGATATAGTTACAAAATCTTACCAAGATGCAAACAAAATCTTAGTAAATCATGGGTCAAGAATTTGCACCATGGGTAAAAGCATAAATCTGACAACCCATTGCCATTGTCCAGGATCCACATACAAAGCTGCATGTGTGCGGTATGTATCTACTTCTATGGTGAGATGGGAAGCAGAAACAGGAAAATCAGCCAGAAGCTTACAGGCCAGGTAGCCTTGAATATGTAGTGCAACAGAAGGAACAAGAGAGACCTTGTCTAAATACAGAGAACTGACTTTCATAAGTTGTTCTCTGATGACCACACATTTACTGTGATACATAGGTTTATGTATAGAAGTGTGTGTGTGTGCGCACTATTCTCTTAACCATTTAAAGTTTTTATTTCCTGTATTCACTCTTATTTTGCTTTGTGTGCTTGCCATCTTCTTTCCTCCCTCCCTCCTTCCCCACCTCTTTTCTTGTAACAAAGGTTGATCTTGAACTTCCTGTATAGCTGAGGGTGTCATCCTCCTGTCTGTCCTTCTCAAGTGCTGGGATAACAAACAAGGGCCACTATGCCTAGCCTATATTCATTCTTAATTGTTTATCATGACAGTTATGTTTGATCTTAATGACACATTTAGCAGTTTTGTTGGGACAAATTTTACCAAATGATTATACTTATTTATGTTAACATAAATTTGTGAAATTAAGTTAATAAAATTTTGATAGAGTCATGATATCTTATTGTTTATTATTATTATTATTATTATTATTAGGAGTAGTGAAGAAGTCCTTACTGCGGAAGATTGTGAAAATGTCTATCATCTGGTTTATTCAGCTCACCGGCCAGTAGCAGTAGCAGCTGGAGAATTTCTCTACAAAAAGTAAATGTTCCTATTACTCTCTTACTTTTATGGTATTATTTAACATTTCAGATAAATCTCTGGATATATGATCACAGAAACCATTAAGCAAATATTTTATAGTGACTTTTAAAGAGAACATGTTTAATCACACAAACTAGGCTAATATCTTTGTTAAGATTCTATTAAGTTTATTTGGGATATAGTAACTCTTAGGATATTTACTTGGCATGAAATAAGCACACTAGTTTTATCTTAACTGTTATCTAACATTAGTTCTCCCTTCTTTCTAAAGAAGAGCCACACTATCTGTTATGGTCATTGCGTTAAAATAATATTCACAGAAGAAAGGGGAATGATATGTTTCATTTTAGGGAAAAATATGTATCATTATGGTGTATAAATATTTTAGGTCAGTAATTGTATTACTTCCATGAAAGGAATAAATTGTATAAAATAATGTATGGCTTCCAAAAAGAATTTGTATTTCAGTATGACGAATTTGAGAAGTTGAAGGACTATCAAAACTGAAATGAAAAGATTCTTTAATCAATCATTTGCTTGATACTTTAATACTTGCCCAGGTTTACATTATTTTCCTGTTAGGTGCTTAAGTATGGAATATGCAGTTAATTTCTGTGATTAGTAAATAGTTTTCTAATAATCATTTCTCTTTGTCTATAGGCTCTTCAGCCGTAGAGATCCAGAAGAAGATGGAATAATGAAAAGAAGGGGAAGACAAGGTCCAAATGCCAACCTTGTTAAGACTTTGGTTTTTTTCTTCTTGGAAAGTGAGGTTAGTTGCTATTGTTAATTTTATACTTAATTTCAAACTTTTAAAAGGTATTAAAATGATGTATATCTAAAATCTTTCAGATACCCAAATACTGAATGTATCAGAGATCTATCTGTTTCAAATGTTAAAAGTGCTTTCTAATTTAATAAGATAGATATTCAACAATTAAGATGTATATTTTGGAAATTATTAAAACTGTATTCCTCTCATTAGATTGTGTAATCTTGGTTAAGTTACTCAGTCTTTTTTTAAAAATGTATTTACTATTATGTGCGTTAGTGTTTTGCCTTGGGTGTCGGGTCCCCTGGAACTGGGATTATAGACAGTTGTGAACTGCCATGTGGGTGCTGGTAATTGAATCCGCTACCTCTGGAAGAGCAGTCAGTGCCATCTCTCTAGTCCCGAGTTACTGGGTCCTTTTTATCCTTTCTTTCTGATTTAAAAAAATATGTAATTTTTTTAAAATTAATGCTGAGATAATCCTTGTAAAAGAAAGACTTAAAACATTCTAAGTTTTCAAATGTTCTTGTTTGTTATTGTTGTTTGAGACAGGATCTCACTAGCTCAGACAAACCACAGTCTTATGCAAATCCATATTCCTTAGCCTCAACTAGGATTTTTGTAAAAATTTTTTTTGGGGGGACAGCATTTTCTGTCCTGGGATTCATGATGTTTTCATAGAAATCTGCCTGCTTCTGCCTCCAAATGATGTTATTATAAAGGCATGCGCCACCACCACCCAGCAGTTCCTTAGCCTGTTGAGTGTGAGCCTCAAGGCCCAGCTTCATGTCTTGCGTTTTAATGTACAAACAGATTTACATTAGTCTTCATTAAGTTAGCATTTGTTTGTTTAATGTTTTATAAGGGTTCAAAATTCAGATTTATTTAGGGTTCATATGTTTGTTTTGTTTAGTCTTTTTATCTTAATGTGTAGAATTATATTTTTATAGTATCAATCAGATATGATCCTTTTTGTATATTACTAAATCCAGTTTGGTAATTATTGAGGATATTTCCATAGAAAGATATTTGTCTTTAAAGTTTGAAAAATAATGTTTTCCAAAAACTTTGGTTCCATGATTAACTTCAACCCTTAAAACAAGTTAGAAAACTATAATCTTTTACTTTCAGAATGAAGAGAATGATGCCTGTATAAATTGAATCAAGAAGCAAAATGTGTTTTACTGTTTTAATTAACCATTATTACTCCCACTCAGTTAAAATAAAAATCATACTATAACTAAGAATTAGGAAAAGTTAACTAATGTAATATTAGATCTAAATAAGCAATAAATATATTTTATTACCAAATAAGTAATAAGTATGTGTTTAATCTTTTTTGTAAAATAATGTTTAAATTAATAAGTTAAAAGGTACTAATGATTAACAGGTGTTATGGGATGCAGCAAACTACAGTAGTTCACTGTTTTTTCATTCATTTGATCTCAAGAACTAGATTGATTTTTAAGAATTTTAACATGGTATTGACAAAGTATCTGTTCTTTTGTCCTAAGTCTGGTATGCTATTTGTCTAAGAGCATGATGTTTTTAAATTTTAGTTACATGAGCATGCAGCATACCTTGTGGATAGCATGTGGGACTGTGCTACTGAGCTACTGAAAGACTGGGAATGTATGAATAGTTTGTTGCTAGAAGAACCACTTAGTGGGGAGGAAGGTAAGGATAATTACGTTTGTCAATACTGTTTGGAAATAGATTTTCCTCATTCTGTTAGTTTTGTTTGTGTTATGGCTTTGTGTAATTGTTTTTATCGGTGCTGGGAATCAATTTCAAGGCCTTGTTCATGGTTGAAAAAGCACTAACTAACTCTAAAATACATTCCCTGCCTTATATTCATATATATGAATTTTGTGTGTTGTACAAAGATATAATTGCTATCAAAATTTAGTACTTTTAGCCAGGTATGGTGTCACATGCTTGGAGGGATGAAGCAGAAAGATTATGAATTCTATTCCTGCCTGGACTACATAAGAAATTTTATGCTAGAAAATATATATTAAAATTTGTGTGTGTTGGTTGGATTCCTACTTTTACCTATGTATATAAACAGTGAATTTTCCTTAGAATTCTGAATTTTAAGAATTTAAGATTTTAAATTTTTCTGATCTTTTCTGTGATAATAATGGGATTTTCTTTAGTACATTAGGTCAGTTCCTGTTTATAGGCAGAAGAAACTTATATAAGAGGTACAGGAGGCATATATGGAAAAGAAATAGGTTAACTCTTTCTCATTTTTTTATAGCTCTAACAGACAGACAAGAGAGTGCTTTGATTGAAATAATGCTTTGTACTATTAGACAAGCAGCTGAATGTCATCCTCCTGTGGGAAGAGGGACAGGAAAAAGGGTATGCCAATATGTTTTTGTTATTCAAGACTTCTTTTCTCTATATTTGGTAGTTTTTTTTTAAAGGCCATTTTTTACCATGGAACAAAAATGTTTGAAGCTTGGTTTTTCTTTTCTAATTGCTTTTGCATGTACACACGTGTGCATATATGTGTACACATACGCATATATAATAAGTAAATTCTAAAGTAATACCAATTGGAGAAGTTTGATTTTTCTGTAAGGTCTTTTTGTTGATAGGTAAAATGACAGTGAATGACATTGTCTTGAAGACCAAATGAAGTGTGTATATGTAGAGTATTGTATTTGTGTATTTTAATGTATTTATAGATTCATATTTTTATTCTAATATTTTATTCTAATATGACATAATAATTATATTTGGTAAGAGTAGAGGAAGTATACACTCTTGGCTCATGCTTTTTATTTAAAACTAGAAATCCTTTGTGATTTTCTCAGGTTAATACAGTGTTGGTTGTCACTTTTCAAGTTTTATTTTATTCTTGTGTATGGGTTGGAGTATGTGCCATGATGATTGGAGCTCAGAGGAAAACTTTGTAGAATCAGTTATATGTTTCTACATTTACGTGGATTATAGGGAATGAACTTAGGATTTGTGGTTTTGCGTGACAAGTAACTTTACATTCTGAGTCTCTCTAGCCTGAACTGTAGGCTTGTTGTATTTGCCTTTATTATGTTGAGATGTGTTCTTAGAGTCTTAATTTCTTCAGAGTTTTTATTGAAGTGATATTGAGCTTTGTCAAGTGTCATTTTTGCATCTGTTTATATGATCATGTAATTTATGTTCTTGAGTCTTTTATGTGATAGATCTTTACTTTTATTTACACATATCAAATCCTTTCATCTGTGGAATGAATCCTAATCATCTTTACATGTATGTCTATCAGTATGACTGACTTTTAGTTTTTCTATTTGCATATGTATCTTTCTGTGGTTTTGATATTAGAGTAAGAATTGCTTCATAAAATGAGCTTGGCATGTTCAGCTTGATCCACAGTATATATAGTGATGTTTTTCACTGAGTTTTCTACTTCAAATTTTCATTTCCAACATTGCCATTTGATATAGTCATTGTTTTTATTTTTATTGAATTCTTTTCTTATTTCTTGTCATCTTTATTTCATTCTTTTGCTTATTTTCTTTGAATTCATTGAAGAATTGATATTTGTCTTCTTGGATTTTGCTGAACATTTTAATGATCATTTTAAAATCTTTTGGATTTTCATCTTAGTCACTGTATTTGGAAGTCGTTGCTGTAGAATCAGTGACTTCAGGGAATCATGTTCTCTGGATTTTCATGTATACTGTGTTTCTGCGTTGGGGTTTAAATATTTGAATTAGGTTGTTGATGAGATCATCTTTATTCTTTCAGTTTACATTTAAAAAAAATCTTCTAGTAGGATGCTGGGCGGTGGTGGCGTGTGCCTTTAATCTCAGCACTGGGGAGGCAGGGGCAGGTGAATCTCTGTGAGTTCGAGGCCAGCCTCGTCTACAAGAGCTATTGCCAGGACAGGCTCCAAAGCTACAGAGAAACCCTGTCTTGAAAAACCAAAAAAAATCATCTAGTAGGACTAGATTGTACCATTCAACCCACATGTTTAGGATGCAGGGCATGCATGACCTGAAGCACCACTCCAAGACAACACTAACCGCAATAGCCACTCAATCTAATGGCAGCAGGCCTGGCGTGAACATAAAGTAATAGTTGAAAGCAATTGCTCTTTTAAACTCAATAACTTTTGTAGAATATAGGAATGATAATAGAATAGTGTACAGTTGGGTATTAGTTACTGAGGACAGGAATGTAATAAGCTTTGTAAGACCAGGAATTAGTTTAATAGAAACAAAAATGTACTGGAGTTGGGACAAGTATTTAGGAGAAGGGAGTTGAGAAATCATTTGGATAAATGAATTTTAAAGATCATTAAAATTATAAGAAAATTATGATTTAAGTTTATGGAAGAGTAAGATGTATTATGCACTTAACCCTGCCATGTGAGTAAATCAGCCTGTGTGTGTTGTCCAGCTGAAACCTGCTCAATGTGATTGATCTATTTGGGTGTATTTCAATGGATTTCAAACAGGTTGCCCATAGGGTTGGAACTTCTACCCTGGACTCAGCCTTTACCAAGGAGAGTGTCACCTCAGAGTCTGAGCCTCCCATTTCCTTTCATATTATGAGGTTACCATTGCAGTTGGAAACTTCTTATCAAGACTTGAGCCACTGTTGTCTACAGACTTGCATTCTGTTTGCATTTCGTACTGATTTCAGTTAAAATCAGTTTCTGTGGAGTGTTTTCCTGCTTCTTTGGTTCCAGTCTTTTCTGTTGGAGTGAGGGGTGTCTCTGAACTTTGGAGACATGGTTGTTCAGTTATTTTTTACTCTTCTAGCCAAATAAATAGATTGATTACAGAGATTTGGTACCTGCTCCTTCACCGTCCAGTTTCATAGCTACATTGTAGAATGGCAGTTGATAATTTCTTCAGTTTTATGTAACTTATTGGTTTTTCATCTAAAAATTTATGGGTTTTCTTGTTACTGGAGCTTTCTTTTCTCTCGTCTATTGGATCTAGTGGTTTATTGGAGTGAATTTCGCCATTTTCTTCTATTCATGTTCAGATCTCTCTCCTGTAATACTCTTTATGAATGTAGTGTTCATTAATTCTGTATTTTACCTAGTCTCTCATAAATCTACTGTTCACATATATCCTCCCCTGCCATTCTATAATTTTCACCAGTTTTTAAAAAGTCAAAGGTTTGAAGTTTTTGAGATTTATGAGGGATTTTGAAGAGTGCTTCTTATTCTTATTCCACCATTTTTTTAATTGAATTTTTGTCTTTATTTATTCTAGGAATATTTGATTTTTTGTGGTTGTAGTTATTTATTTTATATGGCTTTCTACTAAATTTCTTTACTTTTTTGGCTACAGTGTCTTGGATGTAGCCCTGGCTAGCTGGCTAGGTATTCACTAGCTAGCCTAAAATAATCTTGAATTTATTTCCTCCTATCTCAGCCTCCTTAGTGTACCTCTGTGTACCACTGCACCCAATTGTTACCACTCCCTTAAATTATGATTAAGTTGTTTTGTGTTACTTTTAGGGCTGATGTTTTATATTAGGGAATTTTTGACTAGGCATGTTGACACTAATTGATAACTCCACCACTTGAAAGGCTTTAAAAAATGCACTGAGGTCCATGTGAGCTATAGTAATGCAAGATTCTGTCTCAAAATTTTTGTATCCATCATTTAAAATAATATTATTTTGTCTTAATTAAAAATTGAGGATTTAATAGTGTTATTGAGCTTTGTAGATGTTTATAAAACATCTTTTGTGTTGTTTAGGTGCTAACAGCAAAGGAGAAGAAGACACAGTTGGATGACAGAACAAAAATCACGGAACTTTTTGCTGTGGCCCTTCCACAGTTATTAGCAAAAGTAAGATTACATATATTACTTAGTGTCACTCCCAAATCAAAGATTCTTTGAAAATGGCACAGCACATTCTTACTTAGCGTTATTACAATGTTTTAACATGATTTTTTTTTCACCCAAAAGTACTCCGTAGATGCAGAAAAGGTGACCAATTTGCTGCAGTTACCTCAGTACTTTGATTTAGAGATATATACCACTGGACGATTAGAAAAGGTAAGAAGTTTTCTGTGTATAAAATCATAGAAAATACTGTTTTAATCTACATGATTACATAGCTTTCTTATATTATAAATGGGTTTTGTAGTATTTTGAGTGAACCTGTTTCTACTAGGTTTTTCTATATTTTAGACCAATTGGATTTAGAGAAGGGAATAAATGGGCAACTGTTTTGCTTTATACCAATAACTATGCTTTCATTCTCTTATATATTGTATGACTGTTTCACTGATCATTTATGAATATTTGTCATGAGTTAATAGACAGTAACAGTTGCAAAGCAAATTTATCTAGTATTTATGTAATACTTTTGTATGTTCCTTCACAATTGTTAACAGTCTTACCAAATGTCTGTGAGATAGGTATTTTTTTCTATTAAAGTTGCAGAAATAAATATGGGCCAATCAGTACATTTGTTTCCCAAACTTTAAAAGTGTCTGAAAAGGCATGTCTTATACTTCACATTTAGCATATTTGAAAACTGTTACAGTTGGTGGTATGGTATAGTCTCACTATGCCTACTGTATATTCCTTAATAGGGCTTGCACAAAATGGGCATACCTTTACCACTAAGCTATATCCTTCTCTCTGTACCTTATTAGTTTTTAATGAAATAAATCTTATTTTGCAGCATTTGGATGCCTTATTGCGCCAGATCCGAAATATTGTAGAGAAGCACACAGACACTGATGTTTTAGAAGCATGTTCTAAAACTTACCATGCATTATGTAATGAAGAGTTCACAATCTTCAACAGAGTAGATATTTCAAGAAGTCAGCTGATAGATGAATTGGCAGATAAATTTAACCGGCTTCTTGAAGATTTTCTGCAAGAGGTATATATTACAAGTATTTTGGACCCTTCCCTTCCAGTAACTGAGTCACTCAGTATTAGTCCTGATGATAATCTAGTTGTGTGTTGGTGAGTCTTTTTAGTTATGTGAATCATCAAACTGCTATTACTCTTCCACTAAAATATAAAAATGGCAAAGATATGCAACTTGGAAAAGATGAAGACAAAAGTAGATTTTTTTGCCTTTTGTTCTAAAGAAACGGGGTTTCTTTAAATTTTAGTTGAAACAGTGACTATACTGAGGGAAAAGCTATTGTAGTCTTCATAGCCACTTTTTAAGTTGCTACTATAGTCACTGTAGGTTTGGAAGTTTCTTATGTTGTACTTTCAAAGAGGATTATTGCATGGGTACTAAAATAAACATATATTTTGTGTGTTTTTTCTAGATATACATACATATGTGTTTTAATTTTTTTGAATCAAGTCATAATTGTCAAATTATTTTTTTAGCGTTTTTTTTTGTTGTTGTTGTTTTTTAAGACAGGGTTGGTTTCTATAGCCATGACTATCATGGAACTAGCTGTGTAGACCAGGCTGGCCTTGAACTCACAAAGATTGCCTGCCTCTGCCTCTCAAGTGCTGGGTTAAATGTGTGTGTCAGTGCACCAGGCTTTCTTTAGCCTTTTTTATTGAGACAATCTCTCGCTATGTAGAAGCTGGCTTCCAACTCACAGATATCTGCTCGCCTTTGCCTCTGGAGTACTAAGATTAAAGGTATGCCCAGAAGACATTCACTCTTGATACTGTTCACAGCAGTTAGAAATTGTGAACATTTTTATGTCCAGCAACAATGGTGGATGGAGTAGCTAACAATTATAATCCAGCACTCTGGAACCTGAGACAGAAAGGTTATTTTTAGTTTGAGACCAGTTCAAACTTCATAGTTTATATGAGGCCATCCAGAACTTCATTCAAAGACTCTTTGCATACTATTTAGCATTTTATGTGTAACATTCTAGGTTTTAAGGTTTACTAATGTGAGGATTATATAAATGTGCTCATATACAGTTACCACTTTTTTTTTTTAAAGATTATAGTTGTCCTGCTCTTGACTGAATAGACTGTAGTTAAGGCAAGATAGTGTAAAATCGATAGTAGTTAACTAAATTCTATTAACTAAAAAAAAATATTTAAGTATAAAATGGTATAACTGCGAGGAACCTGGATGTCAGTACCATAAACTGATTGGGATCATACAAATTCTCCAAAATGTGAGCAATCTGGACTAGTATATTTCATAGAATTTCTCCCAATTATATGTGATTCCTTTGTTATTTTTCTTTGGAATACTATGTTTTTCATTTACCTAGCTTTTGCTTTTAGATGTTGTATGATTTCTTTCTTTTCATCTAATATGTGTTCCTTTATTGGTGGTGCATCTTGTACTGGAAAACTGGAAAATTTTAAAATAGTTTTGTGTTTGTATTATATAACAGCAGAAGGGAGAACCATATTCTCTTTTTCTGTTTTTCATTATGTACTTCTGTTTACAGTCTTAGGTTGACTCAGTCATATTGTGTTAAATTTAGCAGATAGAGGGCTTGAATGATGAAGCTTATTTGTGGGTTTTATTTGGTCTTTTTTTCTAAGGTTATATCACCATTTTAATAGCCTAGGATTTATTACTTGGTAGTTCTTTCCATGATTTGTACTAAAATTGATTATACATATATACATGTATGGGTGCATGTGTTTGAAACAGTCTCACTATATAGACGAGACTGATCTGGAACTCAGTGATCTGCCTGCTTCTCCCCAGTTCTGGAATTAAAGGTACCACCATGCCTAGCTTATTTCAGTTGGTTAGTCAGTCCCTCTGTCTTCCTTTCTTCTTTTTATTCCTTCTTCCCTCCCTCAATCTCTCCCTCCTTCTCTCCGTCTCTTCCTCCTTTTGTGGTTTATTGGGATTAGGTTTCTCTGTGTAGCCCTGGCTATCCTGGAACTCAGTCTGTAGATCAGGCCAGCCTTGAACTCAGAGATCCACCTGCTTCTGCCTCCTGAGTGCTGGGATTAAAGGTGTGTGCCACCACCACTGGGCTTATTATTTTGGTCTTTCTTAACGTATGGTTAATATTCATAGGGAGAAGAACCTGATGAAGATGACGCATATCAGGTATTATCAACATTGAAGAGGATCACTGCTTTTCATAAGTAAGTTATATCTTTAAGTTTCTGATTTTTTAAAATTATAGCAAATAACTTTGCATAATTTATGGATTATTATGTTTTCAAATTCTCCCTTTTTTTCTTTTTAGAAGAAATCACTTGATGGGGCATGTTATAATATTCTAAAACAATTATGGTCAATCTTAGTTTTTTTTTAGATATAGCTTAATTTGTTCTTTTGTTTTGTTTTTAACAGTGCCCATGATCTTTCAAAATGGGATTTGTTTGCTTGTAATTACAAACTCTTGAAAACCGGAATTGAAAATGGAGATATGCCTGAGCAGGTTTTTATTTATTTATGTTACATACTGAACTTTGACAAGTGAAAGTTGGAGAGACAAATTTGACCTCTAGTCTTCTATTTCTGTATTATAGATTGTTATTCATGCACTGCAGTGTACTCACTATGTAATCCTTTGGCAGCTTGCTAAGATAACTGAAAGCAGTTCTACAAAGGTATGTGTTAGTTCAGCAGTCTTCCTACTAAATATTTGTCACTATTTTCAGCAGATTTGTACTTTTAGTAAGAGCAAATTAATTCAGTGAAGTCATACTTATTTCTGATTTATATGTAGTCATTTCTAGTTTGTATATTCAATGAAAGAACATATCAAGGTATTTTCAATTAAACATAATTCCACATATGTTGATGATATAAATTGACTTTTCACATTCTCAAGATTGCTTACCAGATATAGGAAAGTAGTTTATTTTAAAAATTTATTTACTTATTATGTGGATGTTTTGTCTGTATATATGTCTATACACCAGAAGTGGGTATCATATCCCATGGAAATAAAGCTACAGATTGTTGAGCTTCCACGTGGGTGCTAAGAACTGAACTCAGGACCTTTGGAAGAGCAGCCAGTGCTCTTAACTGCTCTTTCATCACACCAGTCCTAGGCAGATACATTTTGCAAAAACATGATTGAGTGTCTTCCACCAAGAGCCTTTAAATTAATTGTACAAAGTGATTGGATTATATTCACTGAAGATAATGAACCAACTTTCTTCATACTATCTTGTGCCCTGATTATGTCCTGAGATCACTTTATTGGTAGTCTTCAAGGTTTCTCAAACTCATGTTTAAGGTTTTTTATTTTTTTTTAGTTTTGTGCATCAGTATGTTCCCTGCGTGCATGTATACACATCACTTGCTTCTCTGTTGGATCCCCTGGAACTGGGTTTACGGATGGTTTTGAGAAACCATGAGAATTGAATCATGGTCCTCTGCAAGAGCAACAAGTGCTTTTAGCTACTTTGCCATCACTCTAGCTCCCGAGATCAAGTTTCATGTTTTAATTGAGGATAATATATTAATTAGGATCATTTTTCTAAATATTAAGTTTCTGGGAGTTATGAATTAGGCTGTACATAAGTATTTCCCAAAGAAGGAATTTTTCTATTTTCAGTTTTCTTCCACTTATTCTTTTATTATGTGTTCATTTAGGGGACATTTTGAAGTTTGTTAACATTACGAAATTGAGATTTCAAGATCTATAACCATTATCTTTCAAGATATACAAGATATTCCATTTACCATGAATTGACCACTTCCAAATAATTAATGAGCATGAATCATAAATATTTGCCCTATACATTCTGAGTAGCCATTTTTCTTAAAGTTAGCCATAATCTAATTATGAAAGTTTCCCTAGACCATTAAGGATATTATCTATTAATGTACCAATTAATTTTTTTTAAGTTTTTCTATTCTTTGATTTTTGTTAACCTTTCTTTTATGTAATGTACAAGATAACAAATTTCCTTGTGACATTTTCATTCATGTATATCATTGTTGTAGTTATAAAAACCATAACCTAAAGCTGCTTGTGGGAGGAGGGGGAAGAAGTGGGAGGAGGAAGGGGTTTATTTTATCTTATACAACCAGGTCATAATTCATCATTGAAGGAAATCAGGACAAGAAGCTAAGGTAGACACCACAGAGGAATACTTCTTACTACTTTATTACTTTCTAGTTCTTTGCTCAATTAGCTATATATACACACACAGCTCTGGACAGCCTGCCAAAGGGTAGCTCCGCCCACAGTGCTGGACTATGCCCTTCCATATCAATTATTAGTGAAGACAGTTCTTCACCAAAATTGCTTTATGCCATTCTGATTTGGACAGTTCCCCAGTTGTATCAGGTTGACAACTACAGCAAACTAGGACAATTATACTTTGCTTATACCCTCATTCCCAATCTCATCATCTTATCTTCTTTTCCCACTCTATCTAGTTCCCTTCCTTTCCCCCAAATATTCCTAATTTTCTTCATGACATTGTGTGTACATGTCTGTGTGTGTAGATTGTGTATTTAATCTATATTTTGTATATGAAAAAGCACATTAATTTTTATAATTTTTCCCCTTACATCATCTTTTCTTCTTCCCTCTTCTTTTCATTAGAACTATTCATCGCCCAACAGAATTGTAGTTAGTTGTATTTAAGCATAGGTGTATGCGTATCCATGTATATTTATTTCAGAATAGAGTTTATAATTTATTATAGATACCTTTGTATTGTAGTTGTTCTGTATCCTTTTATTTTTGATACTCATAATAAATTCAGTTATACAAATTGTATATGCATAAAATTATACAAGTACTTAATTGAAAGCAATATATCTGTAACAAGTGTAGATGCTACATATAAGAGAAAACTAGAATATTTGTCTTTGAGCCTAGCTTATTTTCTTTAACACAGTGATCTCTACTTCCACCCATTTTCCTATAAATGATATAATACATCTTCCTTATTCATCTGATCTTGGGCATCTGGGGTTCCATTGCTTAATCATGTGAATAGTACGTCAATAAACATGGATGTGCAATTCTCTTTCTAGTATGCTCACTTAAAGTCCTTTGAAATTTGATAGTTTGATGTGCACCTTGTGGAGATTTGACAAAAAAAGTGAAATGATACATCTTTCTTTGTAATAAGTCATGAAGAATAAATTTAAGTTGAAATTTAAAGTAGAGCTGATATAGTTATCCATAATAATGTTTATGTTAGCAGGCATTTCAAAGAAGTACTAAGTTGTTTATACAGTATTCTAAAACATTCATGATAAATTTTTTTCAAGGAGGACTTACTGCGTTTAAAGAAACAAATGAGGGTATTTTGTCAGATATGTCAGCATTACTTGACCAACGTGAATACTACTGTTAAGGAACAGGTTAGTAATTGCTACATTTTGTTCTCTAAGCAGCTTATTTAACATAAAAAATTAGTATCTGTATATATGTTGTGCATTAAAAAGCAATCAATAAGTTGAACTTACATATAAAATGAGTATAATTTAATAAGAGTTTATATTCCATGTCTATATGCCCATGTGTATATATGACATCATATATAGCCAATTAATGTTGCTAAAAATAAAGAACATGTGAAATTGTTGCTCATATCAGTAGTCATTATCTGTTAAATTAAGCTTTTTTTTTAAGACAGGGTTTTTTTGACAGAGGGTTTCTGTCCCACCCAATTCCACATCCATTCAATCCCAAAGAAACCCTTTGCCCATAATTCTTGTCTGTGTTAGCTGCATGGCTTGGAACCTTTTATCAGTGAGGCATTCTTATCTTACTTCCTCTGCATCTGGGTGAAGACTTAAGACTCAGTTTAGCCTTTCCTCTTCCCAGAATTCTCCTGTTCTTGTTGCCTGGCCTCTACTTCCTACCCTGTTGCCCCGCCTTTACTTCTTGCCTGGCTACTGGCCAATCAACGTTTATTAAAACAATACGAGTGACAGGGTACAAGACCATTGTCCCACGGCAGGGTTTCTCTGTTTTTAGTCCTGACTGCCCTGGAACTCACTCTGTAGACCAGGCTGGCCTCAAACTCATAGAGATCTACCTGCCTCTGTTGCCCAAGTGCTGGGATTAAAGGCTTGTACCAACACTGCTCATTCAGCTTTAAAATGTTAAGAAAACAACTAACTGAATTAATGATTTCAAATACAGAGAATTAGATTTTCCCCCTAAACCCTAACATATTCTTTTATTTATAATACTCACTAAGTAACTGGATAACAGTTTTTCTTCTTTCTAAACAGGCCTTCACTATTCTGTGTGATATTTTGATGATCTTCAGTCATCAGATTATGTCTGGAGGGCGTGACATGTTAGAACCATTAGTTTATACTCCTGATTCTTCATTGCAGTCTGAGTTACTCAGCTTTATTTTGGATCATGTCTTCATTGAACAGGATGATGATAGTAATAGTGCAGGTAATGATATTCTTGTCATTTCATTGTGTATATGTGTTTACTAACACTGTAAAGTTCAATATGAAAACAGGCTTGCATTCTATAATATCAGTGTACTATAAAGATGATATGGTGTTGCAGATGGATATGTCCTTTTTACTAGCACTATTTCTAGTTTGAATCTCCTTAACAGTTGTGAGTGAATTGATTAAAATTGATAAAGCCCATATTCAGATAATTTGAGGAAAATAAGACATTTATGTGACTTTATGTATATTTATATATTGTAGGCTTTCATATTTTTGTGACCATGGGATTTTTGAATGTTGGAAATGATCTTTGAAACTTTTCTTGGGGTAGTCCAGAATAATCATAATTCAATAATCAAACCCATCAGCCTTGTTTTAAGTTATCTTCATATTTCATATTCTCAATGTTGCACTGTCAGGTCCCTTACTTGAATATTAGTTCATGGAAAACCAAGTAGTATATTGTGTTAGTTATGCTTTTTTTTATTTTTAAAAAACATTTGGCTGATGCAAAGAAATCAGAAAATTTAAGCCCCTATCAAAGCCCTTATGATTTGTCCAAAAGTCAGAACTATGTGCTATTGTCATGACACTAAAGGCTGCTGTTTTTTTGTTTTGTTTTTCGAGACAGGGTTTCTCTGTGGCTTTGGAGCCTGTCCTGGATCTAGCTCTGTAGACCAGGCTGGTCTCGAACTCTGCCTCCCGAGTACTGGGATTAAAGGCATGCACCACCACCGCCTGGCGGGGTACTAAAGGTTTTTAAACAACCTCTCAACATGCTTACTGATTGCATGCAGAAAGAGTTGTTTTATATATTGAAACTGCTAAATTTATACCAGATGATACAGAATTGACTTTATTATTTATTCAATTACAAGTTACAGTCAGGAATAGGAATCATCCCATATACATAACACACATCCGATCCCATATGGGTCTGCCAGGTCCTCTATCACAAGGTAATGTAGAAATGGATAAATTATTGATTGGAAATGTGCTGAAAGCCTCAGAATTTCATAAAAAACATCATGTCAATAATAAATGTTTTTTCCATCATGTGTCAACAAGCCAAGGAAATGCCCTACTTGTTCTTTACCACTGCCTGCAGGAAGTGACCCAAAGGGTACACTAAGGAATGGAATCTGGCAGATTGTGTGCTCCATTTTTTAGAATTTAGTTCCTAAATTAGCGTAAAGTTTAGATTTGTCTTGAGGCCCATATTTAAGCAATATAATGATTTGTGCTTACAAAATGAAAACATAGCTAGAATACAACTGGAAAGCAAAGAGTAATCAAAACTGTGATTAAAAATCCTTCTAGTAATGTTTTTCAAGTATGTCTTACCCTTTGATATTCTAGTTGTTTCTATCCCAAGATAGTTATGAATGTTCATGTATATGCATGATGGTGTCAGAAGTTGAATACCCCCAAACTTTTATGCTTTTACTTTCTTGCTGCAGTTGTTGGTATAGGTATACTTCTTACTATTCATTAAACAAAGACGTACTGATCAGCAGGTTGCTAGATGCCTTGGACAGGGAATTAAAGTCCAAACATCTGAAATCAAATAGTTGAATGTATTTTTTCGGCAATGGAAGCTTGTATAACATGTGACTGTGTAAAGGAAGTCCAGTTGATTGGCAATTTTGATAGAAGCTGACATCTGAAATGCATATGAAAAGATGAGAAAGTCTCTAAAATTTGTATGCAAAACCATAGTTGCACTCTAAAATATTATGGGAAAGTTTTGCTCTATAACTTTTGTTGATGACTGTTTTGACTTCATTGAGACCATTGTAAATCAAATGAAAGTAAGCTTCAGTTTTGTAAGAACGTCTTAGAATTAAGTTTTCTGTGTTCTGTGCTTGGACTGCTTTTTTCTGTTAAGCTGTTTAGATGAAGTATACTCTACTCCTGTGGAAAAAAATTATTACACATCTGTACACAACCACCTGTCTTTCTCAAATTTAGTGGTGTTCGTAGTGTGTTTTGGAAAGAAGACTTACCTCAATGCATGTCCCTTCACCAATAAATTTATTTTCTTTTACCTAGAAATTTACTGTCATAAATTTGGCATTTATCGTATATTTTGATTTTACTTGGAAGTTTTCTGTTAAGTAATTTTCTTTTGTTAACTTCCTTATAAATGTTGTTATGTTAACTGTTTTACAACATATTTAAAAAATTTGAGATTGTTTTAGTATTGATATGTAATCATATTTCATTTGTCTCAACGACTGAGCATCATAAGAATTGACTACTATACATTTACATTTCTTAATGTTAAGGCATTTTGATTGTTTCTAATTTCCCCTAATTATAGATTGTTACAACAAATATACTTATTTACTTAAAAAGGAGTATAAGTTCTTTTATTATATATAAACATAACAGTGAAGTTTGATTGTATACTGTTTTGTGTCGTGTAATTTTAGCCACAGGTTGTCACATGGTTCAATTGCTTAATCAGCTCACTACCCAAATACTACTTCCATACTTCCATTGCTATACAGTGGTCATATAATACTTGTTGGTAAATTATTACATATTTGATTTGAAATTCATATCATATTAAACAGTTGTGTCCCATCCCATCCCTCACCCCTGACCAAGACAGAGTTTTTCTGTTTAGCCCTGGCTGTCTTGGAAATCACTCTGTAGACCAGGCTGGCCTCAAACTCACAGTGATCTTTCTACATCTGCCTCCTGAGTGCTGGGATTGAAGGTGTGTGCCACCACTGTCTGTTAAAAAATTGGGGGGGGGGGAATTTTAGTATGTAGGAAGAAATCCTAAGAAATCCAAGTTTTTAAGAACATTACTAATGACTGAAAATTATATTATTTAAAAATGATCTGCTATAATGGGAACAATTAAGTTAATTTAAAACATTCAGTATAATCTTAAAGTGCAAATGATGCAGTTTTTAAGTTGCTGGGCAAATGACTTTGACATTGGAGCATATACTGAGGATATGGAGCATATACTGAGGATAAAACTTTTGCTTAAATTGAAACTTGGTGTTAGGGTTTTTAGGTTTAAGTTCCATAACTTAGTGATGGAACGTGGGTTTAGCATTCTTTATGCTCTGCTTTAAGTCATTAGCACCCAAAATAATTGAGGTAGATAATGTCAAATTAAATGTCAGGATTACTGGAGGTGTTTTTCAGATATTGAGAATCTTGTCTTGAAAGGGTAGCTAGATATAGACTAAATAATTGTTCACAAAATATAAATGGCTTATTAAAGATATTGAAAGGTATTTTTTGTAAAGAACTAATAACCAAGCAAAACTGAAATAGTAGGGTTCTTCTATATTTCTTTTGTCAGTCATAGTTTTGTTTATAATTAATTTCAGATTTGAAATCTGTTTATAGGGAAATTCTTTGTGTGTATTTGCCTATATTACTGTATCTGTGTTAATTTGGGCACACACACACATACTTTACATGTCAGTCCTCACACCTTGAAACAAGGTATCTGTGTTCATCTTTGCAGTGTTAGGCTATCTGGCGTCTGTTCTCTTATCTCTACCCTTTAGAGACGCCCTTAAGTCAGAGGATGATCTGAGGCCTTCCTGGTCATATCTGTATAGTGAGAGCCTGTTGAATAGATAAGAATGTATAAGAAGAATGAAACTCGGGGGCTGAGATTATCTTTGGAAATGATAGGTTTAATTTGCCTTCAATGCTTTCAATGAAGGAGACTTTTATCAACAGGTTCTGAATATACACATGTGCTTTTCTTTTTTTGACAAATCCTCCTGTTGGAAAAGTCCAGGAACGAGTAAGATGAGCTTAACTTGACTAATCAATTCCTTTTACTTGCTGCATCTGTTCCTTTACAATGACGACTTTTTGATGTCTAAAAAAATGGGATTTTTGAGTAGTTTGTGACGTTTAATTTTTGTTATACTTTTTTCCCTTTTCAAACTCCCCAATGAGAGGGTCAGTATAAGTTATATTTTAAATAATGTAATTGGAATAAAATACAAGATTGACTGATTATTGGGAATGCTCTCCCTCCCCCCAGATGGTCAGCAAGAGGATGAAGCCAGTAAAATTGAAGCTTTACACAAGAGGAGAAATTTACTTGCAGCATTTTGTAAGCTAATTGTATATACTGTGGTGGAGATGAATACAGCTGCAGATATCTTCAAGCAGTATATGAAGGTGAGGTGAAATATACCGTAGATATTTATTTCATGCTTAAAAGAAATCTTATAATGGTTTGACTATGTGGGCACACTGAATTGCTTTTTTATTTATCTTAAAGCAGTTAACATTTTGAGTAACATTTTCTCATATCTGTACTAATTCAGCTAATGGACATTTTGATTTGTGATCATTTACATTTTGAATGTTAGAAAATGACCCATCCTGCCTGGTCATAAGAACTGGAATCATAAGAAATTGCATTCCTGGTGAAAATACTTCTCCTTTAGCAATTAGAGCCTGTTCAGTACTTTCAAAAATGCATGTGAGATACCCTCATTTTGAAGCAGGACTTCAAGGCATATTGTTAATTAGACTAAAAGAATATGGCTCAGGTTAAGCGATGTTCTTAAGTATTTTCTCAAGTAAAAACATTTTTAATTTAAAAAAATTATTTTTAAATCTTTGCTTTTCTCTCTCTTGTCAGGGCTTTTGTAGTTCTTTGATACATGTTCTCTTGAACATGAGTATCTGCCTGAGCCACTGCAACCCTAAAATAATCACACAGAAATAACCACTCAGATACTGTATTAATTAAATCACTGTTTGGCCCATTAGCTCTAACTTTTTATTGTCTGAATCGTACATTTTAGTTTAACCCATTTCAATTGATCTGTGTATCACCACATGGCTGTGGTTTACCGGGTAATGTTCCCAGCATCTGTCTCCAGCAGCTCTATGGCTTCTCCCTGACTCTTCCCTTCTTCCTCCCAGCATTCAGTCCAGTCCTCCCTGCCTAGCTCTGCTCCACCCCGCCCTGCTATAGGCACAAAGCAGTTGTTTATTTATTAATGGTAATCACGGCATACTGAGGGAAATCCTACATCAATCCCAATGCTTGGGGCACTACAAATAGACCAAGCCACACAACTTTCATGCACATGTAGTGGGCCTACGTTGGTCTCCTGTCAGTTCCCTAGCTGTTGGTCTAGGGTCTGTGAGCCCCATAAGCTTGAGTCAGCTGTGTCTGTGGCTTTCCCTGTCATGATCTCCACTGCCCCCCCTTGCTTATATACTCCCTTCTTCCTCTCTTTAGCTGGACTCCTAGAGCTCTGCCCAGTTATAGCTATTTTTATAGGTGTTAAAACCTCTGTTTTAAATTAGAAAATGCACATATATAGTATATAATATAAATTTTAATCACAGGAATTTTCTTTTAAATGTTGTTCATAGGCTATTTGTTCTGTAAACCAAATCTATAAGTTGGCCTACATCTCAACAATGAGAGTAACTCTGAGAGTAACTCTGTTTATATTTATTGTCATTAAAGAAAACTTAGTGTTACCTCTGGAACTCAATTAACCTAGTTGCTGCTTTATTTCATACCCTCATTGTTTAAATAGTTTGGTGTTTCCAAATGATTTTTTAAGTTAAAGATGATGTCTTAGAAATGACCTTAAATCTTTAGTACCGTTATAAATTTCCTATCTTTGGAATTACAAATGCATAATTTGTTTTGTGCTTATAGAATTAATATAAACTTAGTCTTATTGTCCAGTAATTTTCAGAGAGTAAACTCTAATTTGTATTAATTTTTTCTAGTATTATAATGATTATGGCGATATCATCAAAGAAACAATGAGTAAAACGAGGCAAATTGACAAAATTCAGTGTGCTAAGACCCTTATTCTCAGTTTGCAGCAGGTAAGACTGAGTATCAGCTTTACTTAACATAATTGTCACACATCAAAAATGTAATAATTGAAACTGGGCAGAGGACCTGACAGACAATTCTTAAAAGTAGCAATACAAAATATTCACAAAATATAGTATATGAAATTTATATGCATATGTGAAATGATTGAGTCTGGCTGTTGGATGCAGTCATTACCTCATAATTTGAAGTAAGATCATTTTAATATTTTTTCTTCTTCGTATATGTTTGTGTGAAGTGTGTGTGCGTGACTATGTATGCATGTATATACCTTTATGCAGTTATAAGTGTGGATGCCTGAAATTGACTCTTGAGTATTGTCTTTGATGGTTTTCCTTTACTGAGATGGGCTCTCTCACCGAACCTGGAGCTTGCTTAACCTCGTATTATAGGCAGGCTTCTTTCTATGGATGCTAGAATTTGAACTTTGATCCTTGTGTTTGCATGGTAAGCACTTTATCCACTATGCCATCTTCCCAGCCTCCTTTTCCTCTGTGTGTTTGTGCATGTGCACAAATGTGCCAAATTGTACATGTGCAGACCACAGGATAACTTGGGAAATTTGGTTCTCTTCATCTACACTGTGAGAGTATCAAATCAGATTATCAGATGTGGTGACAAGACCTTTACCCATTAAAGCATCTTGTTGTTGTCTCAGTGTTTGTAGCCCAGGCTCTCCTGTTCTGTAATTTCTTTTGCCTCAGCCCTCTGATGGCTGGAGTTAGAGATCTGTACCACTGTACCTGGATAGCAATATGTTTTTGGAACAAAGAATGTGTGGCTGAGGTTTCTTTTGAATTGGTCGCAGGGCCGTGTGCATGTTGGGAAGATTCTCTACCACTCAGCTTCATCCTTGTCGCTATAATATCTATTTCATTGTTAATTCTACCACACTATATTGTAAAGTTATTCTCTGGAACCCAATCATCCTAATTGAATATTCCTATTCCACTGCCCTAGTTTGTGGCACTAATTATTTTAGTTTCCATATCTTTGACTTCAACTTGGTTTTGTTCCATTAAGTGTGATCACATGATATTTGGTTTTCTATGCCTACCTTATTTCACTTAAAGGATTGTGTTCCGGGTTCATCCATGCTTTTGCAAATGACATATAAATTTCCACCTTTAAAGGCTAAATAATACTTACTTTTGTGTGTTTGCATGCATTTTGTGGTACATGACATATTTCTTTATGTGTGGACAATTAAGTTAGTTCAATCCTATGGTCATTATTTATGTTATTATACAGTGTGCATAGTGTTGATATCTCTTTGATAAGATTTTATTTTCCCTAGTATCTAGATATATTTGGCATTTAATAGTTGTATAATACTCCATTTTATAGATTGGATTATGATTTTTAGACAGATGTTAAGGTCTTCATAACTTTATTATAAATAACACCAAAATATTATGTGCATAGTATAGTACATAAATATTTCTTTTGAATAAAGTCTTAGAATTTCTAAGTTACAGGATATCAAAGTTCAAAAGCTTTTGCTACTTTATGATGAAAGTTCATGATACGAAAATTCACCCCTTGAAGGTAAACAATATAGTGACTAGCATTCATGAGACCCTGGATTTCAGCACCATCACCACAAAACCAGAATATAGTTGTCTAATAGCTCACAATGAGTTTTCCTTTCCTTATGTTGTTATATGTGTTTGTACCCAATTAGTACCAAGTGATTTTGACCAAATTAACCTAAAGAGTTTGGAGTATAAATAATGATATCTATTTTAAATATGTGATGTGCTCATTTTTGTATGATAATTTTTTAAATCCGTGTTTCAGGTATTATCATTTATATTTTAATTGAAAAATATGCTTAAAATATGTTAATCAAAAATTCTGACATTGCGTTCTTTTTTTTACAAACAGCTTTTTAATGAGATGATACAAGAGAATGGCTATAATTTTGATAGATCATCTTCAACATTTAGTGGCATAAAAGAACTTGCTCGACGTTTTGCTTTAACTTTTGGACTTGACCAATTGAAAACAAGAGAAGCCATTGCCATGTTACACAAGTAATCAATCTCCTAATACTTCATTAGTATTTGTAGTTTCATGAATCTTATTTTGTGTCTATCCTTTGCTTGTTTGGAATAGCTCGTTAGGCTTGTTGTATTATTGGTTTATAAATTTTTTAAGTTTAAGAACCCACGTGGGATCTCCTCTTCTTTTATAAATGCACACACGTGCATCCATGGGCACACTTATTCTTAAGAAAGTCAGAAGAAACTGAGCTCAAATGTCATCCTTCAGAATGCTACCCATCTGTGCAGTAAGCCCTGGGATTTCTTGTGCACTGTCATGAATTGCACACAACTTACTTCTTTTATTTATTTTATCTATCCTTCTCCAACATTAATTAACTCTCTTACTTCATTTTGTTGTATGCCTTTCAATATATTAGTAATAATTTTAGGTAAAATTTAAAAAACATAGAGTAATTGTTAGAAATAAATTTTTCATGTGGTTAATAGCCTGCTTTCTTTTTAAAAATTTTTTTTTTTGTTGCATCCTGACCTCAGTCTCCTGACCTCATTTCCCCCTCCTTCTATTCTTCCCATTCTCCCTAATCTCCCCTCTCTGCCATATACTCTTTTCCTTCATTTCCTTTCAGAAAAGAACAGGCCTTCCAGGAATATCCATTGAGCATGGCATTATAAGATACAGTAAAACAAGGCATAAACCCTCATATCAAGGCTGGGCGAGGCAGGCCAGTAGGAGGAAAGGGCCCAAGAGCAGAAATACCCCCACTCCCACTGTTAGTAGTCCCACAAAATCATCAATTAAAAACACCAACCATAATATACGCAGAGGACTTAGTGCAGGCCCAAGCATAGCCTGCTTTCTTTCCCAATTTCGTCTTCATTGTTTCCCTACTCTTTTACATTTTGATAGAGCACAAAGGTGGTTGTTAGCTTAATCAATTCAGATATTTAAATTGTGATACTGGTTAGAGTTTAATTTAAAAAAAAACTTTAAGCAAATCATTATAGGTGGGGTAGTCTTATGTGCTAGAGTATGTGCTAGAGTATGACTTTCATAGTCTGAAAAAACATGGGTAATATGTTGATTAGTATATTCAAAAATTTGTACTATCTTTGTGGGAAAGAGTATTCGAGTAAAGAATAAATCGTGAGATTTTCAGCACACTTGTCTAATCCCAGAATTTCGGAGGTCTAAGCAGAAGAATCACAAGTTCAAGGACAGCCTATGTTATAAAAGGAAACCATATCAAAAAACCAGAAGAGAATGTAGATTAGACCACACCACATTTAGCTGATGGGTAGCTAGCTAACTAGTGTGTGTGTTATTTTATGTTAGAATGACATGATAGTCTCTTTGATTTTAAAATTATTTTTAATTTTTAAAATGTTTGATAATAAGCAGTGTAATATTTATTTCATTTTTTATTTTCTTTACAGAGATGGCATAGAGTTTGCTTTTAAGGAGCCTAATCCACAAGGGGAGAGCCATCCACCTTTAAATTTGGCATTTCTTGATATTCTCAGTGAATTTTCTTCTAAATTGCTCCGACAAGATAAAAGAACAGTGTATGTATTTTCTAGATATGTGTAGCTTAACTTCATTTTGAAATTTTCAAGAACAATTGTTATACTTGATATTTCTTTCCAACACACATCTGTAACATTATATTAATATATAAAGCTTTCTACTTCACTTCATGGTTTTATAATGTCTATATTCTGTAAACAATTTCTGCACTGTAGTATTGGGAGTTCTATTCCCAGTATTTGTGTACCTTTTGAGGTATAACTGCAATGTTTTGTGAATTCTTTGCTGAATACTCGCTGTAGCCCAACTAAGGAGGCAGTATTTAAAGGACCGTAATACTGAAAATCCATCAAAGTTACCCTGTTTTGTCTGTATCTTGAAATACAGTGTTATGGAAAGTAAAGCTACGTTATTTTATTCCTTTAATTAACTGTTTCTATCCTCAATTTAAATAAGAAATTTCTGTGTATTAATTTCCTTAAATGGTGACTTATGGAGAGACTTTCTAGTGCCTGCCCTCTCTCCCAGATCCTTGAAGTATATGGGGATAAAAATATTAGAAATACCACATAGTTGAATGTCTTCTGAAAATTCACTGTAGATTTCGTATGAAATTTTAAAGAAGACAAAACTAAATGTTTACTTAGAGACTTGGATTTATTGACTGGGAAGGGCTATTGGGATATTCTGTATTGATGAGTATGTAGATTCCATGAGTACATTCATTTGTAATAGTAATCCAAGTGTATAATTGATTTCTGTGCACTTTATTGTATATGAATTTATTGTAGCAAATTTTGCATTGCTTGGACAAAGTCCTATGTACCTGTTGTTCTAGCCCTTTGGGGCACAGAGACAGAAAGATTCAAGGGCAGCCTAAGCAACACAGTGAGAGTGTCTCTCCACTTTTATAAACTTTTTAAAAACCATATTTATATATTATATGTGTATACACATGCATATGGGTCATAGCACACAGTGGAGGTCAGAATACAACTTGTGAATGATCCTTCTTTTTACTCTCCTGGCCACTAGCATTGAACTCAGATCATCTCAGCCTTGGCAACAAGTTTCTTTACCTGATAGTCCATGTTGCCAACCCTAGACTTTGATCTATAAACCAAAATTCTTAGACTATGAATTAAAGAAATGCTGATTGAACAATGGCAATGAACAATGAACAAGACTAAATAGCTCTGGTAATGTTATATTTTTAAGGATGTAGAGAAATAGAGCTGTTTATACATTGTTTGTGACCTAAATTAATACATGATTAGTTTTGGAATGATCTGATAATATTAAGTTTAGTTTTTTTCTATCTATCTCCAGGCCCAGTCACTTCATTTATATGTAAATACTCTACAAAATCTTTGAACTGTGAATATAAGAACTCTTAAAAAACAGTGAATATGTTTGAATATGGAAAATGTCAAAATAACCTCTCCTTTACTTAGAATATGCACCAATATGGCTCAGGTTATGGAATATAGTCAAAATTGACTGATTTAAAAATATAATGTTGAGTACAAACAAGAAATCTTATAGGCCAGTATATGTATTAACAAAAGTGTACATGGGGTTTATATATAAAATAGTCAGCTTAGTGGAACCACAGTGACAGAGAAACAGGAATGGTTTCCACGAAGGCTACTTATTTGTTTGTCTCTTTCTTTCTTTCCTGAGACAAAGTTTCTCATCCCTGTTGTCCACCAGTATCTAATAATCCATGTGTATCTCCTCCATAGTGCTGTAAATATGACATTTGCAGTAATGCCCAGCTTTACATGTAAGTGAGTTCTGGGGCATTTGAACTCAGCTCCACATGATTGCTGGCCAAGTACTATTACCCACTGAGCCATGTCCCTTGCCTAGAGTCTCCTTATTGTTAATATTCTGTTAGGGATATAGTGGGCATGGAGCTCTAATTTTTCTACCAAGTAGTTTATTTTTGCTCAAATTTTTAATCTTGTCTCAGACTGGTATTGGTTTCCAGACTGGCAGCAAGTTCATAGGCTAGTCTGAAGAGTACTGTAGTATGGCTGAAGTATGTTGTAACCAGAAAGATATATTTAATGGTTACTACAAAGCAGTATGACTTTTTCCCCTGATTTTACTTATGCTGATAAATCTGAATTGATTGAAATTATTTATTCCAATTACTTCAAATATTTTAATTTTGCAGTATAGTTGATAAATTTAAGCATAATGTAGACTTTTTAAATTTCTGTTGCATACATACCCTGAGATCCAAATGAATCATGACATTGTCTGTTTCATGATTACAGTCATATTAATTTATTTTATGTCTTTATTTCTTCATCTAAAATGGAGAGAATGTTTTCCTTACAAAATTGTAAAGAAACATGTTTTCCACCAAGCTGAAGTTTTGAGGATAGGAGAGGTATACTTACTTAGTACCAAGTACATAGCAGATGTTCAACAAATGTTAAGCTGGAATTGTTGTAAGGAGGCCGCTGTTTTGTTTTCTGACTGCCCAGACTCCTGAAATAATCACACAGGAACCATATTATTTAAATCACTGCTTGGCCCATTAGCTCTAGCTTCTTATTTGCTAACTCTTACATCTTAGTTTAACCCTTCACCACGAGGTCGTGGCCTACCAGCAAAGTTTCAGCATGTCTGTCTCTGACGTCGGCTCCATGGCTTCTCTCAGACTCCTCCCTTCTTTCTCCCAGCATTCAGTTTAGTTTTTCCCACCTAGCTCTCTGTTCTATCCTATCAAGTCAAGCCAGTTTCTTTATTCATTAACCAATAAAAGCAACACATAGACAGAAGTACCTCCTACACCATGGACTACTCTCAAATATTTCATTTAATTTGAGGTTTTTTGATAGACATTTTCTCTTCATTGTGCTGCTGGAATTGCAATTAAGTAATGAAGTTCTAGACTCAGGTTCTTACAAGGAGGGGTTGTTTGAACTAGCAGCTCTGCATTCAGCTTAATGGTTTCTACTTCTTTTTAAAGGTATGTTTATTTGGAAAAGTTCATGACCTTCCAGATGTCACTCCGAAGAGAAGATGTATGGCTTCCTCTGATGTCTTACCGAAATTCTTTGCTAGCTGGCGGTGATGATGATACCATGTCAGTCATTAGTGGAATGAGCAGTCGGGGGTCAACTGTACGGAGTAAAAAGTCAAAACCATCTACAGGAAAACGGAAAGTGGTTGAAGGCATGCAACTTGCACTCCGTAAGGACATAGTTAATACTGTTGAAATTTATTCTTACTATTGGCCACCTGAATTGTCATTAAGACTCTCCTTATTTTCATATGATATTTGATACTCAGTTGTAACTTGTACAATGTATCAATCATTCATTATGTGCTGTTTTTTACATACATGGCAGTCAGTCTGTCAACTCTTTGAGGCACATTCTCCCTTTTCAAATGAGAAGTAATACAGACAGATTGTTACTTTTTTAAAAAAATTATTTATTTATTTATATTTTATGTACATTGGTGTTTGCAATGAGTGTTGGGTCCTAGGATTACAGACAGTTGTGAGCTGCCATGTGGGTGCTGTGAATTGAACCCAGGTCCTCTGGAAGAACAGTCAGTGCTCTTAACCACTGAGCCATCTCTCCAGCCCCCAGATAGTTACTTTTCAATTGCTATTCTGTACTCTATGTATATGAAAATGGTTCCAATATGAGATAAAATCATTTTGTTGCAGCAAAGCATGTTTTAAAAAGCTTTAATATATAACCTTTGTATTTCTATTCAGAAATAATTCAATAATTGTGAAGAACATAATAGAAATTAAAAGTGATTTTTGTCAGCCAGGCGGTGGTGGTGCACGCCTTTAATCCCAGCACTCGGGAGGCAGAGGCAGGTGGATCTCTGTGAGTTCGAGACCAGCTTGGTCTACAAGAGCTAGTTCCAGGACAGGCTCCAAAGCTACAGAGAAACCCTGTCTCGAAAAAAAGAAAAACCAAAAAAAAAAAAAAGTGATGTTTGTCATAGGTAGGAATGCATGATGCTTTGTGGTTTTGAACTCCTAGCATCCCAAAAGTGGCTCAGTATGGACCTAGGGAAATTTTTCCTCTTTTCTCAGCTGCTCTTAAACAACTTAGTGCAATTGTTAAGATCTGTTGTAGTAAAAGTGCAATTGTCAAGATCTGTTGTAGTTATTGTTGCTGAGAAAGAAATTATCTTAAGACTTGGTATAGTAAGGTTATGGTGCCTAAGCTAGAAAGGCCTAGAGACTGGTGGCTGCATTTATATGGAAGCATCCTCACCTACATATCTGATATCATCTGAATTATCTCTCAAAAACCCTTTTATAATGTCTCCATATCAGTATCTCACTAAGCTCCAAGAATATTATTCTAAAAGAGGATGTGGAAGCTACCGGTGTAAGGCCTCAGCCTGGACACTTCTTCAATCAATATTTTGTTGGCCAGGAAATCAGTAGAGGGTACCCTCCCTCAACTCGTCATTTGTTTGGTTTTCATGAGACAGAGCCTCGTGATGTATCCCAAGCTAGTCTTGAACTCATGAAACTCTTGTCCACTTTTCCAAGCAATGGCTCTAGAGAAGTGTCCAATGTTAGACTTGGCTATAAAGTCACAGCATCACTGCAACTAAGGATAGAACCCTGAAATTGAAATGTGATACTTTATGAGAAGTATCATTTTAATAGATAAGTCAGCAAATTAAAAGGATATTTCTTGAATATGATTATAAATCTTAAACTTTTCTTTGAGTAGTTAACAATTTGTGCTGAGTCACCAAGTTACTCCTTTATCTAACAAGTAGATTATTAAATTAGATGACATTTTTACAGACAATATAAATGACCTTTTTAGGTATTTGGATAGCTGTATATAAAATGCCATTAATAAATGCATGAAAGAGCTGGACAGTAGGGCCGTACACCTTTAATGCCAGTGTTTGGGGAGAAGAGATCAGCCTGGTCTACTAAGCTAGTTCCAGAACAGCCAAGGTGTTTACACAGAGAAATCCTGTCTCAAAAAACAAAACAAAAAGTGAATAAATAAATTGGTGGAAAGAAAGATAAATATCAGGTCAATGGAAAATGATCCTGAACATAATAGAACTCAAAATAATCTTTATTATATAATGTGAAGTTTTTGTCTAATCCCTTGAGTACTTGGACATTAGTACCTTTATCCTCAAAACATATGTGCCAACTCTTAGTCTTGTAGTAAAATACCTTCCCTCTAAATTCATAGTAACTAGTTTTACTATTAACTCAGTGACAGTGACATGTGACTTTGTCATTTGCAATCATGAGAACACCTATATATGTTTGGGGGGATATATTTTGCAGGTGTAACTTTTTAATAGTCCACTACTTAATGTACATATAGTCTTGTATTGTCTTTGACATTAAGGTCTTAAGACCTGTTTGGCCACCCACAACCTGTAGACTGAAAACCACCCTTCCTACTAATCCCCATCCCTAGTACTAAATTTGACTTCCCTTACTCTATTTGGCCTGTTAATCATTAACCTTCTGTTCTTAAGCCAACCATCCATACTACTACCACATTGACTAAAGCATGTAACTTATCAAGTTGATTCTCTTTCTTCAAACTGTTATGAGCAGTTTCTTGTCACCTTAACTGAGATGACAATATGTTCCACACATTAATTCTTTTTCTTTTTTGATTGCATTGGTTTTTAAAACAGAATCTCACTGTGAACTTCTCTTTCCACCTCATCCTGAATATTGCAGCTTACCTACCATGTACTTGACTACATATTGAATTCTGCTTCTTTATTCAGTCTCATCTTTTCTTGCTGTTTTAATCTTCACATTCCTATAGTGGCAAGGTATTGGTTTGAACCATACTAAATTGGCATTTTTGTAGGTCAGATATCAACAGATTAATATGATTTGGTCATTGCTGTTTTGTGCTTCATTGCTCTTATGATCTACATAGAGACTCTTTCCTAGTGTAGATGCTACCTGCTCTTACTATTACTTCTGTGTAGCTGTCTAATCTGTCACTGCTCCTATGCCTTCTGTCTTGCTTTTCTCGTAGCACTTACAATACTGTGTTGTAATTTGCTTGCCTGTTCTTTCTTTACAAGCAGACTGTATGGCCAGGGCAGAACATAGAGCTTTGTGTGACCCAGTATACTCTAGTATATGGAAAAACCAAATGTTTGTTGTTTTAAATGAGTTATGTTAGACTCCAGATAAGTTAGAATTAGTAGCCAAACTTCATTGCTGTAAATTTTCTCTTTCAGCTGAAGAAAGCAGTAGTAGTGACAGTATGTGGTTAAGCAGAGAGCAAACACTGCATACCCCCGTTATGATGCAGACACCACAGCTCACCTCCACAATTATGAGAGAACCTAAAAGATTACGGCCTGAGGATAGCTTCATGAGTGTCTATCCAATGCAGACAGAACACCATCAAACTCCTCTTGATTATAAGTAAGTATATTTGATCAATTTCTTTACTAGAACTTTATTAATTACATAGAAAAAGTTAAGTTAAAAGAAGAATAAAATTCTCCTTGAAGCACGCAGGTAACATGGATGTTAGCTCAAAGACAACAAGAGGAAGCAAGGCAACAGCAGGAGAGAGCAGCAATGAGCTATGTTAAACTGCGAACTAATCTTCAGCATGCCATGTAAGTGAGAGTGCCTTATTGTCTGAGTCTAGGAAGTTCACTAATTCATTTTAACATACTTTAATGTGTGCCGTATCTACAATTTCAGCAAACTCTCTAGAGTAACTACGCTGAAATAATCAAGGAACTAGATTTTGGTCTTTCCAACAGAAAAATAAAATGTTTTAAGTCAAATACTAACTAGTTAGCCAAAGGACCAATCATACTTAGACTGATCTGTTGGAAAAATATAAATATGAATCCTTGTTTATTTTGGTACACAGAATTAAAAATACATTTGTGTTGCATCTTAATTATATTCCCATCTTAGTTCAGGTCCTCATCTTTCACCTGAACTATTATAATTAGCTTTCTAACTGGTTTTCTTCCTTTAAACTCCCCATTTATCCGCTCACCAAACCTCTCCCTTCACACTTTCCACCACTCCATCATTCACACTACCATCCAGAATTATAATTTTAGAATAAAACCTTACCATGTAACTTTCTTACTTAGAACTTTTCCATGGCTTCTCATTGCCTGCTGGATAAAGTTCAATTTCTTTACTTAGTTCATGGCATGCAAGATCTTTCAAAATTTGCCTCCTGCCTCCATTTTAGTATATCACATCTCATTACGTGGAAACTGATAGAACATGGTGAAAACAGGCTTAAGTGTCACCTTAAGTGAAACTATAGTCATCTATGATCCCATAACTGTTATATTTGTATTTCTTACAGCATTTCCCATAATGTATTGTAATTATGTATTGCAATTTTGTCCATTTCTCCAGACTGTGAGCTCCTCAAGAGCAAGGACCTCATTCATTGCTTGTTAGAACTTGACACATAGAAAACATTAAGCAAATGTTCATGAAATAAGTAAATGTTCAGTGTTGAAAATTGTTCTTGCTTTGTTTTTACTGGATTCTGTATGGGAACTTGATAAATATTTCAGAAATTTTGATTAGAAATTTTCATGAAACTGCTGACGAGTAGACTTGAGATCAAGGTTTATATACATGGCAAGAATGTTATTCTAATTATTTTAAGTTTGAAAGCATTGTAACATAATGTATTTTTTTAAACTTGGGAGATAGTGGTTGTTACCTCCTTTAAAGTTTATATTTTGTTTTATTTTGTTGACTTTAAGAATTCACCACACAAATGGTGGCATGTAAATATTCACCCTATCTCTGTAGTGGTTTTAAGACCTCTATGGATGCACTAAATATGCATCATTATGACTTGTCTCCTGTGCTCATTGTCTGCACTAGCACTTGGTTTTATCCTGTTTCTCTTGCTATATTGTCCTTATTTTGTATTATACTTATGCTTGATTGATCCTACAACCAATTCTTTAGCTTCTAGCTAAACGCCATCCAAGCAGTTCAGAATTCTGCCATATAATTATTTGGTTTATATTTGTCCTCTACAAACTTGGTACCAGTCACCAGGACCTTTGTGGTCTAGAATATCTCATTATTTCAGTACCATTTTCATTATTCTTTTTGTTTTCAATGTGGTTTGGTTCTTGATTGTAGGCAATCGCTAAAAAACTGAAAGAGATTATCTGAGTTGCACAGCTATCACCAGAGGATTCTTTTAGTGCTTGTACCATATATGGTTGATTGCCGGAAACATTAAAGTACTTTTGCTTTACAATGATTTTTCTTTCATTAATGATACCTATCCTGTAACTAAAATAATTTCTGAATTACATTTTCTGCCATAGTTTCTATCATATATACCTTCAGTGTATACTGTAAAGGAAATACAGAATGGATTTCTGCTTTTTGATTATATGATATGCAAAACACGAAGATTGCCTTTGCCTTTATTTTCACAAAAGAATAATAAAATTGTCTTTTATTATCCAGAATTATTATGCCTGACATATCATATTTGTTCATAAAGCCTGAATCAGATATTGTGATCCACTGTAGTATTGTGTACATTGAAACTACTTAATTAAATAATTTAGGCTTTGGTGAGTTGTTGTGGGGATCTGAGGGATCTTTGGAAATGAAAAGACAGTAATGTCAACCAAACTGGAAAGCAAGAAGTCACATGCAAATTCACCACTGGTCTACCTACTTTCTGCTGATCTGTGCTAATTTGTGAACTTAGTTTATTTTACTTGTGATTATGTGAAAAAAACACAGCTTTTGATCTTGATGTTATTTTTCATTTTTATATAAATTCTTGACTTTGAATTTCATAGTAGAGGAAATCAGCTTTGAGCATTAAGTGTTCATTTTTATATGAGGCAGAATTAATTTTCTTACCATACCCGTATAGCATTTGATGCATATATTGTAATGTGTATCATGTTGTCAAGTTTATCTGTTTTCCCTTGGTATATTGTAAGCTCCTTGAGGGCAGGATTGTTGTTTTACTCACTTTATTTTCATCCTTAGGATACAATGGAAGCCTGTCATGGAGTAGGCATCATGTGATGTGTGAGTGAATGTGTGGCTGGTGAACACATTTTGCATTGAATGAATGAGTACCTAATGATTAACATCAGCGCTATGTATAATCAGAATATATGCATTCTAAAAATGTCATTTCTTTGGTCTGTTTTATGTTTCTTTATTAATTTGTGTCCTGCCTACTTTCAAAAAGGATTTGAGGTATCTGCTATGTTCACATGTGGAAAGTTCTCATTGAATTTTGTATATGGCATATCAGAAGTAACAAACTAAATGTATTGAAGTAATGTAGAATAAACAGATTCTTAGTATTTTTAAACAAGTGAACATTGGGATTTTGATACCATTGATCAATGCCTAATCATTCTCCCCGACCTTTAATTCCATCATTTTCCATTATACTTGAATATAGAAAGCTACATACTTGCCACCTATACGTCAGTTGTCATGATTTTGGTTCAGATCTTTACCTTGTTTTATATTTCTCTAGTCGGCGTACAAGCCTAATGGAAGATGATGAAGAACCAATTGTTGAAGATGTTATGATGTCCTCAGAAGGAAGGATTGAGGATCTTAATGAGGGAATGGACTTTGACACCATGGATATAGACTTGGTAAGAAACATCTAGAAATAAGAATTTGTTTTCCTGTTTAAATCCTTTGAAAATAAAGTTGATATTTCCTAGAGAAAAATTAAAAGAATAAGTTCTACAAATATGTTCAGGGATGTAAGTATATGAGAAGGGATTGAAGCATGTGTCTTAAGCAGGATGAATACACAGTAGGGGAATAATTGAGTAAATAGATTTAAATGGTCTCAGCTGGGCGGTGGTGACACATAACTTTTAGTCCCAGTATTTAGGAGACAGAGGAAGGAAGACCTTGGAGTTCAAGGTCAACCTGTTCTGCAGAGCAAGTTCCAGCCCAGCCAGGGCTACAGAGAGAAAACAAGAAAAATACTTGTTTTGAAATGTCTTAAGGCATATTATTAACTTGGTTGCAAAGTTGATCAAAACTTTAAGTTTCTGAAGGCAAGAAGTATTTTTTAAAATATTCTCACATTTTGAAATAATAAAAATTGTACTTTTATATTTGAAGTTAATTTAATAATATATAGAATTACAAAGGACTTTGCTTATTTTCACTACAAAAATCAAATAATGCTTAATGTTTATATACCAAGTTTTAAAATGTATTATGAGTATATTAAGTATCATCACTTTCTAATATAGAGTATTATAAATAATATATTTCAAATGTAGTATATTACAATTTTGGTAGAAACCTTTTGTTGAGGCAAACGTTCATGTTAAAAGTAAAGTTAACGTCGGGCGGTGGTGGCACACGCCTTTAATCCCAGCACTCGGGAGGCAGAGGCAGGCGGATCTCTGTGGAGTTCGAGACCAGTCTGGTCTACAAGAGCTAGTTCTAGGACAGGCTCCAAAGCCACAGAGAAACCTTGTTTCGAAAAACAAAACAAAAAAAACCAAAAAAAAGTATAAAGTTAAATTATTGGAAACACAAGATGGTAAATACATACAAGATTTTTAAAAAGTAAGGTGCATATATATATGCAGTATGCTTATACATTTTGACAACATTCTCATTCAGCTTTGTGAGATAGAGATGACGGAAGACATTAAAGTATAAAAAGTTAACTTAACCAAGGAGAAGAAATCTTATAATTGGTAAAGCTGAACTTACAACAAGCCCAGTTCTGTGATCATGGTATTTAATGTACTACTGAGTATTCTCCTTGAAAAAGAAATACTATATCTCTTTCAGAGGAATGTTACATGGTGTCGTTCAAGGAAAATGACATTAATAGAGTGACTGTGTATGTGTGTGGTTTTTTTGAAACAGAATTTCTCTGTGTAACAGCTCTCGCTGTCCTGGAACTTGCTTTGTAGACCAAGTTGGTCTTGAACTCACAGAGTTCAATCCCGAGTACTGGGATTAAAAACATGCTTCACCATGACTGGCTGATTATTTTTAAGAGTAAAGTGAAAAATATGGTTTTGTTTTTTGTGCTTTTTTTTGGTTTTTTGTTTTTAATTTTTTACTTTAAGACTATTTTTCTAATGAAGTCCTTTGTACTTAGAACCATTGTTTTGGGGGGCATGAGAGGTTGGCAAGCAATGATTGAATTATTTTGAGGTACACCTGAAAATCACATAGACCAGATAACATTAATATGGATGGATATTTTCATTTACTATCTGGTGTATAGGTATAGAGAAGCATCAACTTTCTCTTTTTTTTTCCTTAGCCACCATCGAAGAATAGACGAGAGAGAACAGAACTGAAGCCTGATTTCTTTGATCCAGCCTCAATTATGGATGAATCAGTAGGTTTAATTTAAATATGCCCCAGGATTTTTAAATCAAAACTTTTGGCAGTGACCTGATGTGCAATAGTGATAAAAGGTTAAAAGTATTTTGGAATTCTTGATCAACTGGGATATTTGAATGTTTCCTTTAGACCTTTCTTGTAGGTTTGGGTTGCCTGTTGATGATTGATATTGGATGATATAAATCAGAATTGTATCTCAATTGTATCTCTTTGGTATTTATGAGTGGACAGAATAGGGGAATAATTATAGTTTAAAGGCATGGTAAAAGCTGATGACATAACTAAGACTAGTAGCACACACCTGTTATTGCTGCACTTTGGACACCACGTGGACAGTTTTCACCATGCCTTTATGCGATAAAAGAGGATCATGAGATCAAGGCCAGTGTTGACCACATTGTTTAAAAAAGAAAAAATAAATACCCAAATAAGAATTTTGATAATGAAAAGTGATATTGCTCTATCTAAGATACAATATTTATACTGATCTTACCAGATAAATATTTTATTCTCTGTTCCTTTAATACTTCATTCATACTTTCATTGAGATAATTACCACATTGGAGTAGTAAGATAGGTTAGTATATGTTCTGGCCTTTATAAACTGTAGTCTTTGATGCAGTGGCAATTCTCTTCATTTTGAATTCTGCCTAACATGATAATTAGTTTTGTCAAATAATTTTCATGTCTGTCCATCTTACTCATTCATGCTACTTTCTCCCTATTACTAACTTGGGTAACTAATGTTCTATCCTCTGAAGTAGTATTATCTTCTATTTACTCATTTTCTTGCCCTGATTGACCTTATAATCTGCTCTCAGACAGGTCTTGGAAATGTTTTCACAAACCAAGTCATATTTGGTTGTTTGACATGAAAGCATTACACATAACATCTTATGCATTTAGTATGTGGTGCTGGCAGTTGAAGTTGGGCCTCACACATGCTAGGCAAATGCCTTGCCACTGAGCTATATTCTCAGCCCTTTGGGAGAGACCTTTTTAAAAACCATTCATTCTCAATTTTTAATGTGCAGTTGAGTCATCCAGAGAACTTTTAAAAATATTGGAGGTCTGGAGTGTGGCCTGAGGTTATGCATCCTTAACAAGTGCTATTGATGCTTCAGGACTTCGGCCATTCTTTAAGTACGTGGCTCGATAGCAAGAGAAAACCTGACTTACCCATAATTGTATAGCTTAGATATATATTGAATTATGTGGAATTTAAATGTATTTAAAAGTACCAGTCTTAATTTGATAGTAGTTACTGTCATATCCACTTAACTAAAGCTAAAATCAGTTCTTTCTTGTTAAATACCAAGAAATATGATTAGGAAGTTGAAATGATAAATTATAGCCAAAAGCTAGAGCTTTCCATTTTTTTATGTATTTATAAAGTGCCATTTGTTTCCTTCATAACATGATGGGTACAAGAAGATTTTTGTCAGAGTACTAAAATAATGAAACCGCCATAGAAATTGTACCCATTTTTATATTTAACATACAGAGAATACTACAATTTGATGATGTAAAAAGAAATGGGGAACCAATGTTTGTATTAATCCAATTATCACATTCTAATATATATTAAATACTGAAAGTAAATAATAGACTTTGTTAATTTTACAATGTTTTAGATTCCTGTAATAATGAAACAAGGAAGTGAGCCCATGTACTCATATATATATATATATGTAATTTTCTAGCATTACCACATGATGGCAGCAGTCACATAACTGAGTGCTAAATAATCTTTTTTTTTTTTTTTTTTTTTTTTTTTAAATTTTTATTGTTAAAAGAAAAATTTACA
>JAQHUG010000060.1:1276894-1321971 GCA_028555095.1 Dicrostonyx torquatus
ACTGCCCTAAGTCCTGACCCCCCACCTCAAGCCTAACTCCCCATTTTGGAGCTATATATACTGGCATGTGTTCCCTAATAAAGTAAGACCTTGACAAGTGAATTCTGCTTGGTCTTCTTCCTTTCTCTCGTTCATGATTTTCAGGTAGAGCCTCTTCAGACCCTGAATAACTGGACGTGCAGGTCGGGTCAGTAACACACACCTGTAATCCCAGCACTTGGAAGGTTGAGGTGGATCTCTGTGAGTTCAAGAACGGCCTAGTCTACAGAGTGAGTTCCAAGACAACCAAAGATACACAGAGAAACTATGTCTCTGTGAGTTCAAGGACAGCCTAGTCTACAGAGTGAGTTCCAAGACAACCAAAGATACACAGAGAAACTATGTCTCAAAAAAAAACAAAAATTAAAAATAAAAATAAAAAATATTTTAAAATAAAGCCATGTAAAGATGGAAAATACACAGAGAATCTGGATACCGCATGTTACTGTGTTGTGTTTAGTTGTTTGACAGATGAAGAAGGAGCAACAGCTGCTAAAAGACATTTGATTATAAATGCTTCTGTATTAATCCAACATATATATTTTGAAAATGCCTTGACTTCAAAATGTAAGTCAAAAGATATGTTACCTTGGAGAAGAGGTTTTGATTTTGTTTCCACAGGAAACAAGGGACTGTGGATTCATTCTGAGTTAAGAAAAATCAGATTTAATCAAAGAAGACCCCTGAAAAAATCTCTGATAGGAGCAGATGGCCAAGATGATCCAACATTTCAGAGGAACTCTGTTGGAGTTTCCGCTGAGATCAAGAACATCACGAGCAGTCTCAAGACTGCTAGCTGAGGTGATGAAGCCTCACAGAATATTCCAATCAGGACTTCACCATAACCCTAAATTTTCTTTAGGTCCCCATAAGATTATCAGCACCCCCAATAAGCAGGAAATATCCTAGAAAATTATGCCCACTTTCCCAAAAAATGTATTATGGATGTTTTTCTTTGTTTAAAGTGTTGGATTAATGGTTAGGAAAAAAGCTAAACAAAGGAGATTAGAATCAGAGTTTTTGTTTTGGAAAAAAAATGGGCAGAAGAGCTTTGGGACAATAGTCTTGTACCCTGTAAAGATTTGTTGCTTGTATTGGTTTAATAAAACTCTGATTGGTCAGTAGCCAGTCAGGAAGTAGAGACAAGGTGACCAGAACAGAAGAATTCTGGGAAGAGGAAAGGCTCAATCTGCAGTCATCACTCAGATGCAGAGGAAGCAAGATGAGAATGCCTCACTGATAAAAGGTACTAAGCCACATGGCTAACACAGACAGGAATTATGGGTTAATGTAAGATATAAGAGTTAATAAGAAGCCTGAACTAATAGACCAACCAGTTTATAATTAATGTAGACCTCTGTGTGTTTCTTTGGGACTGAATGGCTGCCAGACCTGGCAGGACAGAAGCCTCTGTCAACAAATAAATGCATTGCTTACTTGGAGAAAACTTTGATAGAATTCAATCAAAGTTGTGTCCTTTATAATGGACCTCAATTCAGTGATTGTATGTGATAAGCAAAATAACAAGCTCTGAAGGGGGGCAAAAAGATCTGAGTACATGAGATCTTTTCTGACCACCATGTTTTTAGTACACATTTTTTATTTGCTAAAAATAATACATTATTTTTATAACTGTAGTTCATATAAATAAGGATCCTCCTGTAGCATTCTTTTACAAGACAAGCAGTTTCCATTTATGTATGTATGAATCTCTTACCAATAGCAAGTATTGACTGCTAGAACATCTATCTTATGTAGTCCACAGTTACTCATTTTTAGGTTTCATTGATTGTATTTCTATGCAATATTAGAAAATTGGTTCTGATCCAACTTTTGGTTCACCAATTTACCTTCCAGGAATGTTTGACTACTAAAGTATTGGGATTTTTAATTTCAGCTATTTTGTTAGTTCTGTATTTGATTTGGGTCCTTTTGACATTTTCTATGTCACTTCTCATAGTTTCCTATTTTCTTTAGATTTCATCATGCTTATTTTAAATTCTGTTATAGTAAGTATATTTATAACTAGTCTCTCATCTGTATCTAGTTAAGAATTCCAATATCTGAAATATCTGAAGGTCATTTCTTGTTGTTGGTTATTGCTATTGCGTCTTCCTTTCAGAATCAAGTTTCCTTGAGTGTTAGAGTCAACTTTGACCATGTGTTTCTCACTATATTCAAGCAACAGTTTGAAGGACACTTTGGGGTCAAAGATAAAGGTATGTTCATCTGAAAAGGTCATACAGATGTTTATGCTAGACACTCAGAGGCACCAAAGATGTGGCATTGCTTTACTCTCAGCTCAAGGCTTACAGTTTTCCAAATGTCCCAAAGAATCCCACCCAGACTCTACCCGTATGTGATGACTCTCTCTATTCTGGTTCTCCCTTTTCCTGAAGGTATAATATTTGGAGATTTTATTCAGGGGAGGCTCTTCTATAAGTGAGAACTCTAGCTTTGACTTCTAGCTTTTTGTCAATTGTGAATTATTCTTAATGAAAATTCAAGAAGGAACTACTTTTTAAAATCCCCAGAAAAGGTAATTTAGATCTATTTGGTTTTCTGGTAAATAGTTATCTTGTGGGCTCAGCAGATAAAAAAGCACTTGCCACACAAACCTGTCAACCTGAGTTGGATCCCCAGATCCTGTGGTGGAAAGAAAGAAGGGACTCCAGAAAATTGTCCTCTGATCTCTACACACATACTGTGGCATGTACCTAAACACACACACACACACACACACGAAAGTAGTTACCTTGTAATATTGTCTTACTAAGTCTTGTCAGGACTTTTATGCTTTTAAGATGATGGATGACTTTGGAGGCAGAAGAGATGGCTCAGTGGTTAGGAGCACTTCCTGCTCTTGCAAGATACCTGAATTCTGTTCCCAGCACCCACACACTAGCTAATAACTGCCTATAACTGCACTTCCATGGGATCCATTTAATTCTTCTCATCTCCACAGGTGTAAGGTTCACATATATACACTCAGCACTCTGAAACACAAAACAGACACACTCATTAAAAAAATAAGTCTTCTTAAAAGATGGTGATTTTTATGTTTTATTCAACTTTTTTAGTTTAATAGGAGTGTCTGAATAAGCTAGTCCTCAGTTACTAGAATTGGGAAGCTCGTATTTAATTCAGTCTCTACTGCTTAACATGAACACCATTCCTTCATTCTGTTCCTAGTTCAATTCATCATTTTCTCTGTGTGATCAGTCAAATTGGGCAAGACATTTCTCTAAAGAATATGCAGTAGTTATAAAACATGACAGAGTTCCCTAGGGCAAAAAGTTCTGCAAAAACATAAGGCAATTTTATTTGAATTATGCAAAATGAATTTTGCAACAAATTATATTACCAAGGAGAACTTAGTTCATCAATCTAAAGGCATTTCATTCACTTTCCATCAAGAAGAAAGAAGAGATATTTGCTTTGCATATATGAAATTGAAAGATCCATTCAGGGCCCAATCAAACCTTTTTGCCATAGAGGAGTAGTTGACACTAAAGTCAAAGTTATATTTCCACAGTCTAAGCTTGGTGCTTGTAGTTTGTCAAGCACATCTTTCTCAACTTTTATTAACAAAAATTTCAAATATTTTAGGCTTTACAACTTATTATAGACACCTTTTTAATGTTCTGTCTAAACATCTGATTTCAGTCTGAGCATAAATATCAGTGGTAGAGCTATATGCTCATATGGTAGAACCTACCATGTTCAAGGTCTTGAGTTCAATACTCAATGCCACACACAAAAATCAAATAAAACAAAACTAAATGAAAGATTCTATGTGATTAAAAAATTAACCCACCTGATTAAAGGTATCTACAATGTGCTAGTCACTGTTCAAGCCAGAGACTTGAAAGTAAGCAATGGCCTCTTCTCGTGTAATCAATGGCCAAGTCCTAAAAAAAAAAAAAATCCATTCCGAAAATACATCCTCAATTTATCTAATTTTCTCAGTCTCTTATTTCACCTAGCATACTCTCTGAAGTTCTCATTACCTCTTGCTTAAATCAACCATGGTGGACTCTGAGGTCCCATTCACACTTGCCTTTCGATTATCCCTTTTTCTTCATGAAATTAGACTCATGTCTCTAAAATGTCAAACTATTGATGTCTCTCTGCTTAAAACTTTTATTGCCTTTAAGATAAAGTCCAAATTCCAGTTCCGTCCTTTGTTTTATAATTTGGATCTGGAATGTTCCCCCAGAGACCCATGTGGCCTTCAGTTTTGCACTATTAGGAGATAGTGGAAATCATTAAAAGATGGGCATTAGTGGAGGTTTTAGGTCACTTGAGTACATGACCTCAAAGGAACTAGTGGTAATATAGTACCTTTTCTCTCCTTCCTGATCTGGTGAGCACTTGCTCCGTCAACCAACACACTGCCACTATGATGTACTGACTTGATGCAAATCCACAAGAGACAGATTGACTAATGATGGGCTGAAATCTTGAAAACTGTGAGACAAAATAAACCTTTTCTTATCTTAAGATGTGAGAGGAAATATCTGGAGAGACAGCTAAATTTAAGGGGCATTTGAGGGGGTAGGATGGACACCTAATACAGTAGTAACCTCCTAAAATACATACATATGTGAAGGTGATCTAAATGAAATCAACAAATAATAGGGAGACAGCGTTGCATCTGGACATCTATTGTCACCAAACTAAGCTTCTGATACTGGGACATTTAATTGAGTTGTTGTCTAAAGGAGTTCCATAGGAATCCCCAAACAACCTAGGATGTTGCCAAGACTATAGGTTGCTTTCCCCAAAGTAACATCAAGGCCCCATTGCTGAAGACATAACATATACAACTCATTGAACATAGAGAGGCTGAGCTGCTGCCTAAATAGATCCTTCACTCCAGTGTCTTTGTTGAAGGAAGGTACTCTGCAGTGTCAAAAGAGAAAAATAACCATCAAGTCAGCCACAAAGCCCTTATCTACAATGATATACTACCTGCCAAAGATGCTAGGGCAATGGTGACACAAAACTTGTGGGAGTTACCTCTCTCACTAGAATGTAAGCTCCATAATGACAAGGAGAATATCTCTTTTGTCCATTGCCCAGTTTATGGCATGCTAAAACGTTTGTGAAGGAATGACTAAAGTCGTGAATGAATAGAAGACCTCTAGTTCCTGGAATCAGGATTGTCCTGATGCTAGTGAATTTTTCTATTTTTCTGGGGCATAACTTGCATCATCTTACTGTCTTCTTACTTGGATTACCCTAGGCAAGCAGCTTATTTGTACATAAACATTTAAGGCAAAGCAGACAACTGAAGGGGTTGGACCAGTTGAACCTGATGGATTAGTGATATTGCCAGTGTAGTTAAAGTTTGTTTATTTTAGCTTACCATTGGCAACAGAGTCTTGCTATATTGCACAGGCTGACCTTTAATTCACCATGTAGGCCAGATTGAACAGAAACATGCAATCCTCCTCTGTCTCTTGGGTGCTGAGATTATAGACATCCACACCTGGTTGTAGACTGTTTTGTTTTTAATATTATTTTATGTATATAGGTGTTTTTTTGCTGCCTGTGTGTCTGCACACCACTTGCATGCCTGGTGCCTGCGGAGTCCTAAAGAGGGTATAAGTTCTCCTGAAACTGTAGTTTCACATGGCTGTGAGTCACCATGTGGAGTCTTGGAATCATATCTGGATACTATGGAAGAGCAGCAGTGCTCTTAACTACTGAGACATCTCTTCAGTCACAAAGCTGTTTCATTCTTAAATAAATTTTCCTTGTGTTGCATTGGCTGACCTTAAGCTCCTGGAATCAAGTGACTCTTCCATTTTAAAATATCTCCTGGGGGCTGGAGAGATGGCTCAGAGGTTAAGAGCATTGCCTGCTCTTCCAGAGGTTCAGAGTTCAATTCCCAGCAACCACATGGTGGCTCACAACCATCTGTAATGGGGTCTGGTGCCCTCTTCTGGCATGCAGATATACACAGACAGAATATTGTATACATAATAAATAAATATTTAAAAAATAAAATATCTCCTGCTGATCCAGTGAGATGTCTCAGTGGATAAAGGCAACTACTACTGATCCTGATGATCAGAGCTCAACCCCAGAGCCCCACATGATTGCTGGAGATAACTGACTTGTGCAAGTTGTTTTCTGACCTCCACACATATGCTGTGTCACATGTGTCCCACATAAATAAATAGATAATCGCGGTAAAAATGGCTTCTGCTTAATTAGGACTATCCACATATACTGCTGCACCCAGGTTGAAGGGATATTTTTCTTCGTATTTGATTACAATTTTCTATTATGTCTGTCTGTCTGTCTGTCTATCTATCTATCTATCTATCTATCTATCTATCTATCTATCTATCTATCTATCTACATGAGACAGGATCTCATGTAGCCCAGGCTGGTCCTGATCCCAGTAAATAGCTGATAATAGCTTTGATCTTCTAATCTTCTTGTGTCTACCTTCCAAGTGCATGGATTACAGGCATGGACCACTGTGCCTAGTTATATTCAGTGCTAGAGATGAAACCCAGGTCTTTTTGTGCATGCTAGGCTACCATGCTGAGCTATATTCCCCAAGTTTTGCAGTTTTTCTTTTTATCAAGTTTTTCTTTTTTAAATGAAGGATAATTTTCATGAAGATTGGTGCCATGTTTGCGATCATTTTTGAAGACCTCCAAGTTCTTTGGCTTAGTGTTTAACATTTGGTTAGCAGCTGCCCTAGGAACTGATTGAGGATCATTGTCAGGAAGATGGAGGGCAGAGGTAGCAAAGTTTGGCTGTGCATTGATTATTGAACGTTTTGAGACTTACTGGGAAAGTGACAGAAATGTAGTCTTAGCTTCAGTTATAGAGGTGGGTTTGCCCATGGGTAAAAGCATTGCCATAGTCTAATACTGGATTTAGTTTTCCAAAGTATTTCTTTAAGAATAACTGTTTTTTCTAGGCCACAGTTATTATTTTTAAGGTATAAACATGCCAGCTGTTAAGTTTTGTAGAAAAAAAATGCCACCATCAACTCCTAAACTTTAGAATCTAAAGGAAAATGACGAAATTTACTTCTGGGGTAAGAGATTGTTCTGAGTCTGTCCTGAGGGTGGATTTATAATTTGAATTAATGTGATGTTGAGATTTATTCTAATTAATTCCCTGTCTCTGTTTCTTTCTCCTATCATAAGGCTTCATTTTATAGCTCAGGCTGGCCTTTGAACTTGTGATACCCATTTCTGCTTCAACCTTTGGAGTCCTGATGTTTCTGAGGTGCCTCATCACTTTCAGCTTTACTGTACATTGGCATCTTCTATTTAAGGCCTGTATCTAGCAATAAACCATTTAGAACTGGGCCTACTGGTCATATCAGTTAGTTTGTATGTTGTACCTCAAAACAGAGATAGGCATGGTATAGAGAAAGCTCTCTTGCGATAAGACCCTAGCCAAGGTTCCAAGCAAGGGTTCCAGAATTCTTTGGTAAATCATCTTCAAGAAAACATTAACTGTTAAAGGAAAATTTAAAGTTCTAAAATTCTAAATAGAATACTTTCTTAAATTAATTTACTCATGCATTTTGAAAAATTATCTCATATTTGGTATGATGGTTATTGTTGAATGAAAACTGGATTACGTTAAGATGTGCCTGTGGGGCCAGGCAGCTGGCTCTATGGGTAAAAGTGCTTGCCACAGAATCCTGATGACTTGAATTTACTTTCTGGAACCCAAGTAGAAAGGCAAATGTGGTGGCACACATCTGTAATCTCAGCTCCTACAGTGAGATGCAAGGTGGAGATAGGACAATTGCCCAAAAAGCTTGTGGGCCAGCTCACTTGTAATATGTACTATGGCAACAGAATCAATAAGAATGTGCTGGCTAGTTTCATGTTAACTTTACAGAGGCCAGAGTCATTTGGGAAGAGTGGACTTCAACTGAGAAAATGTCCTCATCACAGTGGCCAGTGGGCTAGCCTGTGGTACATTTTCTTGAATGATAGTTGATGTGCAATAGCTCAGATTACTGTGGGTGGTGCCACCCTTGGGCTGGTGATCCTGGCACACTAAGAAAGCAGGCTGAGCAAGTCACAAAGAGCAAGCCAGTAAACAGCACTCCTCCATGACCTCTGCTTCAGTTCCCACCTCCAGGATCTTGACTAAGTCACTCAACCCTCGTCAGAGAAACTGCTGCTTTCAGTAGAAGGAAATTGACATGGACACTCAAAACTAGACAGTCCAGAGTGTGAGAGACTTGGAGTACTTAGGCATAAATGTTATGTCTTCATCGAACTCCTCCCCTCGAGGCTCAGGGATCTATGAGGAAGAGGAGGCAAAAAGATTTAAGAGCCCGAGGTGGTGTATGACTCCAAGAAAATGGTGTCTTTCAGGCACAATAGAACTAATACATGTGTGAACTCACAAAGACTGTGACAGCACAAAAAGACCTGCACAGGCTCAAACTGGACAAAATTCCAGCACTGAGAAGGGGACATGGACACATAAATTCCCAACTCTAACCAAGAAGCTATTTGCAATTGATACCTTCTCAGAAAAGGAAAATTGTTTTTCTCTAGTGGAGCAACACTGGGTAAATCAAATATAATCTAGGGCAAGCCCCATGCCTAGGAGTAGTTGGGAAATATAAAATAGACACCATGTTTTTTTGTTTTGTTTTGTTTTGTTTTTTTGTGTGTGTATGTGAGCTTTTGGTTTTTCTTTGTTTTGGTATTTTCTTGTCCTGTTAGTTTTTTGTTATTTTGATTTTTGTTTTTCTTTCTTTCTTTCTTTTTTTATTGTTAAAAGAAAATTGATTTTTGTTTTTCTTTATTTTTGTTTTTGGACACACACCCACAGAACGAGAGAGAGAGAGAGGAAGGGAGGGAGGGAGAGGAAGGGAGGGAGAAAGAGAGAGAAAGAGAACATAGCCGGGCGGTGGTGGCGCACGCCTTTAATCCCAGCACTGGGGAGGCAGAGGCAGGCGGATCTTTGTGAGTTCGAGACCAGCCTGGTCTATAAGAGCTAGTTCCAGCGCAGGCTCCAAAGCCACAGAGAAACCCTGTCTCAAAAAAACAAACAAACAAAAAAAAACAAAAACAAAACAAGAAAGAGAACATAAAGTTCGGTGGTAGGGAGTAGGGAGGTGGGGAGGAGTTGGGAAGAGTTGGGAGAGGGAAAAAAAAGAATGTGATCAAAATACACCGAATGAAAAAATTGAATAAAGAAGGAACTTGTGGGTGTATATATTGAACTTAATGATGAGATGCAGTTTTAATAATATAATTAAAAAGATATTTTAAAAGCTTTTAACATTTTGCATTGCATTTATAAGTAAAATACTTATGTTTATTGAGCATCTTGAGCTTGCTTTCTTCAGTGTGCTTTTTGTGTCATTTGTTGAACTTGAAATGATTAGATGCTACACCCCATCAAGACAGCAGTGATAGTATTTGAATGCTATGTTGTCACTATTTATTTTTTTAAAATTTGTCATAAGTAGTTGATAAAAATAAATTTAAAGCATGTTTTATAATTAGTTAAAAGTGAATACCAACTTTAAATTGTATTTATATACGTATGCAGTGCTTAGGATCGAACTCAGGGATTTGTTCATCCTAGCCAAATGCTCTACCATTGAGATGTCTACCCAGTATAAAATTATGTTTAAAGAATGTAGGGCAGCTGTACCTCACCTGGGCAACACAATAGAGCCGGCCCTGATGATACAAGTGTGGGAGAACTGACCCTGAGGGCGTGAAACAGAACTGGCCCTGCCCCTTGCTTACTGCCAGGGGTGAATTAACCCCGGCAATACAGGAGAGCTCACTCTGGTGTTGACGACAAAGGAGAACTGGCTGGCTGACCAACCCTGCAACTACCCAGGCCCAGAGCCAGGGTTATGAGTTGGCTCAACCCAATATCCATCCCATCTGTGACCTGAAGGAGCACATGAAGAAACTGGTCCTGCAGATCCAAAGCAGCCGGACCTTTATGGCACAGGACAGCAACAAAATCTCCAAGTGAGTCCCAGTGAAGGCCAAGCATCCATAGTGTAACAGAAATCAGAGGCCTCGAACCAGACCAATGACTCATCAATGAACACTTTGCAAGTAAAGATATATGGACAAAAGGATTTACTGTATAACTCCCTGTGTCACACTGCAACTTCCATGACGAAGTTTTTTTCTTTTTTTCTCTTAAGGGTGGATACAAAGAGACAGGGAGATGAATGGGATCATGATGCAAGATGTGGAAGACACAAAGAATAAGTAAAAAGAAAGTAAAAAAAGAATATAGGGCTGAAGTTGAATCTCTGTGTTAGAGCACTTACCTAACATGCACAAAGCCTTGGGGTTGATTTCCAGCACCACACACAAAATGACTTAAAAATATCTAATAATACCCCCATTGTTTTTCATTGATAAGTACTGTGATGAAATGTCTTTTGAGAAAATAAATGGATTCAAATCCAGTTGAATTTTCATGTTGGGCACAGTATTCCAAGCTGCTGCTGTTGCTGCTACAATTAATCTGCAAAGCATACATGCAGGCCGTGTGGCTAGCTTGGATAATGTTATCAGCAGCAAATAGATGGAAATATATAACATGTGTGAAGACATGGATTGGGAGATGGTACCCCGATTGCATATTAGCAGTTCCTCTTCCCTCACTTGTCTTAGAGTAGATATTCTGTTGCCTGGTCATTTCCTTGTACATAATTGGCATGTTGGGTAGTAAGGGCCAATGGTGCATTGAGATATGTATTACTATTGAGAAAGGAAGGCAAAATGGCTGACTGTGTCCTCTATGATCACCCCTGCGGATATATAATAGATTGCAAACAGTGTGTAGAGACTGGTATGCAGACTGTTCCCCTTGACCTCCGACTATCCCAAACCCCGAGGAGAGTGATGATTACTGCCCTCTTTAGAATCCATGGAAGCTCTCACTCTGTGCCAAAGGTCACAATCTGGGAAGCTCAACTTTTCCCGTTAAGTCCCTCACTATAGCTATGCAAGTCATTTTGGGCTTTCATAAGAAGTCAGTCTTCTTTGCATTTTATACATGCTGTCAAACTCCGTCCACAGGCTTACTTTCGTCTTTGGAAAATAACGCGAGAGTGAGATGGAAGGAGACAGGGAGTGGGTCTGGTTTCTCTATCTGGATGCCAATGAAAATCTGCTGCTGCTGCCTTGGCAGGCTTGTTGAGCTGAGGTTACAGATGGTGTGGTCTGCCTTCCCTTACATGGTCGCTCTTGACACCCCGACATGCTTGTGTTATGCTCACGCAAGCCTCACCCATCAGCATCAGGGAAGGGGCCGGATTCCAGACTCCTGGCAATGCTGTTGTAGCAACAGCGACAACAGCTGAGGAAAATGCAGTTTCTCTGAGCACTAACCAAGTGTCCAGTTTTCTTTCTCCTTAAGGCCACAGACTGCAGTCCTGGCCTTTCCATGGAAGCATACACCTCTTTGTTCATGGAACGCTCAAAAGAAGCATATTCTAATGAAAACTAAAACGAGGGGCTAGAGAAATGTTAATTAGAAATGCAATAAAAATGTAATTGTTTTACCCCAAGCCAGGTTATATGCATATTTATTATACTTATTAATATATTTATATATTTCAAGTTTGTTCTTTTCCAGAATGTAATAGACTTAAATTATTATTGGCTTTTAACACAACTGGGCTTAAGATAAATGTGACGATACATCAGTGGATCAAAATGCGCCGTGCATAGCCATAATCTGGCCTGTTGTGTGCCTCAACTCCTAGCAAACCTCACTGAGGAAGTGTGCTGCTAACCCGTTCTGGCAGCTTCTTTAATCCTCAGTGCCCTTGGTAAAACAGAAGAAAGCTCCTCAATTTTCTGTATGTTTCCATGTTTAAATTTATAGGGTTCAATCCACCAGTTGTCAGTGAGCGCATGGAAGTGTTTCTCTTCTGCTGTTTCTGCTCTCCCTGGGAACGTGGAGAAAAGAGCCAAGTAAAAAGGAATGTTGGAACTAAGGTCATGGCCCTGGGAACTGCCTTCCTTTCTTCTCCTTGGAATTATAAATATCATTTAGGTCATGAAACTGCTGTTTGGGTAAACAGCCAAGTCACTTTCTCTCCTCAGCTGTGCTGGCATTTCAGCTTAGAGTCTGGCTGTTCATTTCCTCTTAACTCTCTTGGGTCTTCCTCTATGCTTCCCAAGGCAATTTGAGCCCCTCCCCCACACTCATGTCACTTAAAACACCCAAACTTGTTCTGTGCCTTTCCCATTATGTTAAAATGTCAAGAAAGGCAGGGCTTATGTCCGCCTTGGTTGTCCATTGTGTTCCCAACATCCCACAGAGTATGACTGGCATAGTCCACAGTCAATAAGTATTTGTTGCATGAATGAACTATTTGACTTGGTGACCTGGGCATTTTTATTCATTTTGTTAAGCCTCAGTTTCTTATGAAAGAAAAAAAGAACAAATGAACGAACAAAAGAAAGGAAGGAAAGAAGGAAGGAAGAAAAGAAAGAAAAAAGGAAGTAAGAAAGAAAGGTTTGGGGATCGGAGAGATGGCTCAGTGGTTAAGAGCAAGAGTTGCTTTTCCAGAGGACCTGAGCACCCACACCCACATGCTGGCTCTGGACACCCACATGGTGACTCACCACTATTCCTAACTCCAATTCCATGATAACTGATGACCTCTTCTGGTCTTCTCAGACATTGCATGCAGGTGGTGCACATGTATTATATTATATTATATTATATTATATTATATTATATTATATTATATTATATTATATTATATTATATTATATGTATATATATAAAAACATTCATGCACACAAAATAGTAATAAATCTTTAAAAAATAAAATTGAAATTAAAAATGAGTATAACTTCACCTTTCACTTTGATGATACCAAATTGCCCAAAGTGAGATCTTGTCCATTTCTAAATTATTTTACATAGCCGCTTCTTCTCTCTTCTATTATCTTTTATTCAAAGAAGGAAGATTTCTCCTTCCTTGTAAAGCTGTCCCTTCCACCCACCTTCGTATCACACTCCTCTGGCATCTAACTTTCATTCATTCTACAAACATTTGATGAACACTTATGTACCAGACACTGTGAGAGACACAGAGGGCAGAACTAGAAGCAAATCTAATTCCTACTTAGAAGAGTTTATAATCTTCCTCTACCCTATTTCTGCAGGTGCTCTCAAATCATTGTCTTCAGTCTAATACTTTCCAAGACTTCAAATATTGATATTTCTTCTACTGTCTCTGCTAAATGGAATAGTGGCTTCTCTGAAGAGATCTACATCCACAGCTCTAAAACCTGTGACTCTTGTCAGGCAATGGTGCACACCTTTAATCCCAGTACTTATGAGGCAGATAGTGGATGTCTGAGTTTGAGGCCAGCCTGATCTACAGAATGAGTTCCAGGACATCCAGAGCTACATAAAGAAACTTGTCTCAAAAACACCAAAAAAGCAAGCAAACAAACAAAATCCTGTGAATATTACTTTATATGGAAAAGGGATGGCTCCAGATGTGACTTATCTTGAGACAGAATACTGTTCTGGATTTACCTGAGTTGGGCTTGATACAATCACAGGTGTCACGAAAGAGGAGGAAATACGACCATCGAGACAGATGTTTGTATCAAGTGGCAAAAGTGGCTTGTTCACTATGCCTGGTAGCATATCAAGGTTCCACTAACTTCAACATAACCCACAGTTAAATTAGTCTCAATTATTTGCATCCTATCAAGAGATAGAATAGCTAAATTCCACAGTGTTGACTTCCCACTGCTGTTTGTGCAGTATGTTTTTCTGTGTTCTCAGGCTATGAATTATTCTGCCATTTTGAACAGACAGAATAAATCAAGTCTTCTAAATTATTCAAATTTTAAAAATTTAGAAATAGTTTTTGAGTCTGCTTGACTCCTTTCTCCTCCTTCACTTTAGAGCCATTTATCCTTCAAGCTTAGATGATATTTTACAGTTCCCTTAGCTGTCCCTTGTGCTCTATGATCTACTTGAAGCAGCCTTTTAGGTCAGGCATTGTATGTTAAAACATGGCACATAGTAGATACTCAGTAATTGATGCAAACACATGGGTCCTGTGTGAGTCGCTATCTTTGTCCCAGAGTTCTGGATGCAGTCAAACAGCCACAGTGTGCAGCTGTGCATAAGAGCAGGTGAAGGAAAGGGAGGGCTGTTTACGCTGCATGGGGATGCTTTGTTAACTGGATATGGACTAGAGAGCTCAGATCATATTTAGGAATGTGGTAGTAATTTGATTTTGAATTAGTTGAATGATGGCCATGGAATTCATTTCTGCCTAGAAGCTCACCCCATTCCTGAATCCAGAAGCTTGGTTTTATTTAGATTTATTTTTGTTTATATGTATGAGTGCTTTTTCTGCATGTTTGTATGTGCCACCTGTGGGCCTGATGCCCGCAGAAGCCAGTTAAAGGCACCAAATCCCCTGGAACTGAAGTTAAGAATGACTGTGAATCACTATGTGAGTGCTGAGAATCCAACTCAGGTTCTCTGAAAGAGGAGTAAATGCTTGAGCCAACAGAAGCTTGTTTAAATGGGCTTTCTTAAAAAACAAACAAATAAACAAACAAACAAAAAACAACTTAGTGTGTATTAGTCCTTTGCATGTGTGAGTGTGGGCACATATGTGCCTTGGTATATGTGTGGAGGTCACAGGACGACGTCAAGGTTCAGTCTTCACCTTCTTCTTTTGAATTTATCTAGTATTTAATTTTTAAAAGAATACACATCTACTTTTAATTACGTTTGCACATGTGTCTGTGTGTGAGTGTGTGCACATAAATGCTGATGTCTACAGATGGCATCAGATCTCCTGGAGATGGAGTTACAGGCAGTCGTGGGCCCCTGATGTGGGTTCTAGGAACTGAGCTCAGGTCCTCAGCAAGGTCAGTGTAGTGCACACTGGTCTCCCTTGAGCCATCTCTCCCGTCTCCACTGCTGTTTTGGAGACAGAGTTTCTTTGCTGTTACCTACTCTATATACCAGTGTGGAGGGATTTTCCTGTTGAGGCATCCTATGGGAGTGCTGGCATTACTGGCATGTACGAACACATTCAGATTTATGTGAGTTCTGGAGATTAGAACTAAAGTCGTCATAGTTGTATGAGAAATGCTTTGTCACAGAGCCACATCTCTCCAGCTCCTGAAATGTTTTTTTTCCTTGAAACAATTTCAGAAGATGCAATAGGAACAAACCCACTGAGCCTGAAAAGGAGAAACATCACAGATCCTGTCAGCACATCTGCAGGGATATGTTGTCTCAGATGTTTTAATGATAGAGTAGAAACACTAAGCAAAAAGAAGATGGAGGCAACCACTGGAAATGCTTTAGTTTTAACAGAGTTTAATATCCTTTTGAAGTTTGAATGCTGTCTCTGCCAATCTAGGAGGGATGTTCCGAAGGTCTGATGAGATCATGTTTATAACCCATGGTTCAAAAGCAAGCTTTGCTTACTCATAACTGATTATCTGAGCTAGTGGGTTATAGTGACAGGATGCTTTTTAACACAGTCACACTGAGAACATGTAATGTTGGAGGAGAGCTGCTTGTTGGTTCCCGGCCACCCGGCTAGCTTAGATACAAAATAATCACACAGAAACTGTATTAATTAAGTCACTGCTTGGCCCATTAGCTCTATCTTCTTATTGTCTAACTCTTACATATTAATTTAACCCATTGCTATTAATCTGTTCATCACCACATGACTGTGGCTTACCAGCTAAAGCTTCAGCATTTCAGTCTTGGACGGTTCCATGGCATCTCTCTAACTCCACCTTCCTCCTCCCATGCTGTAGGCCAAACCAGTTCTTTATTCATTAACCAATAAAAGCAACACATACACAGAAGGACCTCCCACACCAAAGTGACCAGCCACAGTCAGAGTATCTAAATGATGAAAATCAACAAATACCCTGGGAAGTGATGGCTCATGCTTTTCATTTAAACACTTTGGAGGCAGAGGCACAGGTGGGCCTCTGTGAGTTCGAGGCCAGCCTGATCTACATATTGAGTTCCAGGACAGCCAAGGCTACATATATATATATATATATGTATATATATACATATATATATACTTATATATATATATATAAAGACCCCCATCTCAAAACAAAAACAAAAACAGAACAAAATCGAGAAATGAAGAGAGTCAACCTGACCATGAGTTGTGACTGCCATGTTTTCCCTACATGAAGAAATCCTGTCTTGAAAAAAAATTAATAAATGGTACACATTATATAATCATATGATTTTAGTTATAAAGAGCTAATTATTAAAAGTTTATTTTATTATTTAAAGTTTTTCACTTACTATGCCACTCCTATACATCTCCCTTTTTAATTCAATTAGACTTAGGTGGATTCTGTTCTAGTTTCTTCAAGTAAAACAATGTTATTCCTTGCAGAGACTGACAGTTTTCACTGCTGCTTCCATTTGTCAAATGTGGCATGGAGGGATCTTTTGAAGTCATTAACTCTACAAACATTTACAGTGTTCTATTTCCTATTCTCATTGTAGAACTGATGAGGGTGTGGGGAATCTTAGTGGCAGGTGACAGTACTGGAAATCTCAGAGAAGAGCCAAACTGTCACAGTCTCTTCCTGATCATGTCAGGAACTCCTTGTGAGATCCTAACCTTCTCTGTGTTTACTTAGATGGTAGACTGAATGAGCTGTGACTGACCTTCTGGATGTTTTTCAGATTTTGTTGCTGTCTCAAGCTTTCTTCCAGTCTGGAATCCACTTTTATTATGGCATTAAAACACCTAAATTGAATCCTTAAACTACTCACTATATAACCATGGGCAAATTTCATTTTTTACAATTGTGACACATAAATTCACTCAATGCTCTTAACTGCAGAGCCATCTCTCCAGCCCCCGAAAGAGAATTTCATAGCGAGAAAAAAAAGCATAAATGAAAGTCCATTGCTAACATTATAGTATATTCAATAATGAAAGGCTTAGAGAAATATTAAGAAAGATATGGTGCCTGTTTTTGTTAATAGTATTTAACATTTTATAGGACACTCTAGCCAGGATAATTAGGTAAGAAACAAAGTCAAATCAGAAAGAAAAAAAGAGTAAAACTGTTGACTGAGTTTTCTGTCCTGCCCAGTTCCTGCAATTGTTAAGTCCCAAAGAAATCACACAGAGGTCTACATTAGTTATAAACTGATTGGCCCATTAGCTCAGGCTTCTTATTAACTCTTATAACTTGTATAGCTCATTATTAGCCCATTATTCTTATCTGTGTTAGACACATGGCTCAGTACCTTTTTCAGTGAAGCAGTCACATCTTGCTTCTTCTGTGGCAGGGTCACAACTACAGAAAGAGCTTCCTTCTTCCCAGAATGCTCCTGTTCTCATTGACCCGCCTCTACTTCCTGTCTGGTTGTCCCACCTATACTTCCTGCCTGGCTACTGACCAATCAGCATTTATTTAAAATATAATTGACAGACTACAATTGTCCCACACCATAAAACTATCTCTAGTCAAAGATCATGTGATCTCACATGTGGTGACCATAAGGAACAAACACACACAAGCATATACTCATACAGTTATTAGAGATAATTAAAAAGCTTCAGAAAATAATCAAGAAAAATAAATTATAGTGAAGACTAAAGATGCTACTTGATAAAACCAAATGGAAAGATTCTGTATTTATGAAGTAAAAACTTAGTTTTTCAAAGAAGCAATTGCTGATGAAAATTGTCTACAGATTCAATTCTATCCCTAGCAAAACGTTCTGGTCAGTTTTTGTCAACTTGGTACAAATTATAGTCACCTGGTGAAAAGGGAACCTCAGCTGGGGGACTGCTCCCAACAGATTGACCTGTGGGTATGTCTGTGGGACATTTTCTTAATGAATGATTGATGTGGGAGGGTCCAGCCCATTGTAACTGGTTCTATCCCTGAACAGTGGGTCATATAAAAAAGCAGGATAAGCAAGCCATGAGGAACAAGCCAGTAGGAAATAGTGTCCCTCCATGGTCTCTACTTCAGTTCCTACTTCCAGGTCCCTGTTTCAGTTTCTGCCCTGACTTCTCTAGATAATGGACTGTGACAATTTCACTGAGCTCCACTTGCAACCCAGAACCTTTTAGGCACTTTGCTGTCTATGCCTTAAAAAAAGAGTCTCTTTTCCCCTTCTTTTCTTTCTTCCCTGTTCTACATTTATTCTAGCTTCTTCTTTGGCAATAGCACCTCAACATGGTTTTAGAAAGTTCTGTCTCAGAGGCTGGAGAGATGGCTCAATGGTTAAGAATATTAGTTGCTCTTCCAGAGGTCCTGAGTTCAATTCTCAGCAATCACATGGTGGCTCATAACCATCTGTAATAAGATCTGGCACCCTCTACTGGCGTGCAAGCATATATGCAGGCAGAATGTTTTATACATAACTAACTAACTAAATGAATCTAAAAAAAAAAAAGAAAAAAGAAAAGAAAGTTCTGTCCTGTCCTGGCAGCAACAGTCAAGACACCCTGTCTTCTCTCAGTTTAGGGGGAGGTCATTTCAGAACTTTCTCTCAAATTGGATTCATGAATGGAGTGATGTCGATACAGAGGAAGCGTGAAACAGCTTGAAGCCTTCTGGAACTGTCTGGTGTCTGCCTAAAACCCTTCTTTCTGCCTTTCTTTCAACTAGTGAGCGAGAACTGGGTTTGTCACAATCAAAGAATCTCAGTCATATGAAGCTTTCACCAAGTCATTGAGAAAATATGTATTAACATTCTTATATTTTTTTCCCCAGGAGTATGCTAGCCACTTGGTATTACTTTCTAAATGCCTAATTGGGATTCTTGTCAATAAGAGAAAATTGGGAGTGAACTCTGTACACCTTCATTGTAGGGGCCAGGAAGGGAGGAGACTCCAGGAAACTCCCTGTGGTTCACAGAATGTGTATCTGCTATTGAATGAGGCTTCCTAGAGACAATAAAGACACTAATGCTGCTATTGCAGTAATCTTCTGTAGTTGAAATATTAATTCTGAACTGTGGTATATTCGACTCTATTGTACTTGTACTTTGGAGCACATTTGTATAAATCCCTGTTGCTCTTCCCTTGGGAACACATTACATGATGTTGCTTATGTGAGAAGTGGCTACCTCTCAAACCAGTGCCAATTATTTGAGGCATCTACACTTGAGATTTATTAATAGCTGTGATGGATCAGAAGATGCTCGCTCGGTATTTTGGGCATGTAAAAGATGAAGGGGCAGCTTGAGAAATCTACTGGATTCCTTTTTACATCCCTCCACTGAAATATACAGCTTAAGCTCTGATACCAGTTCAGACTTGCTGAGATTGTGGGTGCCGTGCCATGAATAGTGGAGCTGAGCATTTTTGGCAGCTTAGACCTCTATTGGAACTCTTAGGCACCCTTTGAAGATTCCACGCATAGAAGTGGTGGAAATTCTGTGGTATGGTTGATTTAGAGCTCAAATATAAAGGCACAGTTTTCTCAGATAGAAGCATCTAGAATTTTAGGTCTAGATGTGACTTATCTCCTGATCAGCAGCCAAATGACTCTTTGAAGCGGACTTGGGTTTCAGCTGCCTGTGGAAGACGGTTTTTCTCATGCTCTTACACCAGGCATTCTTTTCATAGCATGATCATTCACCCTTGAAAGAGACTGACTTTCCCACCACCCCTTGTGAGCCTGTTCTTTGCAAACTGCATTTCCTTTTCTGTTAAATTTCTCACTGAAAAAAATGTGTTGGTGATTTAAAACCAAGATTTATTCATCCTTGGGGTGAATTGTGTGGCATTTAATAAGTTCATTATGTGGGAAAAAGAAAAAAAATCAATCATTTTTGAAAAGTCTGAATGTCAGGCTGGAGAGATGGCTCGGCAGTAAAGAGTGCTATTTCTCTTGCAGAGGACTCAAGTTTGGTCCTTAGTACCCACACTGGGTGACCCAGAGTGCCTATAATTTCAGCTTCAGAGTATCTGGTGCCCTCTCCAGGATTCTGAAGGCACCTGCAACCACATGTGCATTAAATACATGCAATTTTAAAAACTGCATAGACTCATACACATAATTTTAAAATTTGCATGTTCTCTTCAGTCTGTGACTTTTAAAAAAAGACGTATTTACTATATATACCGTGTTCTGCCTGCACACCAGAAGAGGGCACCAGATCTCCTTATAGGTGGTTGTGAGGCCCCTTGTGGTTTCTGGGAATTGAACTCAGGACCTCTGGAAAAGCAGCAAGTTCCCTTAACCTCTGAGTCATCTCTCCAGTCCCAGTCTGTGACATTTTAGAAAATACCAAAAAGCATATTTGGGGGGGGGGGTCTCAGGCTGCAGTTAAGTGATAGTGTGTTTGTCGAGCACTCAGCAAAGCCCAAGTATGATATCCAACACTGAGAAGAAAAATTTCTTAACTCATACAGATCTGTAATGAGATTAGGATCCCAAACTCAAAATGAAAAGAAAATTAAAGTCACTTGAAGTGTCCTCCAAGGACATTCGGCTAATATGTGTTAAGTCAGATCATCATCTCAAACCTAACTTCTAAATTTGATGGAAAGCCATCTAGCAATTCTACAGCACAGAGAAACAGACAAAATCCTATGTGGATTCCATACATATCACTAACATATAGGTGAGCTCTTTAGCTCAGGATGACTCTTGAAGCTTATTACTACTTCCACCAGAGGGCAGACAAAAGAGAAAAGAAACAATAGGAAAGGAAGTGAGATACCAGCATCTAGACAAGGAACTTGTAGGTACAGCAATCCATCTGTAAAGCCATTCGTTCCCTCAAGTCCCCATAGACCTAGCTTCCACCAACAATGACACTGAATTAAATCATGACTAAGCCATGAGTGCTCTATATGAGGCACTGTTCTAGACACTGGAGATCCAGTAGCAAGCAAGTCATGACAACATTGCCATGTGGAACGAATGCTCTAATGCTGGCTTATAATCCCCGTGAGCCTTAGTTTCCTTATCTGTACCATGTGAACAATAGCAGTTGAATTTCTGTGAGCATTTAAATTGGATACTTAAACCCTGAACAGAGTTTATTATGATTTGATTTGTAGCCTGCCCATTACTGTTGCATGGTGTCTATAAAATTTTAATTTTATTGTATTTTATGGTCCATATATGATCTTGTTTATTGTATTACTGCTATAATTTACAGTCTTTACATAGTCTTACATCGTGCCTATGACGGTTCACATTTTATTTGACATATAAACAGTTTCCTGAGTGCTTCCACTCAGAGTTTCAATGGTTGTGCAACTCTTTGTGCTGTCAGTTCATCACAGGACTTACACATAACTCTATTCTAGCACACACATGGTTTGTACTAGGTTCTCAGCAAGAACCAGTTGAGAGAGTGCATGAATATTGCACGTTTTATTTGTATTTTTAATATTATGTCAACACTGTCTTGTGAATGTTTCTGGTAAAAGTTCCAAAAGTACAATAATTACATCAAAATATATGATACATTTCATAAATATGTTCCTGACTCTCACTCTACCCTGGTAGTACTGATTTAAAATTAATGGCTACTACACTATGGTTTTGTTTGTGTTCTTTACTTATTAATAATGTTGAATTTCCTCCATTTAGTTACTTACCCTTTGAATTTCATTGTTGTCAAACTTGTTTGTGGACTAGAACAATCTGAAAGAAACCTGGGAGGCTCTCCCTGTGCTCTATTAACTGGGAAAGCAAGTCTCAAAAATAACTGCCTGAGCCATCAGGACATCTGCTGGCAGGGAATGAGGCAACTGAAGGAAGAATGACACTGAAAACAAGATAGAAGAGCACTGAATTCCACACATAATCGTTTTAAAAATGTATCATTTTGCTTTATGTGCTTGACTGTTTGGCCTGTCTGTGTGTCTGTGCACCACGTTCATGCCTTGTGCCTTTGGAGGCCAAAGGAATATGATACATTTCTTGGAATTAGAGATGGTTGTGAAACACTATGTGGGTGCTGGGAATTGAAGCACTAGTCCTCCGAAACAGCAGCTAGTAGCACTCTTAACTGGCTGAGCCGTCTCTCCAGTCCTCATCTGTTATAGCTCTTCCAGTACAATGGATGACACATAAAGACTATTACCGCAATGGAGTACCTCTTTGTGATATCATATGAGGCATAGGGCTGTTTTGTGCAATGAGCACCTGCAGCTCAATTGAAGTGAACACAGCAAAACCTGGAGTGGCTGGGTTGGAGTTGAGAGTGCTGATACAGCAGCAGGCATGGAAATGTTGATGAATTAGTATCAATTGGAGCCTGGCTTGCAATGTGATTTGCATATCTGTGGTTTGGGGTTATGCCTACCCGTATTTACCCCTTTGCTCTGAAGAAGAAAATTGGTTGAGTAGTTAAAATTAAGCAATGAACACTTGATATGAAATGATTTGATAAAATGAGTGATTGCGTGGTTTTTAAAAAGAATGTTTTGAAATACTTTAGAACCACCAGAGACATAAGCAGTATAGTACACAAAACTTCTACAATCCCATTATCATGTCTGTACTTTTGCAGTGAACCAATTGAGGGGAGCTGAAGATATGATGTCCCTTCATCACTAAATGTTCTTATGCATGCCCCTTCAAGCTATGTCTATTCTCCAAACTTACCAGCATACAGCTCTTCAGCCCAGGAATTGTGCATTGATAAAAATAGTACCATTTAATCTGAGGACTTCTTTTTTACTTTAGATTTTTTTAATTTTAATTTTATTCTTTTTTAAAATTGTTTTTATTGAGCTATGTATTTTTATCTGCTCCTCTCCCTTCCTCCCCCCTTCCCCATCTACCCTCTCCTATGATCCCCCACACTCCCAATTTACTCAGGAGATCTTGTCTTTTCCTACTTCCCAAGTAGATTAGATCCATGTATGTCTCTCTTAGGGTCTTCATTGTTGTCCAGGTTCTCTGGGATTATGAATCGTAGGCTGGTTTTTCTTTGATTTATGTCTAAAACCCACTTATGAGTGAGTACATGTGATATTTGTCTTTCTGGGTCTTGGTTACCTCACTCAATATTATGTTTGCCAAATCCATCCATTTGTAATCTGCAGACTTCTTAACAACGCCACTATTCTTGAATAATACCTCCCCTTTGGTTCAGGATTCCATCCAGGAATATTTAGCTGTCAGCAGTCAATGTTAGCACTGTCCATCCAGCAATTAGCTGCTATAGTAACTCTATAGGCTCCTTCACTAGAAGATAGTTTTGTGGCCCTTTATTATCTTTCATTTTCTCAGCCACTTTAGAAATTACTATGTGTAAGGGCCAGGAAGATGATTCAGCCAGCAAAATGTGTGGTATGCAAGCATGAGCCTGCAGAAGTGTGACAATCTGAGTTTGGATCCCAAGTGCCCATGGAAAAGCCAAGTGTTCTTTTGCACCCGTAACCCTAGCTCTGGGGAGATGGAGACAGAAGGATTCCCCGAAAGCTCACTGGCCAGTTAGTTTAAGCTAACTGGTGAGCTCTGGATTCAGTGAGAGACCCCGTCTCTAAAACAAGGTGAAGAGCAATAGAAGACACCTGACATTATCTTCTGGCTTCCATACACATATACCCACACACTCATGGTCGAATACAATAAAATTAAAGAAAAATTTTGAAGAAGGACGAATATACTTCCTGACTTGATCTAGACCATGCTTTATTAGAAGGAAAATGCTAGAAATGATGCTGTGCTCTTTTCAGTGCTAAATGTCAGAGTACTAAATGTCATGCCCACCAGTACTGTTACTGGTGATATAAGCTTTCATCGCCTACTGTATTGCTATCTGCAGGTTTTTCCACCACAAACACACAAATTTCGCTCTTTGTAATAGATTAAAATTGGGGGGAGATATTTGCAAATCATGCCAACATCCTGTTCCTTGGCAACCGGCCACCTATTACCCTTAGCCTCCTAAATCAACTGCTACTGTCATGTTAGCGAAGTGGTGATTCTTTATTTTCCATCAACCTTTCTACATGATTGTAGAGAGATCTCTTACTGTGGAGAAGGGGCAACACTATCTTTGGTTCCAGCTCTTTATTGTTGTATATGCAACCAGTGTTAATTTAGGGCCTTATAACAATAATTGGTTAACCAGCTTATAAATCTGTGACTTCAGCAAGGTCAAGATGATATATCAGCTGGGACAACTGTACTGATGGATACACTTCCAACATGTCTTCCTCACTAACTAACTGATGCTGATTCATGGCTAGGACCTCACCTGGGGCTGTTAGCCAGAGCCTTTCTATGAAGCCTCTTCTCCATGTGACCGCTTGATTTCCTCCCAGGGTTGTGGCTGAGGGTCAACAGCATTACAAGAGAACAAAGTGGAAGTTCGGTAGCTCTTTTGTGACATAACCTCAGAAGTAAAGCTTTTACTTCCGCTGTAACTGTTGGTTAAGGGAGTCACAAATACCAATATAGGTTTAGGGGGAGGGAATAGAGCCCACTCCACTCCACAGGACAATTATTAACAAGACACTCTGTAAAAACAGCCTTGACAATACAATATGTTGGCGTAGACATCTTTATAGACCACAGCCTGCCTTTTGTTCCATTTACTTATTTATCTCACTATATGCACATGGATTCCTGTGTTACACAATTGATCATTTTCTACCACTATCATTTATTTAATGTCAAAACTATTGCAGATTTTACTAGTGGAGGTCTTTTGTTCAAGTTAGATTTTTGTGTCCTTTTGACATTTTCTATTACTTTATTGGAGAATGGTAAATAGAAACTAAGATTTAATAAGTTGGTGTGCTCTTTGTGGAATATTGTTTCATGTCTGTCTTCTTAGCAAACAGAGCTAGGAAGTCTTTGTATTGACAGTTTCTGACTTACCGTGGCTTAGCTTACAGTTTTCTACTTTATGATGGTGGAAAGTAATATAAAGTATTGTTTCTACTACAAGATTATTTCCTACTATCTGTTCCTTGTTTGTTAGTATCTTCTTCAAAATCGAAAAGCCTGACATTTATCAGTTTTGATGTAGTCCTCACTTATTTGCTCAATTTAAGTAGGCAGTCTCCCCTTGAACACCAATCTTCATCCTCTGTCACTTTTGTGCACCATCACTGCTGACCTGTATTCCTTTTTCTTTGTTTAGACATTATGTCACATACCCCAGGCTGGCCTCAGACTAGATGATGAACACCTGATCCATTTGCATTATGCTGGTATTGTAGACATGTGCCACTACTCTCAGTTTATGAGATGCTTGTGACAAAACCAGGACATCATGCTGTTAGGTAAATACTCCGTGTGATGGCTAAACTTGGTTGTCAACTTTGACACATCTGGAAAAGGGACCCTCAGTTGAAGAATTGCCTCCATTAGAGTGGTCTGTAGGCATGTTTGTAGGATATTTTCTTGGTTGCTGATTGATGGATGAGGACCCAGCCACTGTGGTTGGTGCCATCCCTAGGCAGGTGGGCTTTCTAAGAAAAGTGACTAACTGAGAACCTGGGGTCAAGTTACTAAACAGCATTCCTCAATGTGTTTTTACCTCAGTTTCTGCTTCCAGGTTACATACTGCCTTGAGTTACTGCCCTGACTTCCCTCAATGAAGAACTGTTATCTGAATGTGTACAATGAAATAAAGCCTTTCCTCTCCAAGTTGTTTTTGATCACTTTTTATCATAGCAACAGAAAACTGGAATATTCATTGACTAAACTCCACACCCCGCCTCAATGATCTATATTCTTTTTTTTTTTTTTTTTTTTTTTTTTTGGTTTTTCGAGACAGGGTTTCTCTGTGGCTTTGGAACCTGTCCTGGAATTAGCTCTTGTAGACCAGGCTGGTCTCGAACTCACAGAAATCCGCCTGTCTCTGCCTCCCGAGTGCTGGGATTAAAGGCGTGCGCCACTACCGCCCTGCAACGATCTATATTCTTAGCAATAGGCACCCTTGCCAATATGCTTCCATGTGGCACTTTACACTGCCTCAGGACCTCATGTCTTTGGGCACCAAAATATGCACACTTCCACTTGATCTCTGTGCGGCTCCCCTTTGCTCCCTATTACTAGCTCATGGCCACGGGTTGCATGTCTGCCTCCCCAGCACTCCATAACCCCTGCTACTACCGGGGATACCAATGATAGGCCCGAATATGGCCCTCCCCTGTGTGACTCCTCCATGTTTGGAGAGAAAAGTAGAAAGAGATCAGGAGTTATTGTTTTGATAGGATTGAAAGTGCCCCAAATGTGATTTCTGTTTCAACAAAGGATATTCTAGCTGCTTTAATTACACAAATGAATATACTATGCAAATGCTAGCTTCGTTAATATACACACGGATATACTAGCTCCTTTTAGTAATCTTTGTTTTTGTTTGTCAAGACAGGGTTTCTCTGTGTAGCCCTGGCTGTCCTTGAAATTGCTCTGTAGACCTGGCTGACCTCAAACTCAGAGGTTGACCTGCCTCTGCCTCCCAAGTGCTGGGATTAAAGGCATATGCCCAAACCACAGCTCTGCTCAATAATCATTTTAAGAGTGCAAACTTGATCATGTCCTACTGTTTAAAATCCCTGGGTGATTTCTGATCTGGGGGTTCAAATCCAAAACCTCCTCATATGCCTAAAAACTTGAACATAATTTAACTCTTGCTTGCTTCTCCAATATCATCTTTGGTTTATCTCTCTGAGTCTCATCACTTTCCCAGAGCAGAGCCTTTCCAACTTCCTACTTGATATAGGTACGTAAGCCTGGCTCTTAGTATTTGGGGCTGAGCCAAAGAAGGGAACTGGAAGTCATAATCTTCAGAATGTTGACAGCAACTTACTCCCCAATTTCAACATGGCATCTCAGTGGTTCCTGAGCTGTGCTTGCCTTAAGTGTCCCCTCTCCCATTAGGGTAGAGGAAGCAATCTGGGAACTAACTGCTTCTTCTAAAAATGGTCAATTAATCTTTTGGATTTCAACACTATGCCCGAACTCTTACTTACAGAGATATATGGTACCTTCAAATCTTGAGTTATTTGGGATACGAAGTATTGATAGCATCCTTGGTTTTTAAGCTTTCTTGGATGTATCATCAGATGTTACTTGTTTATCCATTTCCTAGTTTCCATAGTTTGTACAAATGTGTATGAATGTAAGTGCCTTGCCCTGCCCATGCTAGCCTCTCATGTTTCCTTTGTAATTACAAAATTTGACCTTTTAATTCCTTTACCATTTTTGAAATGTCTTAGGAAGGAGTTAAGTCCATGTATTTAATCTACCAGACTAAACGTGAAAGTGGAATTGTTTTAAATAACAAACACTGGGTTCATTTTAAAGCCTATTCCACGAACAGAAATTGGATTTCATGGAAGCATGAAATATGACTAGAAATGTTCATTCAGCCCCAATGCTTCTTGTTTTTTTTCACTACCAGTTACTGCTTTGATTGTAGCTCCATCACACCCCTCTCCGCCACCTTAACTCTAAACTTGAAAACATTTTGACTCCAAACCTCAGTTTGGTCAACTTTGGCCAAGTCATTTTCCAGACAAGGAGATTGAAGACAGAAAAGAGGCATGTGCCAACATTTCATAATAAGTCATCCAGGTTTCCGGCTTCTTACCCTGTGTGTCGAGGGAAACCATGCAGTTTCTCTTCATTTTCCTCTTTCATGCTTTTTTCTTTCTTTGACAATTTCACACATGTACATAATGCATGTTGATCATCGTCACACACCTCCGTTCCACTCTTTCTTTCCCTGTTAGAACCCTTCTTCTCCTCAACAGCCCCCACCGCTGATCTCTTTTGAGGACACACTGAAATTAATTAGTGTTGCTTGCATGAGCATGGATAAGGAGTTATTTATTGCAGCATCAGCCATTTATCAGAGGCTTTACTACTGAGGAAAACAACACTCCTTCCCCCACAGCAGCCACTAATTGCCAATAGTCTTTAAGGAGGAGTAGGGCATGGGGTTTCTGACTTCCCAAAACTGCTGGGCAAATGAGGGAGACATTTCCTTCTAATTTTTCTGTCGTTTTTCTCATCACCTTCATTAGTGACATTGAAACATGACTTTTTGTGCCCGGGAGGTCAGTGCTTCCCTCCCTAACCTTGAAATTCAAACGTTCGGTGAATCACTGGAATTTTCTCAGGGGCACTGAGAGGGGAAACTGCCTCTTTGAAACTGCAATGAATCTTCTTTGATGCCAACCATGGAAGAAAAAGCAGCACTGGGCACATTTCAGAGGCAGCACGGGACCCTTCCTTAAGCAGCCAATCAGGAAGGATAGACTAGGCACCTACTAGTGCTAGTGAGCACTTTGCTATGCTGGAAGCTACCAGGGACACAGAGGCTTGGCCTTGATGCAGGCCGGGTTCTGATCAAACTGCAGACCAAACAACAGATCAACCTAGCTTGCCCCCTCTGTAAAGGTGGGGCCTTTGTTTATCCCAATTCTTGTGGACTTGAGTGCACCTTAGTCTCCCACTGCCCACACATTAGCTCTCTACGGTTCAATTAAAGCTCCTTTGTTGTATTCTTTCTTTCCCCAAAGAGGAAATGAGGAGCAAGTACTGAGTTGATGCAAACATGTTATTCCTCTCTCCAGGTAAAATGGCTACGTACATTTGCCTTGAAACTCACTACCTTCGGTAAAATTCTTCCATACTGGCAAAGGTTAAACTTTGCTCTTTTGAAAATATCTCCTACAAGAGAGCAGACTACCAATAAACCCCCTACTGTTTGTACAGACTTTGTAGTTTACCATGATCTTGTCTAATCTCCTATCTTGTCGTTTCCTCGGTTCTTTGTACACAAATGGTATTGATTCCCTCCAGAGGCAGCCATGTGTGGCAGGATAAACAGCCTGAAACAGAAGTTTCAACACCCATGTCTTCAGCTACATGAGTGCTCTTAGGCAAGTTGCTTCCCCTCGCTGGGCCTCAATTTACCCGCAGACAGGAGGCAAGGGTTCTGATTCCACAGAATCTCAGTCTCCCCTCTAAGTTTCTGCTTGGGGATGGAGTGTTATTGTGTGGTTTGAGCCGTGGGCGTGATTGTTCCAAACCAAAGGGCACCGGCAGGATGCAGTCTGATGATCATGGACAGAGGAGGAGTGGTCTAGCAGTTGTGCACATTTATGAGTTCCTAACTCCCTGTCCTTAGATTTTTCCTCCCAAGCTGTTTAAGTTCATGATCCCAGGATACTGCATGTCCACCCCCTACCACACACCATCTCATTCAGGTCCCCCACCCCCACCCCCAGGGTCGGTGTTAAAGCCCCGTGGAAGATTTTCTAGAGGTCTCAGATCTTCTTGCCCTCTTGACATCTAAGGACTGAAAAGAACTCGGGGTGCCTTCCTAGTCAGGCTTCCGGAGGCCTCAGCCTTCTGTTTTCCGGCGACTGGGGGCAGGAGGGTGGCTGAACGCTGGCAGTCATTGTTTGGGTATTGACTCAAAGGAGTAGGAGCCACGATGCACAGGAAAAAGGATGAGCTCATGACAGCTAAATGAAAAGATTTTTATCTTGGAAACAGCGGTTTCTTATGCAAAACAGGGGGTGGCAATGTGCCCCACAGAGTACATTCAACAACAGGGATTTCAAACAAGAAGATATTTTGCATACCTACGGGAGCAGTAATGGGCCAGATTGTTCATTAATTAAAAAGGGTGGGGAAGCAGGCAGTGAAAAACCCATGCTCACACTTGCTGTAGAACTGAAATAATTCTTTTGCCTTCCCCCTCAGTCCCAGTTGATCGGCTGAGAGACAAATGCTCTTCCTTTCCAGCCACCTCTGGAGAAAGGAGGGGAGGGCTGAGGCTGAGGGAATGGCTGGATAGGGAGACACTAGAAGTCACAGATAAATAGAACAGACTTGATCTCTCAGCCATTTCTATTTGGCGTTGAAGTGTATTGTATGGAGGTCATGGAGGGTTTTTTTTTTTCCACTCAGGAGATTTACCTTCCAGTTCTGTTTGATTTTGTATGAAAGAACTCTGAACAAATCCCTCACTGATGAGAAAGAGAGAAGAGAAATGGATTGGGGAAGGTTAGGAAAATGCCCTTTGACTGAGGTTCCTCTATTTCCCCCAACTTTGACGTGTATTCCCCTGGGAGGAAGGACTAGAATTATGGCTGACCTGGAAGTTCCAGAATGTAGGTCACCTACTAAATGGGTGATGTGGTAAGTGGGGCATAGAGTTGAATGGTTGCATGTGGGAGGCACCAACAGCACCCACACATCCTTCCTACCAGTCAGGCTGCTTTCCTGCCACCCTGTATCTTTTGATTCAGGAATCAGAATGGCTATGACTTACCAAACACCTTCCTCCACCTTGTCTCTTCCCATCTCTCCTCTCCTGTGCTGGAGCTGTGTGCCAGGCACTCTCACTAATGTTCACATGTTTGAGCATCTCTCAAAGATGGGCGGGTGATTTTGCTGCTGTTTTAGAAGTACGGGAACTGAGCAGCTTGAGAAATGCTGTTTTATTAGAGTAACAGAGGAAGAGGAAACTAATGGAGGCAATCTTAAACACAGGGAGAGGAAGAAGATGGCTGGCTAGACAATATTGCCCGCAACCCTGAAGCAAATTAGCAGCATGTGTCCACAGAAAGAAGAGGGATGCCGTGGAATGCATTCGATTGCAGCAAAAGTCAACGATCATGGGGAAGCCAGAAATATTGGTTTTTAGAAATATAAGAGAAAGAGTGCACCCCAATAGTGCAGCAGGGAAATGAGAAGATGTCTCACAATGGTGCTATGGGCAAAAGAGGGAAGGCATCTCCCTGAGCCTCCACAAATGCATACTGTTTGCAAAACTACTTGCAGAGCCATAGTAACAAAAACAGCATGGCATTGCACATATAGACAAATGGGATAGAATAGAGGACCCAGAAATAAATCTGTGCAACTACAACCATCCAATTCTTTGAAGTAATGCCGTATGTGGTGGTGTGAATGAGAATGTCCCACTACAGGCTCATACATTTGAGTGCTTGGAATCCAGTTGGTTTAAGTATTTAATAAAGATTAGGAGGTGTGGCCTTCTTGGAGGAGGTGTGTAACTGGGTGGCTGGCTTTGAGGTTTCAAAGGACTCGCCATTCCCAGGTAATTTTCTCTGCCTCCTGCTTGTGGTCAGGGTGTAAGCTCTCAGCTACTGCTCCAGTGCTATGCTTGTCTGCCTGCTGCTGTGCCCCACTCCAGAATGGTCATGAGCTTTAACCCTCTTAAAATGTAGGCTCCCGATAATCTCTTTGTTATGGCACCTTATCACAGCAATGGAAAAATAACTTAGCCACCATATGTGAAAGAAAAAACAGCTTTTAAGAAATGAAAAATTGTGCTGAGAGCACTGGAAGAGTAAAACTGGATCTTTATATCACCTTGTACAAAATAATCATCTCACACCGGAGCAAAGACCTTAATGTAAGACTTGAAATATCAAAACTCCTGGGGAAAACATTTCAAGGACTAGGTATAGAAAATGCCTTTCTGGAGGTGCTGGGATGGGTGTGTGTCTCATGATGTGATGCCACAAGACCACCGTCATCACAGATGCCAAGAAGGGCATCCTCAGGCAGTTGCTCATTGAGCATCAGCTGTAAAAGCACGAACAATCGATCCTTGAGGATAGAAAAACTCTGGGTCACTGTGACTGGGTCACTGTGACTGGGTCACCAGTCATTGGCCCCTGTCACAATGGGTCTGCTCTTCTGTGCAGACAATGTCTCTGAAGCCATGTGTGTTGAAGCCTTCTCCAGCCTCCTGGGACTTCTAGATGTGAAGACCTCTGGAGGCAGAACCAATGAACAAGCCATGCAGTGAGAGTCCCAGGCCCGCCCTGAAGGCCCATTTCCCCAATAAAAAAAATTGATTGTTTCCAGGTGATGGTGGTGTACGCCTTTAATCCCAGCATGGCAGAGGCAGGTGGATTTCAGTGATTTTGAGGTCTACAAACTGAGTTCCAGTACAGTCAGGGCTATACAGAGAAACCCTGTCTCAACCAAACCAAACCACCAACAAAAAAATTAGTGTTTACTTAGCTTTTCTTCTACTGCTGTGACCATGACTAAAAAGCAATCTTGGGAAGAGCTTCTATCTACTTACACATCCACTTGACAGTCCATCATTGAGGGAAGTCAAGACAGGCACTCAAGCAGTAAACTGCATGAAAGACCCCAACCAATTTTTCATAACGAACTAAATGAATTGGATAATGGAAAATTACAAAATGTGACAAACAGGTTTGACCAGCAGGTTCTTCCTTTCTACCCCGCTGGGCAGGAGGGTTAGCAATTATCAGGACCAGTTGCAGTCTTCTAGGCAGATGGTTATCAGAACCTGTCACAGCAAATGATTATCAAATTGTAAACTGAGTCACAGTGAGACAGGCAGGATGTCACATGTCATGTAGTCAGCAGGAAGTCACGTAGCCTGCTGGATGTCATGTACTCAGGGATGGGCTGAACTATGCTAATTTTGTTCTGGGTTAAACTCTGGTTTGAATATCTAGACCAATCCCAATTGTACCCGTACCCCATATTGTAATTCATGTAAAACTTGTGGGTTTGTCTATAAAAGCTTGCTTTCTTGGATGCTCGGGGTGCTTAGCTATCCCTAAGCTATGCACCTGGGTTGCACAATTGTGAAATAAACCACCTCGTGCATTTGCATCTGACGGCCTGGTTATTGAGTCTGGGGGCTCCTCGGCGTTAAGACCACTTTGGGGGTCTTTCACGAAGACAAGACCTTAAGCAGAGACCATGGAGGAATACTATTTACTGGTTTGCCTCTTTTGCCTTGCTCAGCCTGCTTTTTAAAATATACCCCGGGTGGAGCCCTTCCACATCTATCATTAATCAAGAAAAACTCCTCAGACTTCCTATAAGCCAATCTGATGTATAATTTTCCCCAAAGGTTTCCTCCAGTTGACTCTCATTTGTGTTAAGTGGACAGAAAAACTAACCAGCATAAGTATCAAACAATACTACTTAAGCAAGGGATTTTGCCCTAGAACTCCAGCTATCGCAACTGAGATTGTGTATGACTAAAAACCTTTAACACAGCAAAAGGAACAATCAGAAGGGTGAAAAGATACTAGACAAGGAGAAAAATCTTTACTGCTTGATCATTGAACAGGAGAGTAAAATCCAGAATAGATGAAGAACTAAGAAAATTAAATACCCAATAATCCAATCAATTAGTGGATTATTGATTGGATTATTGGGTATTATTGGGTGGTGGTGGTGCATAGCTTAGGGATAGCTAAGCACCCCGAGCATCCAAGAAAGCAAGCTTTTATATTCAACTTTTGAAAAGAAGGACATAAATGGACAAAAAGTATATGAAAAAAATGTTTAGCATCTATGGCAATTAGGAAAATGCAAAGCAAAACTAGAATAAGTTTTCATTCCATCCTAGTCAGAATGACTGCCATCAATAAAACACAATACAACAAATGCTGGAGGAGATACAGGAAAAATAAAACTTCATACAACGGTGGTGGGATTGAGAAGCAATACAGTTGCCTGTGGGTGGGAGGTACAGAAGTGATACACAACCCAACACTGCTAACAGCATCATGAAGATCCTCATCTTGCTTAGGACCCATGTTCTTTTTCTTTCTTTTTTTTTGAATTATGTTTTAGTTCTGGAGATTGGAAATCTATGATCATAATGCTGGCAGGTTCAGTATGCGATGAATTAATGCTCTGTGCCACATTCTCACATGGTATAAAGAGGAAAGACAAAAGTATTGTCGCAGGACAATCTTACACCAATTTGATTAAAAAAGGGGTATTTTATTGGAGGGGATAAAACTTACAGATCAATGTCCCAAACCACATTCCTCTGGTCGCAAACAGGAAACCGAGTCTAGCAGTCAGCATGGAAGCCAGAAGCAAGTTAGCTCGGAGAGCAGCTGTGGCTTTTTTTAAAAATGAAAACCACTCCCCACATTGGGCAGGTATCTTAGAAGCCATTGGCTGAAAGCAAGAGGGCTTAATCTCCCGCAGCACAAAAGGACCTAGTCAGATCCGGTGATGGTGATGGTGCACACTTTTAATCCCAGCACTTGGAAGGCAGAGGCTGGTTGATCTCTGTGAGTTCAAGGCCAGCCTGGTCTACATAGCTAATTCCAGGATAGCCAGGGCTGTTACACAAAGAACCCCTGTCTTAAAAAAACAAAACAAAACAGAAGGGCCTAGCTCATTCTGAAAGTTCTTTACATGTTCTGGATACACATCCCTTACACCAGCCTGTGGATCATCTTTCCCTCCCTCCCTCCCTCACTCCCTCCCATATTTCCTTTCATACTTCAAGACCAAAGAATGCTAGGTAAGCACTCTACCACTGAGATATGACCCTAGCACAACTAATCAATTTCTACAAAAGCTCTCTGGCAATTTCACTGAGAGTATTTTGAATCTATAGACTAGATTAGGCACAATTATCATCTTAAGTCCATCGAAACTATTATCTATAAACATGGTATTCATCTCCATTTGTTTAACTCTTCTTTTTATTAATACTTTGTAGTTTTCTGCATTTACATCTTGAACATACTTTGTTAGATTTACTGCTAAATATTCACTTGAATTATATATTATTGAAAATAATACCATTCGTTGACTTTCAACTTCTAATTGATACATAATTAAGATTTGTATATTGACCTTGTATCTTATGACTTTGCTAACTTAGTTGTCAGAAGTACTGCTATTTTTTTCATTTGGTTTTAGGGACTGAACCCATAGCATTGCACAAACTAGGCAAACACTCTACCATACCTTTAGTAGATGATCCTGATGTCTATGAATAAGGACAACCTTATTTCTTCTGTATCAATTCATATCTTTTATCCCCCCCCTTTTTTGATTAATTACCCTTATCAGAACTACCAGTACAGTGTTAAAATCGGGATGGCAAGACCTGACACCCTTGTCCTTTCTCTGACCTTAGAGGAGATAGGTTTGAATCTTTTACCATTAATTGTGATATTAACTGTGGGTGTTCAGAGATGTTCTTTGCCTAGTTGAGGACAGTCCCTCAATTTTTAATTTTTTGAGAGTCTTTGAAAAATAACACCAATTAATCTTTATTTTGTCAAGTGTATTTTCTGCTCCTTTTGAGATGACTATTTTTTTAAATTTTATCAAAAACACTTTATTTAAAGGAAACAGATAAATGATACATTAGTTATGAAAAGAACTTCATAGAAAAATAGGCATTTAGCACACAAATAGAACCATAGCACTCAAAAGGCCAGAGTATGACCTGAACCCAGGGCCTACCTAGGCTACGTATGTAAACACTAGGTCAATATAGGGATACATTTATATAATTATTTTGTATATCACAAAACTTAGTCAATTAAATGGGGAAATACCTGAGGAATTGATAATTGTTGCCCAAATTCCAGTCAACACATCTATTTCTAATATTTAAGAGACAAAGGAGAGTTCACAAAAAATGTTGGGCCATCTTGGTAACAGAGGTGTAACCACTGTCAAAAAAGCAAACTGATCCAGATGGACTGCTGGCTGGTACCTGTAACCCCTACACTCTGGAAAGGGGACTGAGAAGTGCCAGGAGCCTCAGGACAGCACTTTTCATATTAAAAAAAAACTAAAGAAATAAAATCTCAGCCAGGGCACATTAACTTGACAGTGGAACTAACTCTATTGCTGCAGCGAGCTGCTGAACTCTGCAAACCAACACCAGGATATGACCTGCAGTCCTTAGGAAACAGGAACAGCCATTACCCCACCACCACACATTTAGAAATGCATGGCTTTTCTCTGAAAGGCCACCTCTTCCTTGTGATCAAAATTCCCTGGCCTAGACCAAGGGTTCTTGGTTCAGGTGTGAAAGGTTTGTGTGGACCTGGGATGTAATTCCAAGCCTGCAAGTCCTCCAATGCATTTAAGTCCTCAAGGACTCCTTTTCACAGGTCCTCAAAAGATGGACCTGAGTCTTGAGCATCCTGTTCTTGGGCTGCACATACCATGGGAAGTGAGTGTCAGCTGAGGATGTACCTTCTGCTACTGCTGGGCCAGTTGGGGTTTCTTTTGCTTTGGATTGGCCAGGATTGGCAGCTACATCTGGAGAATGGACTTTCCATTAGCAGATAAGTGACCACGGGAACCAGTTGACCCACCAACAGCTTTAGAGATTCCAATTAGCTCTAGGACTCCTTCTGGAAGATTCTGGAGATTCTTCCGTTTGTATTTAGCCCGTTGGTTCTTAAACCAGATCTGGATCTGGTGCTCTGTCACGCCAATACTTTGTGCCAGCTCCACACGTTCCTCCCGGCTTGGGGACTTGCACTCGTTAAAATATTCTTGCAGTAGGAGCTTTTGTTCCTTGGAATACACAATGTGTATCTTCTTCTGTATCTCTGGAGAATTGGTGGTAGTTTCCTGGTCATTGTATGTATTTGTGGGGGCCAGAGAATCTATGGAATCCAGAAACCACTCCCCTGCCATCAGGAACTCATGAGAGTCTTGTGCTCAGAGCAGCTGCAAGCATAGGAAAGCAAATTGTTTACTCCGACAGGCAAGGGGTCATAGAAAATTCAGGGTCTGGGGGTCCACAGTTCCAAACAATTGGGTTGGTCTCCAGTGGTGGGCACATCAGGAGGCCTGGATACTTACAGGGACTTGTTTTCATCGATGGGCCTGGGGACACTTGGGGACCTAAGTAACTTTCAGGATCTGGGTGCCATTGGAGACTAGATTATATTGGGGTTCCAGTAGGAACTAGGGGACTGTGAGGCATTTGGTGACATAGTTTGGTCATAGGGATAATATAACTTTGGAGACTTGATTGTATTGGAATTCCTGGGGGCACTAGGTGACTTTGAGATCTTTGGAGACGTAAGTTTCCTGCAGGTTCCTGAGGCATTTGGAAACTGGATTCTCTGAGTGCAAATAAAGACATTCGAGAGTTTGGATGCAAGGTGGGGGGGAAACCTTGGAGAAATTGGGGGCCTATGTTTCTGTATCTATTGGAGGCTCTCTGGGCACTAGTGGCTATTAGAGCATGCTGTGATATGATCCTACTGGAGTATGGTCCTGTACCGGATAACCATGGATAACAGCAGGCTCTCCCATCTTGACCCAATTTCTGCTGGTGATTCGACTATATAGTTTCTAATTTCAAAGTTTGTTGACATGGAAAATTGTACTGAGTAATGTTTAAATTTTAGCCAGGCTTGTGTTCTCAGAATACATTGTATTTGACCATGAGGTAATGTCCTTTTATATGTATTGCTGGATGTGACATTGTCAATATTTCTGGGGGTGGTGGTGTTGTCTGTTGTATATTCACAAAGGATATCTACCTGCAGCTTTCTTAGAAATTCTTTGCTGGGATGTTGAGTTTTTGAGTGGAAATGCTTTTCAAGTAGTGAGGCAAAATTAACGATAGAAGAATGTAAAATGTCTCTTTGACTTGAGTTTGCTTGCCTTTATCCTGCAAAAACACATTTGTGACCTTTTTTTGTACAACTGAAGATGGTACTTTTCTCAACTGCTAAGAATTCTGGATTTTTCTTTCCCTTTCTCTACCCTACTTGCAAGCCAGAGGCTTGCTTTCTGCATATGACAGTCAGCTCATTAGATATGCCAGAGAACCCATGCTATGGTCACAGTTTTTGTATAGTTAAGGTTCACTTGAATGAGTCTCAGAATGCCTGTGCACACTGTCACCAGGGTTGAAGGCTTGTTGAGGGAGAGTGAATGAGAGCATTTCTCAGTCGTCACCTTTGCTTAGGAAAGATCTCAGAGTTCTCTATAGTACCCTGAGTATTTAACAAGCACTCTGATGCTGAGTAATAATTACAGCTGTACATAAAATAGAAAGATTAGAGTCTCAGTTGCCTGCTTAATATGTAAATGTATCCAGTTATGTGTGAGTGCTTTTAATGAAGTAACTTGCATGTCTGTTTCCTACATTGAGAGTGACTGATGAAAAAATACTTTACAATCCCATCAGAAACTAGCAGCCTGCAGGCCATTTCAAAGAGCCTATGGTAGTGCCTGGCCTAGGGCTAGGATGCGGTAGGCCTTGGTTTTAGTTCTGACTTCACAGCTACTTTCTCCTTCCATGGGCATTAGGAAGTAGATTTCCTTATTCACATCTGAGCTTAAATTGTTGTTGGTGAAGGCTTGTGAAGTAATTCCACTCACCGACATACCTACAATCGGTTCTTCTTCCAACATACAGATATGGATGGTAAAAATAGCAGTCCCCAACTTCTGTGTGGAATGCTTGGCTTATATTATTTCCTTGGTTTAGCATAACAGTCTTGAAAGAGAGAACTTTACATATCATCGCTTTACAGCGGGAGAAACGGAGGAGGACCAGAGATGAGAAGTCATGTGCCCAATCTTGCCCTTTCACTTATGGATTAGACTCATATTCAAATTCAAACCTCCGTGGTTAGTTTACTGTAAGCTATTACCATGGCACCTCACTGTTAAGGATGATGAATTCTATCTACAATAATTCTCTTCTTTGTTTGTAACCACATAAATTTAAAAAGATGAACGGTCACACACACACACACACACACATCTCCACAGTGAAGTGCTAGATGCAGATAGAGACTTGAGCACCTCTTTCTGGATACACACACATAGGGGGAGAGGGGGAGAGAGTTCCGTAAAGAACAATGATTTAAATGGCATCTCTCCTGAAGTCTGGCTTAAGAGAACCTTTGACTTTTTCCTGTTGTCTCTGGGCATGAGGGGCTTCAATTCCTTGGCAAATGAGTCTTGTTCTACTGGAAAGAAGCACACCTTGAATTATCTCACACACACACACACACACACACACACACACACACACACACCTCTCACAGTTGTCTTGAGAGTGTCCTATTGTTGTAATTAGGGAGAGAGGTGTGCGGGTTGTATGTTCCCCAGCCGCCAGCCGCTGGCCCGCTCAGCTGCTGGCCGCCTGCACCTGAAAGAACCACAGGAGAATGGTATTCATTCAAACTCTGACTGGCCCATTATCTCTAGCCTTTTCATTTGGCAGATAAACAGCACAGAGAGGTCAGCTAGGTTAAGACTCCTAGCAAGAAGTGAAGCTGAGCTCTTAATGTACAGTGTAGTTACTCTAGTGTTGTGGAATATTATTTTAATTGGGCAAAGATGGGTTACATTTGTTTATGCTGTGGAATATTACTTTAGCTGTGTAAAGGTGCGTTTCTTTTGTTTGTGCTGCATTTGCTTAATTATGTAAAGATGTGTTGCTGTTTCACCTTGCCTGTGTAAGGAACCTGACTGGTCTAATAAAGAGTTGGCTGGCCAATAGCTAGGCAGAGAGGATAGGCAGGGTTGGCAGGGAGAGAGAATAAATAGGAGGAGAACTCTAGACTGAGGGAGAACCAAAGAAGGAGACATCAGCCACCCAGCCACCCAGCCACCCACCCAGCCACAGAGGAAGCAGGAAAATAGGACATATAGAAAGAAGAAAAGAAAGTTAAAAAGCCCCAAAGCAAAACATAAATAAAGAGAAACAATAGAATTTAAGTTAGACGAGCTGGCCTAAGCTGAAGCCACGCACTTGTAACAAAGAATAAGAAGTCTCCATTTTTTTTTAAATTTGGGAGCTGGATAGTGGCTCCCCAAAAGAAAATGCCCAGTACATTGTAGACCTGTGTCTTTTTTTAGCATTGACCAAATGTGTTTATGAACGAAATAAAATTCATTATTAAAATGCACTTTCTAGTTTAGACTGGTCACATTTCAAGTGCTCAAATGCCACATGTGGGAAGTGGCTGCAGTGTGTCATGATCACTATGTAGAATATGACCTTCATCACAGAGAGCTCTGTTGTACAGTGCCAGGCTAATTTCTGTGCTTTTGAAAAAATTAAGTGGTCCCTGCATATTGTAGCTAGCTCTTTCCTCTCTGATGACTCAAGCTTGGGTCAAGCTGACACACAGACCCAGTCAGTACACTCTCCTATGTCCTTTTGTTCATTTCTAATTTTCTTTCTCCCCAGAGTTATTTTATTTCCTTTTGAGTTTGATTGATGTGCAAGATACATTTTTGGTCTTTTAGTAACTAGGTTGTGGGGGTGTTGTAGAAATAGATTAGCCTTTAAAGAGTGAACTGTTCTTGCTAAGGTCCCAAGTTCGATTCCCATCAACCACATTGCGCAGTTTATAACCACAATGGATCTGATACCCTCTTTTGAATTCTGAGGGCACCTGTACTCATATGCACATACCCACACATCTATAAACATAATGAAGAAAATAATAATAAATAAATCTTAAAAACAACGATGACAACAACAACATCAAACTATGTTCTAAGCCAGTAAGCTTCCTTACTCGGTAGGTAAGGAAGCTTGTGATCAAGACTGACAACATGAGTTTGGTTCCTCAAACTCATGCGACAGAAGGAAAGAACCAATTCTGGTAAAGTATCCTCTGACCTCCACATGCATGTAATGCTATATGCGTGTTTGCATGTATGCATACACAAAAAATAAATAAGTGTAAAAAGTCAAACTAAGCTAAGCTTTAACATGTCATCTTTACTTTGAAAATTTACAAACAAGCATCATTTGCAAGTACACTTAATTGTGGAGAAATTATACCAAATATAGAATGTTTTATTAGGCAATGACATCTGTGACCATTTTCCTGAAAATAAATTTGTGATTTTTTTTTTGTTGTTTTGTATGTTTTTGTTTTGAGACAGGGTTTCTCTGTGTAGCCCTGGCTGTCCTAGAACTCACTCTGTATACCAGGCTGGCCTCAGACTCTGAGATCTGCCTGCCTCTGCCTCCCATGTGGTGGAATTAAAGGTGTGTGCCACTACTACTCAGCAGTTTTTTAAGTTTTGAAAAAGGTTTGATATTTCTGTAGCCTATGTTGGCTTTGAATGCATATTGTAGACCAGACTATTCTCACATTTGTGATATTCCTCCAGCCTCCTGATTGCTGAGATTAGAGGCCTGCATTACTGCATCCAGTCATACAGTTCTTTAATTTGTGAATATTTCTAGTAAGACATCCAAATTTTTATATATCAGAAATTTGTGGTGTAAAATGTCAATTTATCAGCTAAGATGTTAATTTTTTTCAAATGGAATAGGTACGTATACTAGAAATTAAAATATTGAACTATATTTCAATAAAGAAACATGATAATAAAAAAGGAAATCTAAGTGATTAGTCTACTCCAAGCTTCATTACTAATCCTGCTAATCACCACTCACTCTGACCTCAAGCTTCAACATTGTCTTTGAAAATATTTTTTAGATTTGTTTATTTTATGTGTCTATGGATATTTTGCCTACATATATGTATATATGTGCATAACACATATGCTAGTGCCTGTGGAGATCAGAAGAGGGCATCAGATTCCTGGAACTGGACTTACAGATGGTTGTGAGCCAACTTTAGGGAGCATCTTCAAAATCTGGATCCCACTTCAGTCTCCACCAAATTTTTATGTGGTTTGAAGGACAGCAGAGCCATCTCTATTGAAATGGTGGAAAGGTGGAGGCTGAGAGGGGCCTTGATGTTTCTTTGTAAGCACATGGTTGCATGTGACACCTGACTGGAATCCTAGATAGCTGGCTATCCTTCTGCTTTTGGAAGCTTCTAGCAGGTCATCTTCTGGGTTCATTGTTTGGCCTTTGGGAGGAGGTAGCAATGGGTAGCAATGTTCAGTTGTTAGGTGGGAGACACCAGAGCTGTTACAATGAGCTCTTTCCTGAGGTGAGTCAGATGGAGGCTCAACGCTACTTGGCTTCTGTCTTGCTTTTGTTTTAAGGACTCACTTCTGAGTTCAGTGTCTCTTTTCTGGAAGCAGAAAAGCCTCTGGCATTTCTTTATGTTACTGACCAAGGAACATATATGTAGACAGTATTAACAAAGAATTCAAGGGGATGTTCTACACAGCCCTGTGTTCTAACTTCCCGAGCTAGAGCTAGATGTTCAGCTAGCTTTCCTGACTGGTGATACTTATGACAGAGTCATCCTTTTAGGACCACGAACTACCTGAAGCAGCAGGATAAGTCTTGGCTTTAGCTTTTAGGCAGAGTTTAACTATGCAAGGGTTGGTGTGGAGGTTGGTTCGGAGGAGAGAGACCCTGGGAAGAAGATGTGCTGTTGCCCAAGGGTAAGTAGGAAGCAGAAAGAACTCACAGAGTAACCAAGTTGAATGGATCACCTTAGAGATATGGTTCAAGGATGTTGTAGGCTTTCTGAACACAGAAATGAGATATCAAGTTTCTTCTGTAGAAATCAATTTATTGTGTACTAGTACAGTGTGTGAGAGATTTTTCTTAAAGGCAGAGCCCTGACTATAATGAAGCAGACCTTTTAATTTGACCTCTCTGTCTTCTGTACATGGTGACTTACATTCTAATTGGATGCTTTAAAGTTCTGGGCAGTGACCTTAAGCATGGCTGGAATGTAAGAGGAACAGGGAGCAGCTTGCAGGAGAGACATGTAGAGTTGCTGTTACACAAAGGACCCTAACCAGCATGTGTAGCTGTATCCTATTTTTTCTCCCCTTCTCTCTGTGGCCGTCTGCCACAATGAAATATTTATTCTGCCAATTAATTGATAAATGCTTTTTCCCTTTACAGCAAATGGTTAAAACAATCTGGTCACAGCCCCAAGTTGATTGTAACTGTCTATCTGCTCTTCTGTGAGTCCTGAGGCAGCAGGTCACCCCCTCCCAGTTCTTCCCACAGAGAAAGACCTAGAGCAGACACCAAGTTCATGCTTTGCTCAGTGATGAGACCTTTAGAATCTTCCTGTCAGAAATTTTCTGACAACAAAGTCCCAACAAGGAGGGCTAGTTCTTAGGAAAGACTCCTGCTTATTTATTAAGCCCTTGGATGGAGCCACCAGCAACCTGGTTAGTATGCTGGGACACACCTGGACTAGTTCAGAAGTTGGCTAAATGAAACCCTAGTCTGGCAGAGGTAATTTCTCCCAGAGGCCCATTTGAAAAGAAAATATTCTGACACTTGTAAGCAAGCTACTAAGGAAGATTTTTTTTCAAGATTGCTGTATAGGAGGAGATTGAACAACTTGGACTACTTTGAGGACAAGTAGAGATGTATAGCTAGCAGATGATCATTTTCAATATGAATTTGATAAGACATTGAGTGGTAGGGGATTTATGCCAAACTGGATTAATGATTCTTAGTAAATGTGGCTCCTCCTCCTCCTCCTCCTCCTCCTCCTCCTCCTCTTCTTCTTCTTCTCCTCCTCCTCTCTTTTTCTCTCTCTGTCTGTCTCTGTCTGCATTGAGAGTTGAGTGCAGGGCTTCAAGATTTTTTAAGACTTAGGAATTAATGATGGGAGATTGAGGAAGTTAATCAGAACTGTCATTAGTTGCATGGAAGGAAATTGCTTATATAGTGACCCAACCAAACCAAGAGTAGACCGCTCCAAAATGCAAAATGCCAGGGTTTGTTCTTATGGATAGTTTTATTATTGCTTTATTTACTGAATCCCTTGTAATATACTAAGGAAGGTTGATAAAACCTGCTTGTTTGCTGTTTAGCTGTAAAGTGAATTTTCTCTGTAGCATAAATAATAAATGGTGTAGGAGGGTTCTTCTATATTTTGTGTTACTTTCATTGGTTAATAAAGAAAGCTGCCTGGGCCTTTTGATAGGGCAGGACTTAGATAGGTGGGGAAAAGAGAACAGTGTGCTGGGAAGACTGGATCAGGGAGCCATGATGCTCCTGCCGCAGATGGATGCAGGTTAGACTTTTCTGGTAAGTCACCACCTTGTGGTGACACACAGATTATTAGGAATGGGTTAGTTTATGATGTGAGGGAAAGGATAGTGATAATGGGCCAGGCAGAGTTTAAATGAATATAATTGTCGTGTGTTTATTTTGGGCATAAGCTATCTGATGGCTGGGAGCCAGGCGCCTGGAAAACGGCCCCACTTCTGGGCGGTGGGACACAGCCGCCCGCCTTTTACAAGAATAAAAACCCAGAGACAGATATTGGGGTTCAACCTGAAGAACAGAAAAGCAAAGCAGCCAGCCACTGGAGAACTCTTACCTCTAAAAAACCCTCAGAATGAAAGAAAATGAGTTTCTGTCTCAGCCCTGCTTATATTCCTCTCTAGTGCTGGGATTAAAGGTGTGAGCCCCTGCCACCTGGATCTGTTTCCACATTGACCTTTTAGCTCAGTGTGGCCTTGAACTCACAGAGATGGCACCTCTGTCTCCCAAATCCTGGGATTAAAGGTGTGTGTTACCACTGCCTGGTCTCTAGTGGCTTAGTTTTACCTTCTGGTCTTCAGGCAAGCTTTATTTATAAAACATAAATATAATAGCACTATATTACTGTTTTACGCATAGGGATGCATGTATGGTTGGGAAAAAGAGCTGGTGCCTGGTGGAGCTAATCGATTAGAGTCCTTCCGAACCTTTAAAGCTCTAGGCTTGATCCTTACTAAGCCCTTGTCATTGAAGAAGGAATGAGATAACTATATGTTTAACAAGATTTCCTGGTGATACTCATTTGCAGCTTGGCAGGGGGCCATAGAATTACAGTTGTGGGCTGACTAAAGGTCTTGCTGGCTTGTTGGAGAGGTAAGAGGTGGAGGGGATCCTTTGATCCCTTTCTCCAACATGAGGCTCCTGCCATATTTGGAGGACTTAAGGTTTGTGTGCTTACAAAAATGGCAAATTAAGCGAAGATAGCAAAATCTGCCACATTGGCTTTTAAACCTCCCCTTCGGGGCTTTCGTTGTCCCTTGGATATCTGAATCTTCTCTTTCTATTCTTTTCTGAACTAAATAAAGCTTGCTCTCTTAAACAAGGTGGTTAACGGAGATCCCAGCACTGTAATGTGGAGTGGACACAAGGTCCTACCCCTAACTGTCAGGGGCCATTTGCCCTAATAATTACAGATATGTCAGGGACCATTTGCCCTAATAATTACAGAAGGTCATCAAAGGCCTTTAACTTAGAATGTTTAACAGAGCCAGCTAGGATTTTTGACTCTAGGAAACTTACAAAGATAAGGAAGCCATTGCCTTCAGGAGGTTTACAGAGATT
>JAQHUG010000060.1:1327706-1342703 GCA_028555095.1 Dicrostonyx torquatus
AGAGGGTACCAGACCTCATTACAGATGGTTGTGAGCCACCATGTGGTTGCCGGGAATTGAACTCAGGACCTTTGGAAGAGCAGGCAATGCTCTTAACCACTGAGCCATCTCTTCAGCCCCAGAGATTTCTTTAATTTGCTGTAATCTACCTACTGATATTTCCACCAATATATTTGGAGGGTGTCCTGACTTATGACTTTCTTTGTTCTGTTACTATAAAAACTTCATGAAATTGTTCCCACTTAGAACATAGTGTTAGGCATGACCTACATCTGTATTCCTGGGCCTTGCTCGCTCATGTTTGGCTCTAGAATAAATGATTATTTTCTTCGAGGTAAGAACTGTGGGTTTTTATTTCTTCCCCACCAACACTTCAGTAATAAATTAACACAGACACAGCACAAATTTGTTTCATGGATCCATATTTAAAAGTTCTAAAATCAAGGTATTAGCAGAGATATATTCTTCTTGTAGCCTCCATGGGAAATCATTCTTTGCTCTTTCCAACTGCAAGAAATCACTCACATTTTGGGGTCATAGCCCTTCCTTTCATCTTCAAATTCAGCAACACATCATCTTCAAGTTCTTCAGGCCTTTGTCACATCTTCTGACTCTGTGATAATCTCGAGTCTATCTAGATAATTAAGGTCAATATCACCACCGAATGATTTATGATTTAGTCACAGCTACCAAGTCTTTCTTGCCACATATAGGTGCATGTGTATAGGTTTCAGGGATTAATAGGAGGAGAAACCATTACCTTATTTACCAGGGGAAGCACCAGGACACATAGTACTAAACATGGAAACATAGTAATACTTTCCTAGATTCTGCCAGGGTCAAATCTGATCTAATTTGGGGAGTTTCAACCGCTCCTAAATTGTTGGGAGGTTATAGCCTCTAGATATCATGGGATTCCTAACTGGCACTTACTACATACAGCATCTAATGCTCTTTCCTGGTGACACAGTGGCACAAGCTCTAGGATGGAGGAGCAAAGGCTGGTGGGTTTCCCCCCAAGGTTCCTTCTCAGAAACATACCATTTTCACAGATGTCAAAGGCATGGCAGTGGGTTGCAGTTACTTGTTTAATCAAAGACAGAGATTACCTAGCATTTGAAATGGAAACAAAGACTCCAGAATGTCTTAAATGAGAGTGTTACCTTCCTGGGAAACCCCCTGTTAATTTATGAGCAAGAAAGTAAAATTGCAAGCAGCTGACCTTTTCACGTCGTTCAGTTTATTTGTGGCAGGTGCTAATCCTAAATTCTTGAAGAAATTGACAAGCAATATTTTTGACTTTTTTAGAAGAGAAAACGGTATTCCTTCTTTCTTCCTCTAAGGATATTTAACCACAGCTCTTGATGATGACGATGACTCTTGACTTTGATCTAGTCCCTGTAATATGTGGGGTCCTGACTGTGGCCTCTGAAGGTGAACTGAAAGCCACATTGGGGTAACTAAAATTCTGTTAAATGGTGCACTGATTAAGAATGGCAATTTCAGTTTAATCACTTGAATTAGGTTTTCGAGTTATAATTTATCATGTGGGCTAAAAAAGGAAATTGAATTCTCAGTAGTATTTTCTTCCCTTCTGTGTTTTTCTTTTCTCCATGGATGCTAATATCCATACTTTATTTTTTGTATATTAGATATGTAAAGTAATGTTTTTTATTTGTGACATTTCTATACACGAGTATAATGTATATTGTTCTTATTCACCCTGTTTGCCTCTTCTCATCCCTTTTTCTCTGCCATTTTTTATATATTTCTAACACTCTTCCTTTTAGTTTAATGCCCCCTTTTCTATCTTCCTTGGTTCCAGTTATGACAGAAAATAAGATACTTGTGGTGGGAACGGCTTATTTCACTTAACACAATGATCTCCAGTTCTGCTCATTTTCATGCAAATCATTTCATTTTGAACTTTTGAAAAACCCTGAAAAATTAATGTGTATTGTATGAAATGATGGGTTTCATTGTGATATTCACAAATACTAATAATGTAGTTTTATCATATTCATTTTCTATTACTCCTCTGTGCATCTTCTTTCTCCCTCCTATTTTCATGTTTTGTATATGTGGGTATGTTCCTAGGTTTTACATATGGGAGAAAATGTGATATTTATCTTTGAGTCTGCCTTTGCCCATTAAAATTTTATTAAAAGTTTTAAAATTATGTGTAGGTATATGAGTATGTACATGTTAAAGCAGGTGGACTCAGAGGCTAGAGATATTGGATCTCCTGTAACTGGAGGAAGAGGAAGTTAAGAGCAGCCTGGCATGGGTGCTGGGAACTGAACTCTGGTCCTCTGCCAGGCTGCACATGCTCTTAACCACTTAGCCATCTCTCCAGACCCTGTATTTGTCCATTTTTAATTTGGATTATTTTTGTTGTTTAGTTTTTAAAAACTTTTTACTTTTTAATATATATTCTTTGTATATTAATCTTTTGTCAAATAAATAGCTGGCAAAGAATTTCTTCCATTGTGTGAACTGTGTCTTTACTCTGTTTCTGTTTTGAACATTTATTTATTTATTGTGTGTGTATGTGTGTGTATATTCACAAGTGTGCGTGTGCATGAACATGCCAATGGTGCCTGCTATGGCATGTATGTGGAGGTCAGAGGACAATTTGCAGGAATCAGTTCTCACCCATCACATGGGTTCTGGGTATAAAATCAGGTTGTCTGACTTGGTGGCAAATGCATCTATGCACTCATCTGTCTTACTGATCCTGATTGCTTTCTTTGTTGTACAGAAGATTGTTAACTTGATGTAATCTCATTTGTCATATTTTGCCTCCATTTCCTTCACTTTGGGTTTATTGAGGAAATTGTTGCCTGGGCCAACATCTTGTAGTATTTCCCTTGTATTTTAGTTTAGTAGTTTTGGAATTATGGGTCAGAAACTAGGGTCTTTGATCCAATTTGAGTTGGTTTTTGTACAGAATGAGAAACAGGTGTCTCATGTCAGTCTTTTACAGGTGGTGATCAAGCTTTTCCAGAACCATTTGTTAAAGAGACTGTATGTTCATCAACAAAATTTTTGATACTTTCTTCTCAATAAAGTTTTGGTAAGTCATATTTTTTCAGAAACATATCCATTTCTCCTAGATTTTCCTATTTGTTACTATATAGTTATCTTTTCTCACCTTCAATTTCTCTTTCTCATTCTGGCTAAAGGTTTGTTGTTGGAGAATATGACCTTAATCGTGTAAAGATTTGCTACATTTGTTTATGTTGTAGAATGTTACTTTAACTATGTAAAGGTGTGTTGCATTTGTTTATGCTGCATTTGTTTATCTATGTAAAGATGTGTTGTTTTGCTTGCCTAAGGCAGCCACTTGGTCTAATAAAAAGCTGAATGGCCAATTGCCAGTTTGTTAAAGGGATAGGTGGGGCTAGAGGACAGAGAATAGTAGAAAGAGAAATCTAGGCTCAAGAAAAGAGAAAGAGGGAGAAAGAAAGGGAGATGCCCAGAGCCAGGCAGTCACCAGGCAGACACGGAGGAAGCAGGGAAAATATGACGTACAGAATGAAAGAAAGGTAAAAAGTCCTAAGGCAAAATGCTGATAAAGAAAAAAAACAGTTTAAATTAAGTTATAAGAGCTAGTGGAGCAAGCATAAGATAAGGCCAAACATTTATAACTAATAATAAGTGCCCATGTGTCATGACTTGGGGGCTGGAGTCTAAGAGAAAGCCTATTACAGTTTGCTAATTTTGTTTACTTTTTTCAAAGAGTCAATGCTGATTCATTGATTTTTTGAATTATTCTTTAGTCTCTATGTGATGGGTTGAATGAGAAGGGATCCTGTGGGCTAATATATTTGACTGCTTGATCCTCATTGGTTAGTACCATTTGGGAAGGATTAGGAGTTATGGCCTTGTTGGAGGAGGTGGATCACTGATCACTGGCAGTGAGCTTTGACGTTCCAAAGGCCTTTTCATCATTCCCAGTTAATTTTCTCTGCTTTCTCCCACTTTTGGATAAGGATATGAACTGTCTGTGCTGCTCCCGTGCCATGCCTGCTTGCCTACTGCCATGCTTCTGTCCATGATGGTCATGGACTCTGACCCTCTGGAACTATGAACCCCAAATTAAATATTCCTTCTGTAAGTTGCCTTGGTCATGGTGTTTTGTCATAGCAATAGAGAAATAACTAAGGCACTCCATTTTATTTCTTTACGATATGTTTTTTATTGCTTAAAATTTTTTTTGATGTAACTTCTCTTTGCTATGAACTTCCTTCTTAGTACTGCTTTAGCTGTATCTCACAGATTTTTGCTATGTGTGTTTATAGGTTTACTTGATTTAAGGAATTTTAAAACTCCTGTGTTTCAGTCATTTTCAATGACTAAAAATGTGTGTTATTCAGGGCTGAGTTTATGACTCAGTTGGTAGAGTGCTTTATATAACTAACAACTTTATGGTTGGATTTGATACTTATTCCATAGTATAGAATTTACATCTGGTATAGCTGGTCAAAATAACATGACTGGATAGGCTATTGCTGTTTTATTAAATGGACATGATATCGCATTGCCTTCGAAATAACTATACTTATACCCATAGATTAGAGCTGCTGTCAGCTATTGTCAGAGAAACTTCTTTTTGGAGTAGTAGTAGTAGTGTCTTCTGACTCATAACTGTCTAAAATATTGAGAATAAATGGTAGGTTTCTCAAAAAGAACAGAACTGATAGAATGAATGAGTGTGTGTGTGTTAAAATGGGATTTATTAGCGTGGCTTTTAGTTTGTGGTCTGGGTGGTCCCTCAGTGGCTGTCCGCTGATATAAAGGCCAAGAATCTGGTAGTTGTTCAGTCTGGTAGCAGTTCCAATTTGGTGCTTGAGTCCCATGGAAGTCCTAGAGAGCTGCTGGTCTTCAATCTATGTTGAAATTCGAAAGAAGTAAATTGTAATACTAGCAAATAAATGTCTCAGCAACAATGATGGATGGACTTGCCAGTGAGAGTGAAGTAATCAGGTAAAAATTCAAAAGCCTCTTTCTCTCATGGTCTTCTATGTGTGGTGCCATCAGAAGGCGTGGCCTCTATTTAATGTGGGTATTCCCATCTCAAATGACCCTTTCAAGAAAATTCGCAGGTGTACCCAGCTGTTTGGGTTTTAGTTAATTCCAGATGTAATCAAGTTGACAACCAAGATTAGCCATCACACTGTTGACTACCTACCCAGAAATAGGAGACCTGTATGACCTCCTCTAAGGCTCAGGGAAATTTTCAGAAGAAAAGGCAGAATGAATGAAAGAACTTCAAGAATGCTGTGAAATTCTGACTTTTTCACATGGATGGTCACTGCACTCTTGAACTCCACAGCAGCTGCGATTCCCTGTACAAGATCTGTACTAGGTTGGGCCCAACAATGCCCTTTCCTGGAAGAGGGATGCAGTTGTGGGATCCTGACCTCCAGGAGGATTTATACATGGTTAATGGGTGATTGGGGAGGGAGAGACATTTTCTTCAGTGATGTAGTCACTGGTAAGGTGCCCATTTTCTGTAAACAATCTTAATGAATCAAGTCTCTCTGTCTCTCTCTCTCACACACACACATATTAAAAGAAAAGGGGATCTAATTGGGAAGCGGAAGAGGATTAATGGGAGTGGAGAGCATGAGAGAAGATAATATTATGCACACAATATCTGACCTTCAGTCCCAGCCTCTGGGAGGTGGAGGCAAAACGATCAGACTGGGACCTGAATTAAGTGTCCTCTTCTCATAGCCTCCTAACTTCTGGGGTTACAGGTGTGTACCATAAAGCTCGCCACCACTATTTCTTAAGTTGAAATACTCGCTAAGGTTTGAGTAAGACTGGATGTTTGGCTGGAGTTTGGCACAGTTCCACTCAGCTAGGCTACGAGTGTAGCTCACAGACATTTGTAAAGACCCTGGTATTGTTACCCTGTACAAATCCCAAAATAAAATAGTGAAAAACTAAGGGAATAAACAAAACCCCAAACAACAAATAGTTTCTTTTTGCAGTAGAAGACAATTAACACCGAAACCTCCAAGTTCAAACCAGACAAAATCCCAGCATGAAGGAGGGAAGGTAGGCTCAAAGCCCTACAGCTGGTTGAAGAGCTATTGACATTTGATTACTGCCGGGAGAGGGCAAGTCAATGTTCTTCAGTGGAGTGACACCTGGTATATCAACCACACTTCAGGGCAGGCTCTACACCCAGGAGTAGTTGGCCAACACAAACTGGATACATTTTTCTGTTTTGTTATTTATTATTATTATTTTTTGCTTTTGAGACAGTGTTTCTCTGGCTGTCTTGGAAGTCGCTTTGTAGATCAGGCTGGCCTTGGACTCACTGACTTCTTCCTGCCTCTGCCTCCCGAGTGCTGGGATTAAAGGTGTATATCACCACTGCCTGACCTTCTTGCTTTGTTTTTTTTTTTTAAAGATGGGATCTCATTATGTAGTTCTAGAAGACCTGGAATTCACTCTGTAGACCCAAGCTAAAGTCAAACTCATAGAGATTCACTGCCTCTGCCTCCTGAGTGCTGAGATTAAAGTAGGGAGCTACTATACTCAGCTTTTTAAAGAGATGTTGGGGGAAGTTGGATGCATGGGTAGGGGGGTCATGAAGGATCTGGAAAAGAGGGAAGAAGGATGAGTTTTATGAAAATATATTGTATGACATTCTCAAAGGATAGCCAAAACATTATTTTAAAAGAGAAAAGGGAAGGAGAGAGGGAAGGAGGGAGAATGAAGAGAGAGAGAGACAGAAAGACAGAGACAGAGACAGAACAGCTTTCTGAGTCTTTTTAGTTGGTATACTGTGATGCAGGGTATTGAGCAAGGGCTCTTTACCCTTCCATTCATTCTTACAGACATCAAGTGAAGATGTCTAGACCGGAGCTATTTGAAATTGAGTTGCATGTCAGAAAAGACCTAGCAGGGAATACACAGAGCACCAGACAAAGACTCTCTTTGGAGCTTCTCAGGCTCTGTGCCTCGGGAGCACAACAAAAGCTGGAACTCCTCCCAGATGCCTTTTAGCGGGTGATAGTGGGGAAAGAACTGTGAGAACCTCATGTTCTACTGGCCCTAATCCTGGCATCTCAGTTTCTGTACCTATGTAAGCCCTAGACAAGAGGACATATGCAGGACTTGGATGGTGTGTTTCCTGTTCCGCCTTTACTAAACCTTCTGCTTGGTCCTGCATCACAAACCTATGTTCTTCACAGGATAGATTTCTTAGGTCAGTGCTTCTCAACCTTCCTAATGCGGTGGCACTTTAATTGTTCCTTATGTTGTGGTGACTCCAATCATAAAAGTATTCCATTGCTACTTCATAACTGCAATTCTGCTAATCTTATGCATTGTAATATCTGTTATCTGATATGTGACCCTTGTGAAAGGGCGGTTCGTCCCCAAAGAGGTCATGACCCAGGTTGAGAATGGCTCCCCTACGTAGTTTGAGTCAGTCTCTTCCATGACCTAATGTTATCCTTAGTTGCTCTAAGTCTGAGTTTCACCAGACCTCCAGCCTCTCTGCTGGTGAGTTCCGGTGCTCTGCTGTATCCACTCACCTCAGCACATGGGACCAGACCAGCTGCTTTGTGCGGGAGCACGTGAGTCCTTGATGCTTCTGTTCCGCCATATTTCCTGAGTCCAAGGTGTTTTGTGCCCCCAGTATAGAAATCACCCAAGTCTATTCTTAGGATTTCCCAGCTGAGGAATTTTCATTCTCCTCCACTGTATCTCCTTCAACTGTGGGTCACGGTGCTATGGAATACTGCATGTTTGCATTCTGGTAGAGTTTCCTAGCTATATTCCTTAAACTTAGAACACCTTTTGCTTGTTTATTGTTCTGTGTGTGCTTGTGTGTGTGGATGCAGGCGCTCATGTGCTACAGTGCCCATGGAAGTCAGAGAACAACCTTTGGGAATCCGTTCTCTCCTGTTTCCTTGCGGGATCTGTGGATAAAACTCGGGTCATCAAGCATGTATGAAAGTGCCACTATCTGCTGAGGCATCTATCTCACCTCAGCCTTAAATATTTTCTGGTTATTCTGCTTGTCACTGTAGCTTTATGGCTTTTTTTTCTTTCAAATCAAGAATATTTTTTTTTGAGGTTAAAGGCAGGATATTATCTTTCCATTCCTTTCTTCCTTGTACAGCATATAAGGCTGACTGTTCTGGGTGTAGACTTTACCTGTTAACTTTCGCTTAGGGAAGAGGATTTAGAAAACATAGAAGTAACGCAAGGACGGAATGAGACTGTATGCTCAATTGCACATTGCTGTTTGTCTTGTTGTGATCATTGGCTACACGACCAGTTTTCCCAGACCTATAGAACTTGACTTTGGAGCAGCCTTTTTGAATGTGTTCAAATGTTCCACAACAATGGCACTTTGGCTCACTAGCATGATCATAGTCCTACTATGCTATAGCTCAATTTGCCACAGTGAAACACTCTCTTGGGCTTCTCTACTCTTTGGCAGTGTGACCATCTCTAGTGCTGGTTAGTGTTAACTATCAACTTGACACAACCTAGTCACCTGGGAAGAGGGAACCTCAATTGAAGAATTGTCTAGATCGGATTAGTCTGTGGCCGTGCCTACAAGAGGTTATCTTGATTGGTGATTGATGTGAGAAGGCCCATCCCACACTGGACAACTTCATCCCTAGGCAGGTGTTCTGGGAAAGTATAAGAAATCTAGCTGAACCTTGCATAATCCCAGCACTTGGGAGTCAGAGGCAGGCAGGTCTCCGTGAGTTTGAGGCCAGCCTGGTCTACATAATGAGTTCCAAGACAGTCAGGGCTGTTATGCAGAGAAACTCTGTCAAAAAAAAAGGAAAAGAAAAAGAAAGACAGAGAGCTAGCTGAGCATGGCTATGTGAGTGCACCAGCAAACAGCATTCCTCCATGGGTTCTGATCAAGTTCCTGCCCTTACTTTCTTCAGTGATGGACCGTGACCTGAACATTTAAACAGAAATAAACCCTTTCCTTCCCATGTTACAGTGTTCTATCACAGTAACAGAAAGTCAAAGTAGGACAAGTAGCCGTCTCCTGAAGATCACAATCCTTGGCAATACACCCAGATTCAACACAGTGATGATATATATCTGGAAGTGATGAGGGAACATCCTGGAATCCTCTGCCGTGGCTTCTCATGCGATGACCCTGGCCTCTGTCAACAGTGGGACATTGTCCGGTGACCAGAAGATGTGCACTTGAAGCATATGTTGTTGCAGTCAGAGATTCCAAATCTGAGCAGCCTGCTGTGCTGGAGACTTGGATGCAAGCCTGGGGAAGCAACTTCCCAGGCAGCAGCTGTTTACTTTCAGAGTCCTTGCTTGGGACACATGTGGGATGAGCACAGTCCCACACAAGCTGTTGAAGACAAATTTCAAAATTTTAAGATATGGCTTTCGATATTCCATTCTGGGCATTGTTTTTTAGAAACTTTTTTTCCTTTCATATTCTCACTCTTCAACTGGAGCTCAGACCAGTGCTCCACTGCAAGCAAAGAGGTCAAGACCATGATGGGAACACCCACTGAAACAGTTTACCTGAGCTAATGGGAGCTCACCAACTACAGCCAGACAGGGAAGGAACCAGCATAGGACTAAACTAGATCCTCTGAATGTAGGTGACAGTTGTATGGATGGAGCAGACTGAGGGGCAGTGTCACCAGGATTTATCCCTACTCCTTGTACTGGCTTTTTGGGATCCTATTCTCTTTGGATGAATACCTTGTTCAGCCTAGATATAATAGGAAGGGCCTTGGACCTTCCCCAAAGCAATGTGCCTTACCCTCTCTGAGAATGGATGAGGGTGGGGTGGGAGGATATTTGGAGAGAATGGGAGGAGGGAAGGGAGTGGGAATGGAGATTGGTATATAGAATAAAAAGATAGTTTGTTTTCTCTTTTTAAAAAATAAAATAATTTTAAAAATCTGGTACATAAAAAATAAAACTTTTTTTTTCATTTTAATTTTTTTATTACAAGAAAAATTTACATTTACTCCCCTTGTTCCCGGCCCTCCCACTCCCCCCTACCCCACTGCCCTCCCCCTGCTTCCTTAAGATGGGGCAGGATACCCTGCACTATGGGAAGCCCAAGGCCCTCCCCCCTCCATCTCGGTCTAAGAAGATGTGCATCCATATAGGATAAGTTCCCAAAAAGCCAATACATGCAGAAGAGATAGGTCCCAGTGCCATTATCATTGGCTTCTCAGTCAGTCCCCATTGGCAGTCACATTCAGAGAGTCCGGTTTGGTCATATGCTCCTTCCGTCCTGGTCCAGCTGGATTTGATGAGCTCCCAATAGATCAAGCACACTGTCTCAGTTGGTGGGCCAGTCCCTCATGGTCCTGACTTTCTTGCTCATCTTCTCCCTCCTTCTGCTCTTCCACTGGACCTTGGTAGCACGATCCCTTGACTTTTTAACACACACACACCCATACATTGAAATTTGTTTTAAATTATTTTTACTGCCCATTATCCCCTCTCTTCCCCCTCTTTTTCCTACCAAAAGTCTTTCTTCTTCCTCTTCTTATATTTTTTTTCTTTTTTGGTGACTCAATGAATTTAATTAGAGTTGGCTACATGAACATTGGGTGTGGGGTTATGTATGGAAGTATGGGTAACTTACCAGGGACTAGACCATTGCAGAGAAAGACTCCTCTTACCCTAGCAACCTGTAACTGCCAGTAGTCCCTTGCGGAGGGTGGAGCCTCATGAGTTTCTACCCACTCATGTTGAAATGTTGGTGAGTCCAATCTTGGGCCAGTAGTGTGCAGGTGAACCCAGCTGTAGTGAGCTCAAATACAGCAGCAGTGGGACTGGAGAGTTAGCTCAGAGGTGAAGAGCACTTGTTACTTTTCCAGAGGACTGGAGTTCAGTTCCCAGCACCCACATGGCAGCTGTCTCTTACAAGGGATCCAGTGCTGCCTTCTGGTCTTTGTGGGGACGGCTTGGACTGCTTGCACATGGTGCACTACCACACATAGAGACAAAACACTCATAAACATACAAATAAAAGTAAATAATTCTGCTGGTAGAGCACGAGACTCATAATCTCAGGGTTGTGGGTTTGAGCCTCACAATTGGGCATCAGATGTAGCGCAAATTCTAATTGGTCTTAATAAATAAAACCTGAGTCAGATATTAGAGGGTGAAGGCTGAAGGATCAGAGAAGCAGTGAGGCCGGCCACTAGAGAGACCTTTTACCTTTACCAGTGCTCAGACTGAAGGGGCGATCCTGTCCTCAGACTGTCTCCTCAGATTGTAACCTCAGACTGCAGGGCAATCTGCAGACTGCACTGTGTCTCCAGCAAACTTCAGAGTGCACTGAGCTCCTGTCTCCTCCCTCCTTATATTCCTCTCTCCACCGAGCCATATCACTCCTGTCTCAACCTCCCTAATGCTGGGATTAAAGGCGTGTGATCCCAAGTGCTAAGAGCACCTTTGTGTGAGCTGTTTCTCTTTTAGACAGATTCAGTCTTGTGTAGCTCAGGGTGGCCTTGAACTAACAGAGATCCCTCTGCCTCTGTCTCCTAAGTCCTGGGATTAAAGGTGTGTGTCACTACTCCCTGGCCTCTAGTGGCTTAGCTCTGCACTCTAATCTTCAGACAAGCTTTATTTGTTAAAACACAGACAAAATACAGGGCATGGTGATGTACAACATTAATTCCTGCATATGGGAGGCAGAGGCAGGTAGATCTCTGTGAGTGTGATACCAGCCTAGTCTACATAGGAAGTTCTAGGCCAACCAAGGCTATACAGTAAGACCCTGTCTCAAAAATGACACATCTGTATGTCATATCAAAATCCAATTAAGATCCTTGAAATGTCAGGGCTTTCCTCTGTTGTAAGGCCTTTTTCAAGTTCTAGTTCCTGTGGAAAGCATTCTCTAGTTAATATAGTCTTCTTGGCAGCAGCCAGATCTTGTTTCACCTTCTGGAGCTCACCTGACTACCTGTTTCCTTGACAACATACATATGCTTTCTGAATTTCTTTACCTACCTGTAAAGTGAAAATGATACTAGATTCTACTTCCTAGGGTAGTTTTCATGATTAAATGAATTTCTTTTATCCTGGCACCTTTAATTTTTTTATTGTGTTTTAATTTATGTGTGTGGGTACTCATTCATAGGCGCCCGAGAACAAGTTGCCTGAATTGGTTTTCTGCTTCTACCATTGGTTCCAGGGATTAAATGCAGGTATAGTACTTGTGGGCTTACCACATTCTCATGCTTGGCAACAAATGTGCTTGCCCACAGAATCATCTCAATGGCTCAATTGTGGCCTTTTTTTTCCAAGACATTATTTATGTGTGTAGCTATGACTGTCCTGGAACTCACTTTGTAAACCAGCCTGGCCTTATATTCACAGAGATCAGCCCACCTCTGCCTCCTGTGTGCTGGGACATGCACCATCACTGCCTGGCTCTTTTGTGATATCTGCTATTGTTTTAAGGCTGCAAATATATATTTTGTCTCTCTTTTTAAAAATAATTTATTATGATTTATTTAACTTTATTTTATGTGCGTTGGTGTGAAGTTGTCAGATCCCCTGGAACAGGAGTTACAGACAGTTGTGAGCTGCCATGTGGGTGCTGGGAATTGAACCTGGGTCCTCTGGAAGATCAGTCAGTGCTCTTAACCATTGAGCCATCTCTCCAGCCTCCTATTTTGTCTCTCTTGACTAGACTTTTTAAGGGCACAGGTTTTTAAAAAAGATTTATTTGTTTATGTATATGGGCATTTTGTCTGCATATCAAAAGAGGACATTGGATCCTATGGGACTAGTTATAGACGGTTGTAAGCCACCATGTGGATGTTGGGAACTGTACTCAAGACCTCTATAATAACTGTCAGCACTCTTAACCACTGAGCCATCTCTTCAGCTCAGGGCAGAGTTCTGAAGACCACTTTTCTTGTTTGTCTTCTGATTTCTCCTATCAACATCTGTTGAGTCAATATAGACATTTTCTTGCAACATTAGCCAACCACATAAGTATTAAGCAATGCAAACTAAAAGCATTATAGGAGCTGAATTGATCTGAGGTTGGGCAATGGTGGTGTGTGCCTTTAATCCCAGTGCTAGGGAGGCAGAAGTAAGCAGATCTCTGTGAATTCAAGGCTAGACTGGTCTACAAGAGCTAGTCCTAGGACAGTCTCCAAAGCTACAGAGAGACCTTGTCTTGAAAAACCAAAAATATAAAAAAACGAAAAAGTAAAAAGAAAAATGATCTGAATTTCTGTTCAGTTACTTCCAGTTTGCAGCTTCCATGCTGGGCTCCTGTACTGCATTACGGTTTGAAAAGTTCATGTATTGAAACTTAATACCCCAAATCATACATTAATTGTATTTGGAGGTGGGACTTTGGGAGGCAACTAGGGTTAGATGAATTCCTGAAGGTGGGGCAATTGTGACTTTATACAACTCCATCAGTCTCACCGCTGATGTCATCAAGCCAGGCTAGTATGCAGCAGGAATGTTCTCAGCAATTGCTGATAAGGTTCTGATGTCATAACCTGGGGATTTCTTAGCTACCAGAAGTGTAGACCAAATATATTCCTATTCTTTATAATTTATCTGGTCTCAGGTGTTTTTTTAACAACAAATAAAGCAGACTAAAGCTCTCAGTTTCCATTGTTTCACAACTTTTTTTTGTGGTTCTGAGGTTGTTTAATCAATCCATAAATAAAGGATTTTGGTAGGGTAGAAAGTGATGTTGTGGGGTGACATGGTTTTCTCATTATAGATCGTAAATTTGTTTTCTGTATGATCTATATTCTCATCACACTGCTACATTTGGGGGGTTGGTATGCAAAGAGATGGATTTTATTGTGACATTTTTCTCCCTTCTCTCTTTTTCTTTTTTCTTATCTCCCATCTTTTCTTTTTCTCTCCCTTTTTCTCTTTTCTTTCTTTCTATTCCTCCTTCCCTCCCTCTCTTCCTCCCTCCCTCTTTTCCTTCCTTCCTTCCTTCTTTTCTCCCTTCTCTCTTTTTCTTTTTTCTTATCTCCCATCTTTTCTTTTTCTCTCCCTTTTTCTCTTTTCTTTCTTTCTATTCCTCCTTCCCTCCCTCTCTTCCTCCCTCCCTCTTTTCCTTCCTTCCTTCCTTCCTTCCTTCCTTCCTTCCTTCCTTCCTTCCTTCCTTCCTTCTGCAGTGTCTCAAGTATCCTGGGTTGGCCTTGAATTCTCTATGTAGCCAAAGATGACCTTGGATATCTAATCCTTCTATCCCCATTTCTGAATGATAGGATTATTATAGTTATGTACTGCCACACCAGTTTATATGATGATAGAAGCTGAGCTCAGGGCTTAGCGCATACTAAATAATCACTCAATGAACCGAACTACAACTCTGGACCTTTGTTTGGTTCTTATTGTCTGTGCTTATTTTTATTGCTATTTATGTGTATATGTGTGTGTCTGTGTGAGTGTATGTCATGTGTACAAGAGTTGATTACAAAGGCCTTAAGAAGATGTTGAACCCCTTGAACCTGGAATTATAGCTCACAGTTCTGAACTGCCTGATATGGAAGTTGAGTAGTGAACGCAAGTCCTCTGGAAACGCAAGTGTTCTTAAATGCTGAGCCATGTCTCCAGGTCCCTGTCCTTGCTTTGACCCTATTTGAATCAGAATCTACATCATTGGGTGTTTGTTGGGGTCCGTCGCCCCAACATAGAAACTGGTGTTTTTTCCCCAATGTGTTCCCGGAGGCGCGAGGAAGAAACAGGCTTTCACACCATCACCGTTCAAAGGCCACTTCGGACTTCTCTCTTCCTTTACAGCGTGACCTCGTATTTATTGTGCCTCTCCCAAGCTAATTCATGCTCTGAATCCTCTCCCAACTCTTGAGGAATTTTCTATTTATATTCCTTTTCCGGGGCACCTCCCCACAGCACACACACACCTGCATTCCTTTACCAGCTTTGGAGTCAGCCACCTCTCATTGAGCAATCTACAAGTGAAAAGGAAGGCTGGAGCCAAATTCTTATCTATTG
>JAQHUG010000060.1:1347273-1370458 GCA_028555095.1 Dicrostonyx torquatus
AACAGGCTTTCACACCATCACCGTTCAAAGGTCGCTTCCGGACTTCTCTCTTCCTTTACAGCGTGACCTTGTGTTTATTGTGCCTCTCCCAAGCTAATTCATGCTCTGAATCCTCTCCCAACTCTTGAGGAATTTTCTATTTATATTCCTTTTCCAGGGCACCTCCCCACAGCACACACACACCTGCATTCCTTTACCAGCTTTGGAGTCAGCCACCTCTCATTGAGCAATCTACAAGTGAAAAGCCAAATTCTTATCTATTGTCTTTCTAAATTGTTAGCTTTCAGCTACCAAGTTGCATGGCATCCTCAGGCTGGCGGATATCAGAGCCCACAGGTGTTGAGTCAAAATAAAAAGGTTTTGGTCAGAGAATTATAAAACCTCAATCTGTATGTACCTTTAGCCAAAGCCAAGTTACTTAACTCTCTCTCACTCTCCTCCCCTCCCTTTTTCTCCCTCTTGCTCTCTCCCTCCCTCTCTCCCTCCCTCCCCTTCCTTCTTTTCTTTCTTTTGTGCCTCTGTTTTTCTTCCTCTACAAAATACATATAATGCCTTCATACCGACCTCATAGTGCAAAGAGAAAAATTTATCATCTATGTGGATGTTCTTAGGAAAGTGAAAGCATTTACTAATGGAAGGTTGATTCCTTCAACAATTTATGAACTCTTCTTTAATTTTGGGTATATGTAGTGATATTTCATTTGTATTTTAATAAACAAAGCTTGCCTGAAGATCAGAGAGTTTCTTTTTTATTTTAGACAAAAGGGGGAAATGGTTTACTCTGTGATCTTCAGACAAGCTTTATTAAAATACAAATGAAATATAATTACAGTAATATGTAAATAACTTGCTGAATCCATTTAGTGTTGCTTATATGTATATTTGTTTAGAGTTGCCTACTTGGAATTAGATCATCTATCATGAGATTTGTCTATGGAGAAGACTGGCTTTCCCTCTTAGTAGTCATCTATTGCCTATAGCTCTTTATCTAAGGGTGGAGTCTTCTGAGATTTTCCTTATCCATGTTGGAATGTTAACTGTTGTTTAAATGATTATATTATTGAGACTTTATGGGTGTAGCTTCCTTGTCATATTTAGAAGCTACTATATCACAACAGATGTCCTAGTCATTTGGCTCTTACACTTTTCCACTGTCTCTTCTGTGATGTTTCCTGAGCCATTGGTGCAGGGGTTATGTTGAAGGTGTTCCTATTGGAAGTTGGACACCTGACAGTCAGTTTTTCTCTGCAGTTTGACTGCTTGAGAATTTCTATGTTCTCCATATTCTGCAAAAGAAGCTTCTTTGATGAGAGGTGAGAGCTACACTTAGTAGGTATAAGGGGGAGTATTTAGAATGCAGTTAGAATTTTATTGGTTTAGAAGAATAGCAGTAGTAGGTTCTTCTCTAGTGTTCATGACCTCACCAACTACAGGTAGCCAGCTAGGTTTACAATACCAGGTATGAATTTCCTCCTATGGAGGAGGCCTTAAGTCAAACTAAAGGGCTGTTTGCTGCCTCTATCTGGGTCTTATTTTTTCTGTCATCTTTTATAACATAGATATTTCTGTATATAGAATTTTTGACTTATGTCATTTCACTTTCAAAAAACTTAAATATGGAAGCTGTGGTTTGAAAGAAAATAGCCCCCAAAGGGAGTGGCATTATTAGGAGGTGTGGCCTTGTTAGGGTAGGTGTGGCCTTGTTGGAGAAAGCATGCCACTGTGGGAGTGGGCTTTGAGGCTTCAAATGCTCAAGCTATACCCAGTGTTTCAATTCACTTCATGTTGCCCGTAGATCAAGATGTAGAATTCTCAGCTCCTTCTCCAGCACCACGTCTGCCTGCATGCCACCATATCCTACCCTGATGATAATGAACTGAACTCTGAACTGTAAGCCACCCCAATTAATTGTTTTCTTTTATAAGAGTTCCTGTGGTCATGGTGTCTCTTTACAACAATAGAAACCCTAAGACAATGGCATTTTATGCCATATTTTAAAAACTTAAATATTACCCCCCAGTATTCTGCAAATAAATTGCAGGTTATTACATTAAAGAGTCCTCATGTGAGGGGTTGTTTCTTGTTTCACTTGAGATTTTCTCTTTGTTTTGGTTAGCATTTCTATTGCTGCAACAAAACATCATGATCAAAGAGCAAGTTGGGCAGAAAAGGTTTTATTGAATTTATACTTCCATATTGTTGTTTATCACCAAAAGAAGTCAGGACAGAAACTCAAACAGGGCAGAATTCTGGAGGCAGGAGCTGATGCAGTGGCTATGGAGGAGTGATGCTTATTGGCTTGTTTTACATGGCTTGCTTAGCCCGCTTTCTTATAGAACGTAGGACAGTCATCTTAGGGATGGCACCACCCTCAATGGGCTGGGTCTTCTCCCATCAATTACTAATTAAGAAAATAATGCCTTACAATCAAATCTTAAGGAGACATTTTCACAACTGAGACTGCTTCCTCTCTGATGACTCTATCTTGTGTCAAGTAGACATAAAACCAGTCAGTACAGTCTTTTTTGATAATTTGGCTATTATGTGTCTTCCTTGAGTTTATCATGCCTGTTAGTTTGTTTTATCTAATTTGTAAAGTTTTGGTCATTTTTCCCCTAACATTTCTTTTCCCCCTGTCTCTTCTCTCCTCTGGGAAATTTATTTACCCACATACACATGTATACTTGACATCGTGGTGCTTTACATGCCCCAGCTTCTGTTTAAGCCTTCTTGATTTTTTTTAAGATTTATTTATTTATGTATGTATACAGTATTTTGCCTGCATATATGCTTGCAGGCCAGAAGAGGGCACCAGATCTCATTACTGATGGTTGTGAGCCACCATGTGGTTGCTGGGAATTGAACTCAGGACCTTTGGAAGAGCAGGCAGTGCTCTTAACCACTGAGCAATCTCTCCAGCCCCATGCCTTCTTGATTTTTATTTCTTTTGATTCCTCTGAAAAAATTTCAAGTGATTTATCTGCATACTTGCTGATCCTTTATTTTGCTTACTCAATCAACTGCTAAGTCCATTTAGTAAATTTAATATTTCATTTTGGTATGTTTTAAATTATTCTTACCTGTTGAGACACTATTTTCTGAATTTTTTTTAGCTTTTGCCATGTTGTCTTTAGGGTTTTGTATATATTTTTTGAATACATATGTTTTTTAGAATTTTGTTTTTACTATGTTTGTTTATATGTATGTCTATGTGCCATGTGTGTTCAAGTGCCTAAGGAGGGCAGAAGAGGGAATCAGATTCTTCAAAGCTGATATTATAGGCATTTGCAAGCTGACTAGTGTGAGTTTAAGAATTGAACTTGGATTGTCTAGCTGAGACATGAGTAGGCAACCACCAAGCCATCCCCCAGTCCTAGATTTGAATATTTAATAGTTCATATAAAGTCTTTGTCTGGTAATTCCAATGGCAGAGCATCTCAAATAACTGATTTAATTATTTTTTTTCTCTGTAGATGAGACATGCATTATTGAATTTTCACATTCTTTGTATTTTTTTTAAAACTAGGTATTTTGTATATTAGTGTGGTGGTTCTGGAAACTGGAATATCCACCTTAACCAAAATTTATTATTATTTCTTATTGTGGTAATTATTACTTATTTTGGCTGCTTCTCTTAGTTTGGTGGCTTTTCTATACTTGTTAAAATTAAGTTTGTATTCTTAGTCACATGGGGCCCTCAAGTTTGCATTTTACTATATGTATGGTCTGCTAGTAATTTTATAGTTACCTTAAATGCTTGGAACCAACCAAAGATAAAAAGGAAAGGGGGAAAAGGGAACTAAACATTAGAAGAAGGGAGAAAATAACTTCTGTCCTCCTGACCTGCAGACTGGATTTCTGTTGGAGTGCTTCTTCAATACCTAGCTGCACTGTTTACATCTCTCTCAGCTTTCTCATGGGGACAGAAGGCTGGCGAAAATGTTAGACTGTAGAGTCTTTTAGAGTCCCTTTCTCTTCTTCTTTCCTCTTTCTATCTCTCTTTCATTTATTGCAGTGGTTCTCAACCTTCCTAATGCTGCAACCCTTTAATACAGTTCACCATGTGGTGGTGACCCCCAACCATAAAATTATTTTCATTTCTACTTTTATAACTGAAATTTTGCTACTGTTATGAGTCACAATGTAAATATCCGTGTTTTCTGATGATTTTAGGTGACTCCTGTGAAAGGGTTCTTTGATTCCCAAGGGGTCTTGACCCATAGGTTGAGAACCACTGACTTGTTGTTTGACATTTCTTCCATGTATATAAGAAACTCTGATTAGTCTCTTCCACTACCCTCTACTATTTCCTGTCCATACCAATCAACCTCTCCATTCTCTTGTGGGGTTTAGGACTTTTGGTTTTGTTTTGTAATCTATTTCATTTAACTTGGGGCGTCTGCGTCACCACTGGATCGTCATTCTTCACCCGAGTATGGTGTGTGTCAGTGGGCACACAACTGAAGACAATGATTTCCTCTCTCTCAGAATCTGTCAGCAGCAAATATTTCAAGAGTCAGTGTTAGGACCTGCCATCTCCTTTTCCATTTATGCCTAACTGGCTGCCTCTTGTACACTCAGGCCCTTTTCTTTTTCTTTTTCCTTATTTGCAGTGTTGGGTATGGAATCCAAAGTCATGTACATGGTAGGCAAGTGTTCTACATCACTGAGTCCCAACCCATAGCTTTTTTGAGCTTTTTTGTTTTTGTTTTTGAATGTGCATTCCTCACAGTGCATGTATGTGCCTTCCCAATTCCCCGATATACAGAGGAACTTTTTGTTTTACATAGAACTTGCCTATGTTGTCCATGTTGGCTTTGAGCTCTCGGGACCAAGAAAATCTCCTCTGATGTTACTGGGACTACATGCTCTGTTCCTTGGGGAAAATAACAGAACAGGTTGAGACCCAGTTCTTTAAGGATAAGGTGCTTATTGCCCCCTCTGGCTATCTGTGCCAAAGTACAAGTTCACAGGACTACTGCCAGTCTGGTTGGAGAATGGTTGGAGAATGACCTGCCTTGTCATTTTCTCTCAAACAAGTCAAAGACCAACTTATGACACCAAGTAAAACCTCTAGTACTAGGAAGAGGTTGTATGTTGTTGACTCATTAGGTAAAAGGGTCCCACAGAATTCCTAAACATCAGAAGCTATTTCCAAAGTGATTGGATACTTTCCATAACTTGATATTAAGGTTCTATTATTAATTACACCACTTAGTTATGTCATCAAACATGTGGAACTCGAGCTGTTGTGCTACCAGAAGCTTCATCCCTACTGACTAGTATTCATGGTATTTGAGAGTACTTTGCATACTCGTAGAGGAGAAAAGTAATCATTATCACTCAACTACAAATCCTGTGACCTACAAGGAGAACTGCCTACACGATATACTGATACAACTGTGGCACAAATATTCGGGGAGTAACCAAGCACTTCTTGACTGAATTTAAGGCCCACTCCATGAGATGGAACCCATACCTTACACTGCTAAAGTAGCCAGGAACCTGGGTCTAGGGGAAAACTCACTTCTCCTCTTCTCCTCCTCCTTCCCTTCTCATTTTCTCCTCCTTCTACTGCTGCTACTGCTACTACTATGACTATGTCTACTAAAGGAACACAGCAATAAAATGACTCCTAATGACAGAATGACATACTCATAGATTAGCGAATCACTCAACCCTCATCAAAGTAGTTTCTTCTTGTAGTAAATGGTAATTGACAAAGAGATCCACGACCGGACAATGTCCAGAGATTGAGAGACTTTGGGGTACTCAGTCCTAGATGGGATATCTTTATCAAACCATATCCTCAAAGCCTGGAGATCTATATAGACAAGGAGATAGAAAGATTATTAAAGCCAGAGATTAAAACTGAACCTAAGGAAATAGTGTCTTCCATACATAACAGGGCTGGTATACATATGAACTCAGAGAGACCATAACAGCATGCAAAAGACCTTCATAAATTTAAAACAGACAACAATCCCAGCACAGAGAAAAAGTAGATATGAAGTATCACTCCTAAAACCAAGAGGTTATTTGCAATTGATACCCCCTGGAAAAGGAGTAGTTGGCCAGAACAAAATGGAATCCATAGTTTTTGTTTGCTTCTTTTTTGTTTGTTTTGATATTTTCTCTTACTTTTTGTTTGTTTTGAATTCTTCTTTAATTTTTTGAGAGATATAGGGGAAGCAGATCATAAACTTGGGTGGGTAGGGATGTGGGGAAACCTGAGAGGAGTTGGGGAGGGCAAAGGATACGATCAAAATACATTGTATGTAAAAATTAAAGAAACACATAAAAAACTGCCTTTTATTTTTTTCAACTCTGGGACTTGCCAGTTTTATTTCAGTTTTTGAAAAATAAAAGCACATAAGAGCACGAGTACTAGCTGTACTAGCCCGTGACAAGAGAAAATGGCTGGAACCATAGACAAACTAAGAATCTTTGGAAGAAAGAAGCTACACATGTGACAGGTGAGTTCAATACAAAAGTTCTCTAATGGGGAGGTGTAGCAGGTGAGCAGCAGGAAACACTATTGTGCTCTCCTACCATGAGAACATTTGTTCTTCAAGTCTTCCCCTGTTCTCATTGGGTGTTCTGGGTTTTTAATTTCGGAGTTCTTTGAGCTGCATAGAGTGGCCCATGGTTGTAGTCTTAACACTCAAAAGACCCAGGTAGGAGGATTGCTTCAAGTTTGATAGCAGTCTAGACTATGTAATGTATTCTGTCTCTAACGAAAGAAAACCTATAAAAACACTCAACAACATTTCCTTCCCCAGACAGGTCTTCAAGAGTTGATTCTGGCAGATTTTTTTAAAAGACAAGATCAATAGTTGCCTTTTAATAAAAAACAGAGCTCTGTTGTTTTCTATTTGCCTGTTCTCAGGGATGACATTCCTGGTAGTCATGCTGTTAGTCTTTGTAGTAGATATTTAATATTAAAAAGTATTGAGGAAAAAAACAAACCAGTGAATAGAATAGAGCTTTTCAAATGTCTAGCTTCACCTTTCTTTAAGAGTATAGGCAGGCTACAAGTTACCCTAGATTGGTATACCCTGTTTATACAAGGGTGGATGAGAGGATATGTGAAATTATTTAGACATTTTTTAATCAGTAAAAGCCCATTTTAAAATAGTTATCATGTAAGTTAACAGGTCAGGAGATAAAAGCAACTTTTGACATTCACAGTATGATTTAGCAAAGAGGAAGTAGTATCCTGTGCTTGAGAGACAGTTAGCTGACATCAGTATCTCATCTGAATCAGCTGATTCATCATATCTTCAATATAGTCTTTTTTGGCTCCTGTTACTACCTATGCATCCTAATGAGAGTACCCAAATTCCTCTAAAAAGAAAATAAAAATACATTGGAACAGAAATGATATCAGTAGTTATGCTGAAGTACCATGAAGGTGCCAGACACTGCAATACATATTTTGTGTCATTTAATACAATAATCCAATGAAATAGTACTATGATGATTTCCAAGCTACAGATGATAAAATAGAAATTCAAGGAGTTTTAGTTGTTTTATTAGTGGTAAGTATCTAGGTTGTCAGTAGTAAAGCTTGAGTTCCAACCCAATCCAAATCTCTAAGTCTTACTTTATGATCAAACATATCTACTTTATAGGTTTTTTGGGTCATGTGCATAAAAACATCTGGGTAGAGAATTCATATAATAAAATGCTTACAGTGTAAGCAGGAGGACTCGAGTTGGGATTCCCAGCACCATGTAAAAGATAGCTGTGGTGATGCATGTCTGTGACTCTAGTACTGCAGCCGGGATGTGGTATGGGGCTAGGGGATGGGAGTAGCTGAGTCAGGTTGCTCTTCAAAGCTCATTAGTCAGGCCGTGTATGAGCTCTGGGCTCAGTGAGAAGCGCAAAAATAAGGGAGAGAGTGATTGTAGATGACAGTGTCAACCTCTGGCCTCCACATACACAGGCACAAAGAGACACGTACATACATCTGTGAATACACCAGAACACACACAAATACTGACAATTGTATTACACATAGAGATGAACTACTGAAACTCTGATTATGAAATTATTATGGGTAGAATATAATTGGATGATCTTGCTACCCGCCCTTGGCCCTCTTAGAAGTCTTCCATATAACAAATATCAAGTTCAAAGAGACATTATGGCAAATGTCATAGTGATCCCATGGTGTTCCATATTGGGAGTATTAGGAGGTTCTAGTGGTCATTTTAGTACTTGTGTGATCTGGGAATGAGCCAGAGATTGAGCTCGACTCTCTTTTCCTTTCTCCCCTATCTCTAGATGATGTGGGAGATCCCTTCTGTCTATGTGTTGCTTTTATTGGTTAATGAATAAAGAACTGGCTTGGCCTATAGCATGGGAGAAGTAAGGCAGAGTCAGGGAGAAGCTATGGAGCCGCTGCCAGAGACAGATGCTGAAAACTTTACCCAGTAAGCCACAGCTATGTGGTGATACACAGACTAATAGAAATGGGTTAAATTAATATGTAAGAGTGAGCCAATAAGAAGCTAGAGTTAATGGGCCAAACAGTGATTTAATTAATACAGTATCTGAGTGGTTATTTTGGGGCTAAGTGGTTGGAAACCAACAAGTGGCCTTTCTACTACATCTAGAGTATAGCAATGCCTGTTTAGAATTTTAGGTTTTTCTTAATGCAAGGCCCTAAGAATGAATATATATGATGAGATGCACTGTGGTTGATAGAATTGAAAAAGTAAAAGACAGACAGCCCTTAAATAAGGCACATAGTGTTAACTGGAAATTGGCAACCTACTACATAATGATTTGCCAGTAAATGACAGATAGAGTACATAATGGTGGTTCCACAAGATTATATAGTTCAGTAACATTGTAGCTATCTTATTTATGTAAGTATATTTTGTGATTGTACAAGTAGGTCCAGTGATGTATTTCTCAGGCCATATCTATTTTTATTGTGTATAAATAACTTTTACTGGTGTGTGTGTGTGTGTGTGTGTGTGTGTGTGTATGTGTTTGTGCTCCATGACTGAAATGGACCACATGTATATGCAGAGGCCAGAGAAGGATGCCAAGTATCTTTATAACTTTCCATTTTATTCCCTTGAGACAGAGTCTCTCACCGAACTGGAAACTCATCTGCTTTAGCTAAGCTGGCTGACTGGCCAGTGAGCTCCATGATCCACTTGTCTCTGCTTCTGAATACTGGTGTCATCAGCATGCACAATGCATGCTGGATATTCTAACTTAGGTCTTCAAGCTTGCAGAGCTAGCTGAAGCCATCTCCCCTGCAGCTCAGCGTGTAAATATGTCATCGAGCAATGAATGCATGACTGTAGTTGGAAACATGAGTTCAATTTTTCCCTTGCCGTATACAATAGGCATATGCTCCCACTGTGACTCTCAGGACAGATCATTCACAGATTGTGGAAACCATTCGGCTTGGTAGTAGCATCTTCCAGTTAACTGTGACAGATTTAGATTGAAGAGGTGCTGGAAGATGCAGTCATCCGAGGAATGAGGTTTGAAAACGCAACTGACAGAGCGCAAATGCAAAGCCAATGGCCAGTTATTTCTCAATTTCTTTGTCCATTCCAGAAAATTCTAGTAGAATGTTTGGTAGGAGTTCTACGCAAGGCTTTTTAGAGAAGAATCTCCTTCGTGGCGACTTTTTTTTTTGGCATTCTGTCAGCTTTTCAGAGGGCAGACAACAGCATGGGAACCAGAAAACTTACACTGGGGAAAATGAGGATGTCAGAAACTTTTTCCAGATGGCTTGAAATGAATGCAGGTGTGCCTGTAATTCTGCCACTGCTCTTCATCCTAAATGGTAGAGAGTAAATGCACCCCTGGTAAACAATTCCAATTTTAAATGTGCCAGAGGAATATGCTAGCTCAAGAAATTCAGCAATGAATCTGTTCATTCAGCAAATAACTGTCCCTGGTTTTGAAGTTTGCATTTTTATCGACGTTTCTTGGATTCTTGGAGAGGTTTCAGAAACTGTCATCGTAAAAAGTATTTAAAATAAGTATAAGTACTTATTTAGATGGCTTGAGTTAGATGTCTGTGTGAACAAGGATGTGGGAGAGAAGGAGCTGTATTGATGGGTTGTGGTGTGTGGCCTTGTGAATGTGTCTGGCAGGGACAGATAACCAGTATTTCTTGATGCTCGCTAGTACCAGGCATGGGAATGAGTGTTTCTCATGCATTGTTGCATTTAACTCTCAGGTCAGTTATGCAGCAGATGCTGTTTTGTTCCTCTTACTGTGTAGAGAGGTTAAGTAATTTGCTCAGGGTCGCAGTAGAGTGGAGATTGGTTTCTAGGTAGCAGGAAACCCATATCTAACTGTGTGACCTTAGGCAACTCACTTTTCTCTGAGCTTCAGTGTCTTCACCTATCAAATGAAAGGTTATCTTTAACGTACTTCTTTCTCTGACAGCCTGGGATTCTAAGGGTTTGAGCTGCTCCCTGTCTTTATAGTGCTGTGTCCTAAGGAGATAAAGACCAGAAGTCATCAATGTCTAACTTGCAGGATAGGATAGTTCACAAAATAGCAGTATTTTACAAGTGTCACAAGTTAGGATAGTTCTCAAAATAGCAGTATTCTACAAGAGTCACAGATAGCAAGTTAGAGACAAAACATATTTTTGGTGTTGTCATTGGGTTTTCATTCCGATGATCTAAGTCATTGACAATTTCAAAGCCTCTCCTGCTTTCTACTAGCTTTTTAAGATGGCAAAACATTCCTTGTAATTGTCCTTGATTAAATCTTGACTCCTTTAGTGTTTCTACTTTTAGTGTTCCTGAGTTCTGTGATTAACTGCATGATTTATTTCTGCTCATTCACTAACAAATATTGAACATCTGTTAGGAGTAAAATGTTTTCCTAGGCATTGGGGATCAGTGTTCTGAATAGGCATACACTTGCGCCTCATGGGGCTTACGTTTTCGTCATGTATTTAGGCACCGAGCACAATAGAATAGTTTGGTTTAGGAATTTTGTGTGTTAGACGGTGATAAATTCTGTGGCCGAAAATAAAGCAAGGTATAGGTCTGGTAGCATTAGTGCCAATGTTTAATATCTTCCTAGGACAGTTACTACTGTGTCTCGTCAGAACTTACATGGATACATACATACATATACCCAATATACATACAACATCTTCCTGAGAAAATCACTACTGCTTCTCATCAGAACTTATGCGGGTACATACATACATGCATACATACATATTTAAGTATGGACTTTGAGTCAGACACACTTATTTTGATTTATAATTCTGCCTCTTACTCTTGTGATGCTCAGCAAATAATCTTACTTCATTGAGTCTTGTGTCAGCCAGCAAGTATTCAGCCACAGAAGCAGATCCATTAGGAGTGCTGTGATGCAATAGACTTGTTATAGAGACCTGACCTTACACAGAGGTGGGAGTAGGTTAAACAGTCAACACACACACACACACACACACACACACACACACACACACACACACACACACACAAAATGGGTTCTATATCTGGCCTAGGCTTTAGTCAGTAGGGTAAATAGCAAAGCTGGTTGCAAGCTAGGGGACATCAAGGTCAAACTAGACCTTATGGGTACCTGTTAAAACATGTGAGAACTGATATCCCTATCAATACGTCAGTCTCCAAGCTTCTAACTTCAAAGGTAGAAGTATCCTGCAGAGCAATCAGCTGCATTTCCTTATAGAACTAAGCACATACCTGCTCCATGAGCCACAGAAGCTGAAAGAGCACACCTCTGAGGTGTTTAGAAAACTTGTAGCCTGCTCATGTTCTCTCAGAATTCAGAGTAACTGAAGGAAGAGGCTTAGCAGGTCTGGGCAGTCATAACTGAGTGAGAAAAGAAGGGGAAACACGCATGAGATGCAGTAACAGCTGGCGCTCACATCCATTTTCTATATATAAATAAGATGCTTCCTGCTGCTTCATATCCATCTTTTATTCTAAGTCATATTTAAAGTATTTCTTGTCACCTGTGGTTAACTTGAACCACTGCGAAAAGCGAATACAACTGTGATTACAGTCGCAGCTTAGCTAGGCTGACTGTATAAACCACAAGATTCTTTCTTAGTGGGGTCTTTGATGCCTGACTCAGAAATGTTCTGAAAAATAAATGGGCTAATCGATATAAAAGTACCTAGTACAGAGCAGGTAGTCAATACATTTTTTTTTGTATTCCTTTCCTACCCTTTGGCCTAGGAATGGAACGATTTGGGGTACCAGTGCCTCTCTGTCAAGAAGGTTTCACTGCCCATTTGCAGGTTTTATTTATTTATTTAGAGAGTGATGTGAGGTCTGTGAGGAAGCCTTTAAAATTCATTAAAAAATTAGATCAGGTTACAAGTTGTCTGGTATTAAATTTGTGGTTGAGGTTGGCTACATATGAAGATGTAGAAGAGAAAGTCCTGTCATTGAAGATATAGCTAGCATGCATAGATACTTATATATTTTCAATTAAATTAAATTTTAATTAAATTAAAATTAAATTAAATTTAAAATTTAAAAATTTTTGAAAAAAAATCAGTGAATTTGGTAGAAAAACTAAATTTCTGAAGTCACAGAGTCAAGTAATATTGGTGCTGGTAGATTGTGGAACAGATACAGATAAGGTAATAAATTGCCTAAATCATAATGTGTTTGGTTCAGGATTATTGGTTTTAACAAAAGTTTTTGTAGAATCCTAAAGAGCTAGTTTAGTACATTGTAAGGATGTTGTTGAAGACTTTATCCAAGCCGGGCGGTGGTGGCGCATGCCTTTAATCCCAGCACTCGGGAGGCAGAGGCAGGCGGATTTCTGTGAGTTCGAGGCCAGCCTGGTCTACAAGAGCTAGTTCCAGGACAGGCTCCAAAGCCACAGAGAAACCCTGTCTCGAAAAACCAAACCAACCAACCAAACAAACAAACAAACAAAAGACTTTATCCACTTTGTTATTCTGTGTCCTCTATGTGACATTTCCACATGACACATTTCAAAATGAAGTGCCAGGAAAATCTTTGTTCATTCTGAGTGAATCGTACGCTTATTCCTCATGGACAATATAAATGTAACAACTGATCATGTGGAAACATGATCATATTGGGTTGCCTGCCAGGATGTTCAGAGCCAAATTTTCAGTTCCTACTTTATTAACTATGTAGGGATTCATGGTTTCAATATTAAGCCTTAATCCTCCCCCATGGTCCTGTTTTATTTTCTTACTCTCATCTTAATTTTTGGTTTATGTAATTTTACAAAAAAACTATCATATATGTGTAACTTTGAATCCTATGTTGTATGAGGAAAGCTTAAAAGATATAAATAGAATGCTCCTATATTATTTGGCCTTTGTGATACAGTGAAAAATCACCATGTATTGAATAGGTTCTTCCATTTTTTCTTGTGGTGCTAGGGATTGAACTCATGACCCTAGATATGTTAAGATCCTCTGAATAATATTCTTATCCCCAGACCCTGACATTCTAATAGGCTTTTTTGAAATTCTATTTCTTTTGATCAGCTTGGATATGATAAATTTTGGCATAATTCAGATGACATAAAAACATAAAGACACTAAGGAGTATAGTGTTCAATGAAACTTCGTGTGAAGACTGTCCCTGATAGATACTGTGATTTTAGTAACATAACTCTAAGTTGAGAGATTTAGAGGGTAATTTGAGAGAAGCATTGTCATCAGTACAGGACAAGAAACCAAGGTTAGGTTAAATCCTAAGATTAATGAGATAACTAATTTTAACTACAATTTATTCTCTTCTCTGCTTTTATTTTCACCATAAAAATTTTATTCTAACATAGTAAAATTGCTTTTGGTGAGGGGGTTTTTGTTTTCAATTTATTTTATTTTATTTGCATGTGAGTATACTATGTGTGCACATTTGGTATCAAAAGAAAATCTGTGAGAGTCAGGTCTCTCCTTCTACCATGTGGGTTCTAGGGACTGAACTCAGACCATCAGGGTTGGCAGCAAGTGACCTTACCAACTGAGATGTTTTGCTGGCCCTTTGGTGAGTGTTTTAAGACACATATTGAGTTGTGTTACCACCACACCAATGAGGAAATAGCAGCTCCTGATCCCCAGAAAATTCCCCTGGTCATCCTGTAATACTGATGAGCTCTCCCCAGTCAACAAACCTTGGTTTTATGTTAAAATGCCCTCCCCAACATTTTATGGGAATAGATTAAGAAAATGAATTTGATCCACCATTCTCTTTACAGAGTAATTCTTGTATGCTCACTGCTGCAGTAAGTTTTGCAGACTTTATAAAGAATGTAATTGAAAGACTAGGCTCTAAAGGTTGTTACAATGTAGTTGGTATGGTTGGCTTAATACACAGGAAACACTGAAACATATAAGACCTTATTTAATAAAGTTATAAATTGACACAGATCACAAAATTAGGTATAATCTGTCTAGGCTAGAATAATGGCTTTTACAACTGAGTGATATACTACATGTATTTGGAGAATATGTCCTTTGGTTTGTGGAGAAACCAGAATATATTTAGAAATATAGAGTTAAGTTTCATCTCTGAAAGTGATATATTAGTCTAAACAGAAAAGAGGAAATCACATGCTTGCAGGAATATTTACAAAAGTCTTCAGAATATACAGCCAAACAAGTTTCCTAAGTACAAAAACATTAATTTTACTTTTTATAAGATGTGGGGAGACAGATGACTGCCAAATGGCTTAGCTCCATGTCCAGAGAAAGCTAACAAGACTGACAATGCAGTTATCTATTGCAGAAGTCTGGCTATAATTTTCCATTATGAATTCACTGCACGTAAATGCTGAACATATTGCTCCCATCAGTGATCTGTGTGGAGGTGATGGAATCTAGATTACAGAAGGCAAGAAGAAGGCCAAGGTTTGGACTCTTAAGTGGGAGGCAGCTGGACACCATATGAGTCTCTTTAGACCTGAATCCAGCTTTATGTCGAGGGAGTAGGCAGTCACCCAAACCTTGTGATTTGTAGGGTGTGGAGAAACAATCTTCCTTTGCCAGAATTTCCTGTATAGTCAGGCCCCAAAGCCTGAATTTTCCATTAAAGAAAAACAAACAAACAACCCCCCCAAACAAAAAATAAACCAAAGCAAAATACTATTTCTTCACAATATAAGGAGCTAGGTGAAATGATGGTATACCAATTCATAAAGATGGAAGCAGCTAATAAAGCCTTGATGTAGAATAGTTTGTCTGATTAGTCTACCAGAACTGGCAGAATAGGATTCACAGGATAGGTATGAGTTTCCACAGCTCATGTGTATGCATGTGTGCACACACTATGAGTCAGTATGTTTGCAGAGAGCTGGTCTGATATAGATAAGAATGATAGTATTGTCTGCATTTGTACCTCTTCTAGCTCATTGGCTGTACAAGGGTGCATGTCATAGTTTACTCCCCAAGGAGGCAGGCCTCCATAGTATTAACTAGAGTACAGGTTGATCTTAGAGATCTTTTAAGACTAGAATAAGAAGATAGCCCTCTATTTTTTCCTTCTAGGCAGGGTTTCTCTATATAACAGCCCTGGCCGTCCTGGAACTCACTCTGTAGACCAGGCTGGCCTTGAACTCAGAGATCTGCCTGCCTCTGCCTCCCGAGTGCTGGGATTAAAGGCATGCGCCACCAAAGCAGGGTGAAGATAGCCCTCTTGGGGTAGCCTTGGCGTGAATAATCCAAAGGCAAACTTGTTTCCCCTCCCTTCCTCCCTTCCTTCTTCCCTCCCTCCTTTCCTGCTTCTCTTCCTTCCTGCTTGCTTTCCTTCTTCTTTCCCTTTCTCCTGTCTTCTGTCCCTCCCACCCTTTGCTCTTCTTTCCTTGCTTTGTTTCCTTTCACTTTTTAGGACACAGGATCTTCCTGTGTAACCTAAGCTGGACTCAAACTCATTTTACATTTAAAATTGTATTATTTTAATTTCATGTATGTGGTACTATATTTACATGGTCTCCAACCCCTCTATTCCCTCTTATCCTTCTCCTTCCCCGCTCCCCTTAAAAATCATGGCTATTTTAATTATATGTATTATATATATAAATATATAAATATAATCTGCTGATTCTATTTAGTACTGATTGTAGGTGTATGTTTTCAGGGCTGACCACTTGGTATTGGATAACACACATTAGGGTGCCTTATCTTTGGGGAAGATTTATTTTCCACCTCTCAGTCGTCATTAATTTCCCATGGCTCTTCATGTAGAAGTAGACCTTGTAAGATTTCCCATCATCCATGTTAGCATGCCAGTTGTCTTTGCACTGATCTTGTTTAGGTAACCGTATTGTTGAGATTTCATGGATGTGGCTTCCCTGTCTTCTCACAGACTTCCTGGTCTTCTGGCTTACAATCTTTCTACATCCCCTTCTTTACTGATGAGTGGGATACAAGTTACTTTAGACAGCTGTTGGCTATCACCAACGTGTGAGTGCTACTATTACACCTTTAGAGATAATTTGCCAAGCTGTTTATTGTGGTTCATGGGTGTCACAGTTGGGTTGGACGTTTCATGGTTGGGTTGGACTGTTGTTTGTTTTTCTCCCTTGGCATCCATTTCATGGTAACTTCTAGCACCATGAAAGCCAGTCCTCAGGAGGAGGCTTCTGGGTCAGATCCAGCTCTATCTTTCTAAATTCTTTATCTGAAGTGTATGGTATGTCCAGCAATAGGGACTTACTTTCAAATTCTAGGCAGCAACCAAGAGCAACAGCAATAACCAATTCTGGTTTTGGAGTTTCTGGGAGCCATGTCCAACACTCTAAAGGAGGTTCTTTATGCCTAGTGCAGTTTTTTTTAATAGTCCATGGCTCTTGAGTGTGCATTATCACCTGAAGTTGTGTAACTTCATTTAAATATATATATATACATACATACATATATATATATATATGTGTGTGTGTGTGTATACACCTACATTTGTATGTTACATATAATTTTAGCTTAGGATAAAATGGTATGATTCTCTATGAGTTTTTCAAATACCCTAAATGTTATTTGTGTCCCCTTTCTCCTCCCTCTGTATGCTCTCTCTCTGTCTCCCAGTTAAAGTCCCCCTCCCCTTTTCATCCTTCCCCCCATAGCTCCTGTATTCTGTTCTCTAGAGCTTCTCTTACTCCTCATGGCCCCTTTTTAAAACCTTCCTAGTTTCTGTGATTACTCAAGGTTCTGTACTTGCATCTGAAGGTCTGGAGCTAGGAGCCCCACTTAAGGAAGAACACAAAAAGTATCTTTTCCAGTGTCTGGATTACCTCAGTACAATCTTAGTTCCACCCATTTACCTGCCAAGTTCATGATTTCATTTTCCTTTACAGTTGAATAGTTTCCACAGTGTACATGTACCACTATTTTTATTATCCATTCTCCAGGTGATGGGTAGTTGGGTTTTCCCATCTCCTATCTATTGTGAACAGAGCAGCAATAAACATAGCAGACCAAGTATCTGCAAAGTAGGATGTCAACTCCTTTGGCCATATGCCAAGAGTGCTATAGCTGAATTGTAACTGGAGGTTTCTCTCCTGCCCACCAGTCCCCAAGTAACCATTCTGAGGCTTAAGATTAATTAGAAACTGTTTGGTATATTAGCTTAGGCTTAATATTAACTAGCTCTTATAACTTTAATTAAACCATTTCTATTATTTTATATTTTACCATGAGATTCATGGCTTGTTATCTCCACATCTTGCTTCTCTGGTGGTTGTTGGCATCTCCCAGACTCTGCCTTCTTTTTTCCTTTATGTTTGCTTGGATTTCCTGCCTAACTATGTTCTGCCTTGCTATTGGCTAAATCAGCTTCTTTATTAACCAATGGTAATAAGGCATATTCACAACATGCAGAAGGGCATCCCACATCACTGAATGGTAGATTTAATTTTATCTTTATGTGAGAATTCTCCACACTGTTTTCCAGACTGATTGCACTAGCTTGCATTTCCACCATCAGTGAATGAGGGTTCCCCTTCTCTACATCCCTCTCAGCACTGTTGTCAGTTGATTTCTTGATCTTAGTCATTCGGACTGGGCTGAAATAAAATCTCAAAGTCATTGCTAAGGCTACTGAAGCTGTTTTGAGATATTTCTTAGCTATTCTTATATCTTCTTTTGAGAACTCCCTGTATATATGCATAGCTTGTTTTTGAATTGGGTTGTTTGTTTTCTCAACTCTTTGTTTTTTGAGTTCTTTATATATTCAAAATATTAATCCTCTGTCAGATGCACAGCTAGAAAATTCTATCTCCCACACTAGGGTTTCCTTTTTACTCAATTATTTCCTTTGCTGTGAAGAAGCTTTTTGTTTTTTATGAGATCCCATATGTCAGTCATTGCTCTTAATTCCCATGGTCGCAAACTCTTGATTCTTCTGCTTCAACCTGCTGAGCACTGGGGTTTATAGGCATGCGCTGCCACACACAGGTTCCAAAGGGCTTTCTTAAACATTTTCCAATCTGCCATCACAGAAAATGGAAGCAACGCTGGGGGTGTGTGAAGCCTTTCCTTCTACAACACACTCTGCAGCTGTTTCGTTCTGCTTCAGCTACCTACGGTCTCAGGAAGAAACTCACTGATTTGAGAAGTTCTACTCGAGTGGAGTCATTTCTTTGCTCTGTCACTGGGGCCCAGCCTGAGGTATGTATATGCTTGTTCATGTCTAACCAGGAAAATGAATGTAATAGCTGGGAAAATACACGAAATTCACTTTATTTTAAAAATGAAGGCTATTGCCCTCTAAGGGGCTGTGAAGATGGGCAGACTTTTAGCAAATGGTTATCTTGGCTATGTGAAATGTGTAAGTGCACAGAGGCTTGTCACACCCTCAGAATGTGAAAAAGGATTGGCCCAGCAAATACGGGACTTGATAGATCTTTAAATCTAAAGCCTTAGATGTTTGATGTTAAAGTGCCAATGGAGCTCATAGTCATGTCTCATTTTGGTAATGCCATAGTTGAGCCTTTTGTATTAAGAAAGAAAATTACTTTTCGGATTGGTTAGGGGTAGAGAAAACCAATAAAACCTCACGTGGGTTGGTGTTGGCTTTTCTGAGTTGATTGTTGGATGGAAAATTCATACTACTTCTCAGCCTGAGTCACCTGAAGAAACTGGATTTGCTCATTTGCAAATGGAAAGCTTAATTGTACCATTTTTTCAGATGCTGACATTTAGAGGTGAAAATGATAATGAAGCTAAGACGGTGTATCTGGGAAACATGGTCTTTATGGTACTGGGCAAAGAGTTGCCTTTGTGGTTGTATGAATTGGTTTTGGTCAAAGCACAGAAAGAAAGGTTCTGGTATAATTTTCCTATAGATTGACAATGGAAATTTCTAATTATAACTTGTGGGCATATTTTGTATTAGAGATTCATAAATAGAATTATTGGGCCCTGAGACCTACTTTCTGCTTAACAAATATATGTAACTTGTACTTATGGATTGTCCTAGAACCCTATCATCTTTCTGAGTAGCCCATTCCCTTTACATGGAATTTGAGAAACTTTATGTCTAACTATGCCTCTGTCACTTAAAACTGGCCATTTCTTCTTGGTCAGCATTTTATTTACATTGGGAATAAACTCTCTACTTTGTTTTTGTCAAATTCCTTCATGGATTACTGGACCAGCGTCCTCAAACTTTCTACAGGTTAAGAACTTTTAATTTTTTTAAAAAATAAAATATTGTTATAAGGAATGGAGAGGTGACTCAGAGGTTAAGAGGTTAAGAGCATGGACTGCACTTGCAGAGGACCTAAGTTGGATTCTTTACATCCATATCATATGACTTACCCATAGTGCCAGCTCTGGGGAGATATGATGCCTCTAGCCTCCATGGCCACCTGTACTCCTGTGCACACATCCACACAGAGACATAGAAATACACAGACATACACAAAACAACTAAAAATAAGCTGGGTGGTGTTATCACATGCCTTTAATCTCAGCACTAGGGATGCAGATGCAGGCAGATTTCTGAGAGTTCGTCAGCCTGGTCTCCAGAGTGAGTTCCAGGACAGACATGGCTATTACACAGAGAAACACTGTCAGAAAACAAACAAACCAAACCAAGCAAAATCAAACAAAACTAAAATCAAAATCTTACAAATACATAATTTATGCAATTTTCTCTCCCTTTCTGTCGTGATACTCCTGGCTTCTCTTAAGTCACTTCAGAAGAATGGAGTCTTTAGACCTCTTGCTTGTACAACAATGGTAAATAATATTGTTAATAGTCATTGTTTTAGAAAGCTAACATTTATTGACTGTTCACTAATTGCCATGCAATATGCTAAGTGTATGTATTCTTTCATTTTATCCTCTTGATAATCCGGTAGGGAGAGAAATGACTGTTTTGCCATTTTAAAGATTAGAAGATCGAAACTAAGAATTTTCCCAGGTTCACAGTATTAATTAAAGCTCTATAGTTTCTCTGATCATAGTAGTATTGTAGCTTTTTTGTGTGTTTGTCTTGTATATGTGCACACATATGTGCAAATATGTATACTTACATATCAAAAGAGAATTACAGGTAAACTTGCCAAAAGTGTGCAGTCCTGTGTTATTAATAGTTTTTAAAGGAAAGCCTACCTCACCTTCATCTATAATAAAACTATCCCCTCAGGAATATTTCATTTCTCTTTTCTATTAATAAGCTGCTTTGAAGAGCAAATTAGTTCTATGAAGGATGCTACATTAAGTTTCAAAGTACTAAGACCAAAGGAATTTAGTATTTTTTCTCCTTTATTCTATCCATGTATTTCATAGATGATAAAATTATATATCAGTTCTTCCTTTGAATATTGCCCCTTAGACCTAGTAGCTATCAAGTGGTAGCTAAGACCCCTTGCAAGACCCCTCTGATTGAACTTTTAGCTACATTATTACCCTGTATTTGACTATATGTAAAAATAAGCATACCCTAAAGATGAAAAGAATTCATCCTTGCATTAGGCTTTTTATTTTTGTTTTTCAAGACATGGTTTCTCTGCATAGCCCCGACTGTCCTGGAACTCACTCTGTAGATGAGACTGGCCTCAAACTTGGAGAACTACCTGCTTCTACCTCCTGAATGCTTGGAAAAAAAGGTGTGTGTGGTGCTGCCACACCTGGCTCATGTTATTTTTTAACATTGCTGTGACCAGATCCCTGACATTTTTCTTTTACAGTTCAACAAAGGCAGCCAAGCAGTGGTGGCACACACCTTTAATCGCATCACTTGGGAGACAGAGGTAGGGGGATCTCTGTGAGTTTAAGGCCAGCCTGGTCTGCAAAATGAGTTCTAGGACAGCCAGGACTGCCCACAGAGAAACCGTGTCTCAAAAAAACAAAAACAAAAACAAAACAAAACAAAACGAAGAAGCAAAAAGCAAAGGCTACAGTTTATCATGACAGGGAAGACATGGTGTGGGAGTGTATGGCTAGGAAGGCTGGTGAAGGAGTGTGACGACACGTTGTGTCCACAGTCAGGAAGCAGAGACAATGTTGCTGTTCAGCTAATTGATTTTTTTTTTTTTTGGCTGTGGCCCTAGCCCTTGGGATAGTGTCACCCAAATTTAGGATGGGTCTTCTTATCTCAATCAACTTAGTGTAGAAACTCCTTCACAGACATGCTCAGAGGCTCGTTTCCTATGTGATTATAGAACCTGTCAAATTGATACTATTAACCATCATGATGTTGCACTTGGTACGTATATACAAAACCCATGTGCTTGGAGGATGGAGGCATGTGGACAGTAAAGATTTAATACTGTCACGCAAATCAAGGTACCAGGGTATATTATTTGGTTTAGGATTTGGAGGCAAAAGCAGTATATCATATATTCATATCCAGAACACTCGGATGTAAATCCGTAGTACCACTTTGTAGGTGTATTATCTTCAGTGAGTTAAGTCTTCCCCCTTGAACTCAGTTTCCTCATTTGTATAATAATGAGAATGTTTTGTCTGCTTCATAGACTTCTTTAGATCATTAAGCAGGTTAATAAACTGGAAACTGCTTTCGTTCCAGAGAAAACATTAGAAATGTTAGTAATTATTAATAATTATACTTCACGTGTGTCAGTTTCTATATGAAATTTCTGTTTATCATTTTTCTCAGAAATAAGTCTATTACTTTCTCAAGTATGCCACAAAGTATGAAATTAGAAATACTGTTTTTAATCACTGATTCTAGCCCTCTTCGTTCCACGTGTCAGCAGCTCAGTAATGGACTTCCCAGAGTTGAAGGCAGAGAGGGAGCTTCTCAATGCATTGGCACTGGTATGCTGCCTACCACCAACCCACTTCTTTGGTTTCACAACTCATGGCTTGCTGTTCATCTATAGTCATTTAGCTTAGTTCAGTGGTCTCCAAAGTGTAGGGCAGAAGCGATCCCAGGGATATGCAAGGTTAACTATTTGTGTGTGAGGACAAAGTTAAAATTTATAGTTGATTTTTTTTAAAACCGAGTTTTAGGCTGACACTGCTGACTCATTCTCTCTGTTGGACACAGCACATTTGTCTGCCCGCACCTTGATGAAAGAGTGAGCATTTTATAATTGAAAGTGCTATTTGTCGAAGGACTCATTTGTTGTTAGCATACTATGATTTATCTGCAGGGAAAAGTTACGGCTTAGATAGCTTGTATAATCTTAGTAATAGAATCCTTTGACTAGTTTGCAAGGAAACGGACTGCAGAACTTATTCGACTGTATGACTCGTTTGCGACACACTAGAGGCCTCGCTAGTTATCACCGGGAAAATACTTTGTAATTTGTTGAACTTAGAAATGAGTAACACTCTATGGTTTTAAACAAAGGCAAATATTCTAAAATTGCTGACCCTATCTTGCAAGTTAGTTCATAATAGTAAGATACCTAGATGATATCTGAAAGATAAAAATCTAGGTTGAGTACAGGTTTTGACCAATGATGCTCTCGATTTCCTCAGTGTCTGTTGTTACGTCCCCCTTTCATTTCTTTCTTTTTTATTGATTTTTATTGAGCTCTACAAATTTCTCTGCTCCCCTCCCTGTCTCTTTCTCCCTTCAATGTTCTTCCAAGGTCCGCATGCTCCCAATTTACTCAGGAGATCTTGTCTTTTTCTACTTCCCTTGTAGATTAGATCCATGTATGTCTCTCTTAGTGTCCTCATTGTTGTTTAGGATCTCTGGGACTGTGATTTGTAGGCTGGTTTTCTTTGCTTTATGTTTAAAAA
>JAQHUG010000060.1:1383074-1404921 GCA_028555095.1 Dicrostonyx torquatus
TGTTTTTTGCTTGGGAGACTTCTGATGACTGCTTCTATTTCCTTATGGGTTATAGGTCTTTTAAAATTGTTTTTCTGATCTTGATTTAATTTGGTCTGTGGTACCTATCCAGAAATTTGTCCATTTCTTTTAGATTTTCCAATTTTGTGGAGTACAGTTTTTTGAAGTATGACCTAACAATTCTTTCATTTTCCTCAGTGTATGTTGTTATGTACCCCTTTTCATTTCTGTTTTTTGTTAATTTGGATATTCTTTCTCTGCCTTTTGTTTAGTTTGGATAAGAGTTTGTATATCTTGTTGATTTTCTCAAAAGACCAACTCTTTGTTTCATTGATTCTTTGTATTGTTTTCTTTGTTTTTATTTTATTGATTTCAACCCTCAATTTAAATATTCCTTGTTATCTAGTCCTCCTGGGTGAGTCTGTTTCTTTTTGTTCAGGTTTGCTTTTAAGGTTTGCTGTTAAGTCACTAGTGTGAAATGTCTCCTCTTTCTTTATGTCTCAAGCCACTAGTGAGCTCTTACCTCTGTAAAATCTTCAGACTGAAATAGAGTGAGTTCCTGTCTCATCTCTAGTGCTGGATTTAAAGGTGTGCACTACCACCATCCAGCCCCTATGGCTGACTAGTGTGGCTGCTGGGATTAAAGGTGTGTTGTGCCACCAGTGCCTGGCCTGTATGGCTGACTAGGGTTTTGTGTTCTGGTCTTCAGGAAAGTTTTATTTATTAAAATACAAATGAAATATTGGTGTGGGACAATTGTCTGTATTCTATCAATTATATTTTAAATAAACGCTGATTGGTCAGTAGTCAGGCAAGAAGTATAGGCAGGACAACCAGACAGAAAGTAGAGGCAGGTCAAGGAGAACAGGAGTATTCTGGGAAGAAGGAAGCTCTTTTAGCAGTCCTGACCCCGCCACAGAAGAAGCAAGATGTGACTGCCTCGCTGAATAAGGTACTGAGCCACATGGCTAACATACATAAGAATAATGGTTTTTTGGAACCTACTCCCTGTGGTGGGATGCCTTGCTCTTCCTTGATGCAGGGGGAGGAGCTTTGTCCTGCCTCAAAGGAGCTTGGTATGCCAGGCTTTGTTGACTCCCTTGGGAAGCCTTACCCTTTCTGAGGAGTGAATGGGGGGGGGGGTTAGAAATGAAGTAGGGAGAGGGAATGGGAGGAGAAGAGGGAGAGGAAACTGTGGTTGGTATATAAAATAAATTTTTTTAAAAAAATAAAAAAATAAAAGATTGAAAGAGAAAAACCTAACCTAGGCCATCACGGTGGATTTAGCAATGAGTGAAAAGTAAATGACTAGATTAAGTAGATCTTAAAAATGAAAAAGAGGTTCAGTGGTGTGCAGCTAGAATCCCAGTTACTTAGGAGGCAGAGACAGGAGGACTAGAAGTTCAGGGCCAGCTTGGGCTACAGAAAGATTTAAAATGCTTTCTAGTATGTGCTTTTTAATCTTTTATGTGGTTTATTGCTTTGTCACCTAAAGCTTCTGGGGCTTTAATAACGTTAAAAACTTGAAAGAAATAGCTCCAACTTCATTAAAGTTTTCTAAGTGAAAAACTGTAGTGAATTTTGAGATCATTTGTTAAGAATCTGAGGGTTCTTGGTTTAGTTTATAAACATAGCTGATTGGTGAATTTTCTTCTTGGTGACAAAGAACATTCAAGATTGTTGAATAAAAAAAGATTTTTGAATAGTTGGAAATGAAACTGAAAAAATGGAATCATTATGATGAATTAAGTATGGATAAGAATGTATTTCTTAAATGTATTTTGTTGTCATTTATTTATTTATTTTTTTAATTTTATGTGTATAGGTGATTTGGCTGCATGTATGTCTTTGCACCAGAGAGGGTAAGTATATATTTTTAATTAAAATAAAATTACATCACTTCCCTTTTCCTTTTTCTCCCTCCAGCTCCTCCCATGTCACCCTCACTTACTATTAATTGATCACCTCTTTTGATTTATTATTTTTACATAAACACACACATAGATATACACATATAATTATAATATAAAATTTTTGTTGTTTATCTGTAATTGTTTTCAGGATCAATTACTTTGTATTTGATAACCAACTAGGAGGTTCATCTTTGGGAGAGGATAATTTCTCCTCTCTCAGCCATATGTCACTGGTTATCTGTGGCTCTTTGCTTCAAGGTTGGACCCTGTGAGCTTTTTCCTCTTCTGATTTAGAATGCTTAACTATATAGTCATCGTTCAGCTCTTGTTAAGGCAGCCATTTCTTGGAGAGATAGTATCACAGCAGACTTCTTGGTCCTCTTGATCTTGTTTTAGTATTAGAATAATAGTGATTAAGAAGTATTGACAGCAGACCTTCCAAAGTCGGGTCTAGTTCTGCTGCACTCCATCTGGGCCTGGGCTTGTTGTGTAGACAGAACCCTTACTGTTTCAATCTCTTCATTTGTTATGGGTCTATTTATGCTGTTGATCTTTCCTTAGTTTGACTTTGTTAGTTTGGATGAAACAAGAAGTTTGTCCGTTTATTTATATTTTCCAATTTAATTGAGCACAGATTTTTAAAGTAGTTACTTATAAGATTCAGAGTTGCTTTTGTGTTTGTTGTAATGTTTCCCTGTTTATTACTGATTCTGTTAATGTGGGTCTTCTCTTTCTTTCTCTTGGTTAGTGGGGGCAAGGGTCTGTTCATCTTGTTTATTTTCTCAAAGAACAGCTCTTAGATTCAATGATTCTTTGTATTTTTTTCTTTGTTTCTATTTTATTAATTTCCACTTTGATTTTTATTATTTCTTACCATCTACTAAATTTTTGTTTGGTTTGTTATTATTCTTATTACTATTTACAAATCTTTGAGTTGGATTATTAAATCATTTATTTGTGCCATTTCTAATTTTTTTTGATGTAGGAACTTAGGGTTATGAGTTTCCCTATTAGAACTGCTTTTAATATGCCCCAGAGTTTCTGTTTTGTTATACTTTTATTTTTTATTTAATTACAGGATTTTTAAAATTTCTTTTGGCTGATTATCTTTATTTCTTTTTGGCTGATTTATCACTCAGTTATGAGCTACTTAATCTCCCTGAGCTTATTCATGTAATAAAGATTTATTTGCTGTTGATTTTAGGGTTTATTGCATAATGGTAGGATACACAACATGGAATTTTTCCAATTTTTCTAAATTTGTTAAGGATTGTGTGTGTGTGTGTGTGTGTGTGTGTGTATGTCTGTCTGTCCCAGGCTGTATTCTATTTTCAGAAGCTTCTGTGGTTTGTTGAATAGAATGTATATCTTTGGTGTTTAGATTAGATAGTCTATTATCTGTTAGGTCCATTTGATATAGGATGTCATTCAATTCTGAAATTTCTCCATTTATTTTATTGTCCAGATGACAATTAGAGAAGATGGGGTGTTAAAATTGCTTACTATTATTGGGTTTGTTTTTATTTCATTAGTATGCTTTCTATGAAATTCAGTGCACCAGAGTTTGGCGCATATATATTTAGTATTGTAGTATTTTCTTCAGCCCTTTGTAAGAATGCAGTGCCCTTCTTTGTCTCTTCTGATTATTTTAAGTTTGGAGTCTATTTTGTCCAATATTAGGATAGTAACACTTGCTGCTACCTGATCTCATTTGTTGGAATACATTTTCTACATCCTTCTACTTTAAGGTGGTGCCCAATTTTAAAGCTAAAATATGAGTTTCTTGTAGACCACAGAAAGATAGATTTTGTTTTTCAGTTCATTCAGCTAGAGACTATATCTTTTGAGTGGAGACATAAGGCCATTAATATTTAAAATTTATTATAGAAATAATGTGTTGGTTATAGTCATTTTGTCTTACTGTTTGTGTTTTTAGTTGTGCTTAGTATTTTACTAATTATAACTTCATTTGTATTCTTACTAGGTTCTCCTTGTCTGTGTTTCTTCTTCTTTTTTTTTTTTTTTTAATCTAGTTCTAGGTATTGCTCCCAGTATTCTTGTTAGGGTTGTTTTGGAGGAAATAAATTTTTAAAGACGTTTTGTATCATGGAATTTTTTTCTTTCTCCTTCCACTATGCCAAGTAGTTTTGCTGGGTATAGTAGTCTAGATTGGCAGTCATGGTATTTTAGCACTTAGAATGCTCTAGACTCCTCTGGCTTTCAAAGTTTCCACTGAGAACTCAGATATTATTCCGATGGTTTTGCTTTTCTTTTCTTTTTTTTTTTTTTTCGAGACAGGGTTTCTCTGTGGCTTTGGAGCCTGTTCTGGAACTAGCTCTTGTAGACCAGGCTGGTCTCGAACTCACAGAGATCCACCTGCCTCTGCCTCCTGAGTGCTGGGATTAAAGGTGTGTGCCACCACTACCCGGCGATGTTTTTGCTTTTATATGTGACTTCTTTTTTTTTTTTCTTTTTCAACTTGGAATATTCTTTGTTCTGTATACCTAGTGTCTTAACTATGACATGCAGTTTTGAGTTTCTTTTTTGGTCTTGTCTATTTGGCGTTCTGTGTGCTTTTTGATTCTGAATGTGGATGTGTTTTTCCTTAGTTTGAGGAAGTTTTCTTTTATGATTGTGTTGATGATCTGATCTATGTTATTAAGCTGGAATTCTTCTCCTTCTTCTACCCCTATTATTCTTAGGTTTGGTCTTTTCATGGATTTCCATGTTTCTTATACATCCCTTTCCTATGCTTAAAAAAATCAGAATCTTTGCTTGTGTTATCTTATTCCTCTACTGTGCATTCAAGTCCTAACAGTCTATCTTCTACTTGATCCATTTTACTTGAAAGAAAGGCTTTCCCTTGAGTTTTCTAGTGAAGTTGAGTTTCTTAATTCAATTTTTATTTCAGCTTGTGTTCTCCTTAATAGGTCTTTCTCTTTGGAATTGTGAGCTCCAATCCTGAATTGTCATTGCCATTTCATTTATAGTTCTATTTTCTTGGATATCACTCAGGTGCTTATTATTATCATTTTGAAGTTCAAGTAAGTGTTTATTTATGTCTTCTTTGAATTCAATTTTTGGTTAAATTTATGATTATTCATTTAGATTCTGTGTCCTGCAGTTGATATAGGTAATTTTCATTAAATAATATTTCTATATGACTATTGAGTTTAATAGGAAATATCATATCTTGATCATTCATATTGTTTTTGTTTTTGTGATATGTGTGTTTGATGTGAAAATCTGATCTGCTTTAGATTGGGCAAGTGCAGGAGCTGCATGACTAGAGGTAGGCCATGAATTAGTTAAACTAGTACATGAGCTGTTTATCTGGACCATGCAAAGATGGCTCCCAAAACATGATCTGTAACTAGGCCTATGGGTGTGGAACGGCAATGAGCAGAGGGAGGAATTGGAGAGGGAAGGAAATCCTTTGCAGACAGAAGAAGCTCCTGAGCAAAGCAAGTTTACAGACCACATGTCTGGATCTAGACCCTTGAGTGTCAAGGATGCATTCTTTCTATTTATATTCATTAAGATACTCATTAAAACCTAGTGTTACTATTACCTAGCTTAGAACATAGTCACTCAATTATTGTATCATGAGATATATAAAAAAAACTATGGTTCCATGTTCAAGCACATTTTTCTTAATAAATTCTGCTAAATAATAAATTTTAGGGAGAAAAAGTAGGTTTTTTTTTACCCATTATAAAACAGCCTTGTCTTAAAATTTACTTTTTTCCTCTATCCTTAAAAATGTATGTGTTTATCCATCCTAGTATCACATATAATAAAATAGTTTGGGGAGATAGCTGCCCTTCATAAAAATTTAAAGGCCACTGAAATAGACTAGTTGTTCTCACTCACTAGTGGATATAACTTTGAATTGTTTTTCTATGGCTGATATAAACAGTCTGGGTAAGGGAACTGGTATTTGGATGAAGGGTATGTTATTCCTTTTCCTCCCCTCATTCTCTATAGGTATTATGAGTTCTCATCTTGGCTCAAGATAGATCAATAAAAGTCTATCTGAGTTTTCTAAAATTGGGTCAAGGTGAAGGAGTCATTCTGGAAAAGTTCTATAGTGTGTGTGTAGGTCAACAGCTTGAGAGTTAGATAGCTCTCCCCATTCCTTGACTCTTTTCTTCTTTTCAAGATGCTGCAGATGCCAGAACCATGGCATAATTGCAAAGGAGAGCTGATAACAGTAAGTAAAACCAGCCCAAGGAAAGAAGTGTGTTGCAGTCAACAAAGCTGAAAGGAGTTGAAGACTGGAAAAGCATTTTGACATCAGATATGGAAATGCAGAGTTTGGTGTTTGCTCAGCTGGTTTTGGTCTTGCTTGGTTCAATATTTCCTCACCAAACTCCCTTCTCTATGTTTTGGAATGGCAATGTATGTCCTGTGCTATTATATGTTGGAAGTATGTCATTTGCTTTTTGCTTTTGATTTTTACAGGGGATTACAGTCAAGAGATTACATGAATCTCAGAAAAGACTTTGAACTTTAGACTTTTAAATAAATTTGAGACTATTTTAACTTTGGAGGCTTTTGAAGTTGAATTGAATGAACTTCACATTAGGATATGGCTTTATACATTTGGGGGCAAGGCAGTGGAATGTGGTGGTTTTAAAGAAAATGACCCCCAAAGGAGTGGCACTATTAGGAGGTGGGCCTTGTTGGAGTAGGTGTCGCCTTGTTGGAGAAAGTGTGTTACAGTGGAGGCAGGCTTTGAGGTCTCATATGTTCTCAAGCCACACCCAGTGAGACAGACCACTTCCTGTTGTCTACACAAGATGTAAAACGCTCAGTTATGCTTCCAGCACCATATCTGCCTGCCCTCCACCATGTCCTGCCATGATGATAATGGACTAAACCTCTGAAAATGTAAGCCACATCAATTAAATGTTTTTCTTTCATAAGATTTGCCATGGCCATGGTATCTCTTCACAGCAGTAGAAATTCTAACTAAGACACCCAAACTTGAAACTTTCAATCACCTTACTTTCTTTCTTCTGAAATACCTTAATTTTTGGAAGGTATACTGGATGATTCTTGTCCCAATTCTTATCAAAAGAACTGTTTAAAAAATATATTTAACCAAGTTTAATGCCTTCAGAAAGAAGACAAAAATCTTCTAAATCCTACCATTTTTGTCTTCATTGATAACATTGAACTATTTGACTATGTTCCTGCCTTCAATCCTAACAGAAGAATAATGCCAATACTATCATACTTCTCTGCTGTGTTAAGATTTCCTATTCCCAAATGTGAGCCTTTACCTAGCTACTGAAGCCTCATTGAGTACTTCCAGGATAGCTCATCCATGTTGGATACTTGTTTAAGTGTCAAATGTATATATGTATGTTTTTACAAATGAGATTGGGTGCACACAAGGACATAGAGAGGGTCTTTTTTTCAGTTATTTTCCTCAGTAGTATCATGTTTTGCCAAATACATAGTTAAATGGTTAATTAAGATGTAGGCACCCTGAAAGTTCTTTGTAAATCTGAGTATAAGGGATTATGAAATGCATTCATACACACTAATCAATTCATGAGTATATACTTCATTGTATAACTTGGATGGACCTAAGTGATAGAAAAGTATTTTGGGGAGAGTCTCCAAAATCCTTGGGGAGAGGAATTCGGTAAAATACTACAATTTCATTTAATTATTTTTAATCATTTATTCTGCAAACAGCAGGGTACTTCTTATTCAAACTCTCTCTGTATATATATATACACACATATATATATGTATATATACATATATATATATAATATTCCATAACATTCTCCTTTTTAAACATTATTTGCTTCATTATGACATTCTCATATATGTAAATAATGAATTTTGGTCATATTCGTCCCATCACATACATTTGTCCTCCCCTAACTACTGCTGATATCTCCCTAACTATTCCCCCTTCTGCTTTAAGGTCTTTTTTTTTTTGGCAGCCCAGGAATTTGAATTAGGGTTGTTTACAGGAGCATGGGTGTGGTAGTGTGAGCATAATTGGCCCTCATAATCTCATAGGAACTGGCACTATTGGGAGGTGTGGCTTGTTTGGCGTGGGTGTGACCTTGTTGGAAGAAGTATATCACTGTGGGGTTAGGCTTTGAGGTTTCCTATGCTCAAGATATCACCCAGTGTCACAGTCGTTTTCCTGTTGCCTGTAAGATGTAGGACTCTCAGCTACTCCTCCAGAACCACATCTACCTGCACGCCACCATGCTCTCCACCATGGTGATAATGGACTGAATTTCTGAAACTGTAAGCGAGCCACCCTCAATTAGATGTTTTTCGTATAAGAGTTGCTATAGTTGAGTCAAGCAGTGGTGGCGCATGCCTTTAATCCCAGCACTCATGAGGCAGAGGCAGGCAGATTTCTGTGAGTTCGAAGTCAGCCTGGTCTACAGAGCAAGGTCCAGGACAGGCTCCAAAGCTATACACCGCAAAAAAAAAAAAGAGCAAATAAATAAAACAGCAAATAAAACAGAAGAAATGGGAAAGTACTAGATTTTCTTTTTCAGCTAAATGGCATGATTGCTTAAATTTGGTCATTTGTGTGATTTCGCAGACCTGTGAAATCAGAGACGTGTAGGTTATCTATGTGTAACTGAACAGAAGATAGAAATGTGCCCATCAATTATTTCCCATTACATCTTGGTGCCCAGAATGCAAAGTCTGGCACATAGAAGGATTTTAACACTGTTGAATGAAGAGCGAGACTTGTGGGGATTTGGATTTACTCTGATATACTGACAAAGAAAATAAGGTTCCTTCGGCCCCAAGGGTCAGACAATGAGAGAACCTCACCAAGTTCCCACTATTCCAAGTGAGTTCTTGGAAATCATCCTACTAGGCCCTCCTGAACAGTCCTTAATCTACCCTTTTACATTTGAAACTTTCAATTAGAAAATTCCTTTTTGACAATAATATTTTTTGCTCTTATCTGAAAACCAAAGTAACTTAATGCATTTTTTTTTTATACAGCACTAAAGCACTTATCTTCTGTTTCATATCTGGCCCACATTTGCTGTGTTACATTTTGTAAATACCACACTGAAACAGCCAGTGTTATGCAGTCTGCATCTCTTGTGGTATTTGACACTCAAGTTTTCGGTTGGCCACCTTCTTTACTTTTAGCAACTTCATAGCAACCACACCAAACTATGGGGAAACAGTTGATCATTCTGTCACCTCAGAGATAATATGGAAGACAGTTTAGAGTCTGTTTAAAAGTACTCTCAATCAAGATGGGCTTAAAACAACCTGAAGATTACTTGCTGACACTCCCTCTTGTTGCTGCTTTTTCTAGGGAGGGCAAGTTCCCCCAAATGATTTAGCAATTGTTTTCATTTTCCTACCCAGAGCCAAGTCATCTGGAATCTAAAGGAATATTACTGAATATTTTCTTCAAGCAACAAGCCAGGGAAAGATGATCGGAAACACCACAGTAGATTTTAAGTGAGAACTTCTTGAGACCAGCGTCTCAGAAAATCATGTTCATAAAGACACTGTGTCCCAGCCACAATTTCAGTGTTCTCTCATGGCAATAGCAACCCTTAGCCTGCTGATTTCCGAATCTGTTTTCCCTCAGTTCAGCCTTTAAGCTGCTGTTCTTCAGTGAAAAGAACCTGGGAGGAAACATGGACTGGGGGCTGATAGTGTGCGATTAATTGGACTGTTTGATTGACCCCATCATCCTGGTTCTGATACTAACTCTAAGCACATGCATTGTTGACCTGTGCTCTGCCTGGACAGTTCATGCTCTTCTCTTGAACCTTGGCAGTTATAACTTCTTAGTCGTCATGTACCACTTCTTCAAAGAGGACTGCTCTAGTTTTCTATTTAGAATGTAGCCTCAGTGCAGGCAGGGATTGTGTGGGTTTTGTTTAGCTGTTGTATATGCCCACAAATCGCCTTCTTTCTAGAGTGCACAGTCTCGGAACAGAGTCTATCGAGACTGCCAAGCTCCGTGACCTATCTCTTCTGACTCATGCCATAATGAAAAGAGACGGAACTGTTTTTTTGAGTGTAAAACTTGAGGTATCTAAGAGTATAGGAGTAAGCAGCTGATCAGCTTCTTTTTTCCTCTTGAGCTGGCTTTTTAATTTATTTTTTAGTCAAGCACTTACAAGAACTCCTAAACAGCTCTTTACCAGTCTTGTTTGCATTGTCTTTTCCCCCACTTTATTTTTCTTGTGTTGAAAACAGATTTTTTTTACACCAAAATATTTTGATTATGGTTTTCCCTCCCTCAACTCCTCCAAGATTTTCCCTGTCTCCCCTCCCATCTAAATCCATGTCCTTTCTGTCTCTCATTAAAATGCAAACAGGTATCTAAAGACTAATTAAAATAAAGTAAGGTGAAACAAAACAAACAAACCACAATAAAAAAAAAACAGAAGAAAAAGAGACAAAGAAAAAGCACAAGAAATGCATGTTTGTTCACACAGGAAAACCAGAAGTCCTAATGTATATGTGAAGGACCTATGGGACAAAGAACCTCCAGAGATGCCATTGCATTCATTCTGTGTTTGCTCTCTACTGCTGAGCTTGGGGCCTTCCCTTAAGAGTAGCTTGTTGCCCCAGTGAGACTCCTTTGGGAAAAACTAATTTTTCATTTTCAAGTGGTTATCAATCGGAGAATGTTAGGCCTGGTGGCAAGTGTTGTGCCATTGATCCATCTTGTAAGGCCTAGTGTTCCTTATTTTGTCCTGAAACTCTCTAATAGTGTTTTCACCCACTTCATTTGAATCTCTATTATTCACAAGGATATTGTATTAGTGAGGGTTCTCTAGAGTCACAGGATTTCTCTCTCTCTCTCTCTCTCTCTCTCTCTCTCTCTCTCTCTCTTTCTCATCTCTCTATCTCTATATGGGAATTTATTGGAATGACTTACAGGCTGCAGCCCAACAATAGCTAGCTGTGGAAGGAAAATCCAATAATCTAGTAGGTGCTCAGTCCCACAGAGCGGGGTGTCCCAGAAGTAGGATCTAATGCCAGTGAAGAGACGAATGTGCTGACCAGGTGAAAAGCTAAGGAACCCTTCCTTCTTCTATTGTCCTTCTACAAACTTCCAGCAGAAGGTATGGCCCAGATTGAAGGTGTGCCTTCCTGCCTCAAGGTCTAGATTAAAGTCATGTGTCATCCCGCTTTATGATCAAAAGCCTGAGTCTTCCAGCCTCAAGATCCAGATCAAAGATATATTGTCTTCCTGATCTGGATCACAAGTGTGCCCTCCATTTCTGGATTGTAGTTCATCCCAGATGCAGTCAAGGTGACTATCAAGAATAGCCATCAAAGACACAAGAACTTTTCCACAAGATCTAGGACGATATTTTACCAACTACTGAAATATGGGGTCTCACTGATGTGAATAGACCCTCAGAAGAGCCATATTGCACAGCAGGATATTGAAATTGCCTGGATGTATTGTAATAAAGCCACCCTGCCCCTACACTGTCTTGCAAGTTTGTTTCTGTCTTGTGTCTTCACCCTGTCCTTTTCTGGGATTCTTGCCCTTGTCTCATATGACCAGTCTTGCTGAATAATTTGACTCTGTCATTTGGGCCAGGTTCTGTACTAGCTGAACTTACATTTCCTTTGCAGATGAAAAATATGAAAACTTGATAATTGGGCCATGAGGAAAAAAGCCTCATAGGATTCTGGGGCCTCACTGCTTATTGTCAGCAGTATGAGCAAGCCAAAATTCTTCTGGAACCTTCTGAGATTCAGGAGCTTGCTTGCACATGTGCGCAGCTAAAAAGAAACACTGTAGTGGGACTTGCTCATTGTTTTGGATGTATTTTGTTGTCATGGTTTGTATGATAGAGTTCAGCAATCTTTGTGTAAAAACACTGTTAGCATAGGAATTAATACGTGCATAATTTTCTAGGTGAAGTACAGAATACATCTTCTTCAAAGGTAAACTTAATGACATTTGTATCCTAAATGCCATCATTCCTCACTGTCAGTCCTCCGTGAACACTGTAGCCTCTGACATTCAGTGAAGCAATAAAGAAATCAAACATGCCTACCTAACCTTTATGAAAATACTTAAAATTATGATTTAATTTTTCATCTCCCATGGCAGCAGTAAAATAAATGATATATATCTCAATGGGAGGAGGTGCCTGTTTTGTAATAATACTTATAGTATGGCCTAAACATAGAAGCATTTTTTTCAGACACAGAGGTGGCACTAGTCTGGCAAAGAGAGGGAGGCAAATGTTGATATTTTGTACTTCTGGGGTACCTATTTATGTGATTGCCCTTCAAATACAGCAGAGACTGGAGAGGTAGTTTTGACAGAGCCTGTGCTAACAGGAATCTAATACTTCCTGTGCTGACAGTATTTGTCTGAGTCTAATAATTTTTTCTTTCCCCTTTGCCATTAGAAGAAAAGAGTGCATAGAAAACTCAACACACACACCAACACTCTCTCTCTCTCTCTCTCTCTCTCTCTCTCTCTCTCTCTCTCACACACACACACACACACACACACACACATACATACATACACACACACACATATGGAAATCAAAAAAATAGAAAACAACCCCCCCCCAAACTCCCACAACCGTGGTTTTTCTAGTGTTTAAAAAAAATAATATATTCCATGTCGACAGATAGATGAAAAGGTTATAGAATCCACTGCTAAATCTCTTCCATCTGATTAGGTGGGGTCTAGGACACTGAGCCACAAGAATGGGAGCTGGTAAATTTACGGATGCCAAATTAAATAAGGTGGTTTATGGTGTTGAAATGATGCTAACACAATAAACTGTAAATCGAGTAACTACTTTCTCAGTGATTCCACAGTTTAAAGTGCTAATGTAACAAAACAAAACAAAACCTCACACCCCCTCAGAAGCAAATTTGTTAGTTTCTAACATCTCAGGCATGCTATATATTACTTAAATATGTGAATTCGCTTTGTGACACTTGAGCTGTGAACACTTGGAGGCAGACCAGAGTTGGCCCATAAATAGGTACTGAATACATGCGTGTCAAATGTATGAATGTGCTATGTATAGCTACAGTTTGAAGACAAAGTAATTAAATATATGAATAGTTTCCCATCTAATCAATTTTTCCTATAACTTTTACAACTCAGTGGCTCTCTTAGATTGGATTGACATTCCCCCCCCCTAACTTTCATATTACTGACATTTTGGCTCAGATACTTGTTTTTGCTGTGGGTTTTTTCTTTGTATTATCAAGTATTTAATAGTGTTTCTGGCATCTAAGCACTAGAAACTTCTTGTGTACTCCTTCCCAGTTGTGACAATTGAAAATATCTCCAGATATTGCCATGTCTTTAGAAGTGGGAAGAGGATTACTAGATCGAGTAACTCTGGGTTAGAAGAGGGTACATGGTTCTGCTCAGAACCCCCACAATCCCACTCTAGTCTCTTACAGATCATTTGGCCCTGTGACACTCATTAGGGATCCAGAGACTCTGACAAATGTGGTGGGCAGTTCTCACGGTGTGGACAAATACCTAAAACAGAAACAAATGAAGGGAGAGCAGGTTTATTTCTTGTCATGGTTTGAAGTGATATAATCCATCTTGGGAGGAATGGCATGGCCGCAGGTGACTCTGTGGTAGTGGAAGTGTACAGCAGCTGTTTCCTCACGTGCTACTGGACCCGGAAGCCCAGTAAGGAGAATGCCTGGTGTACAGCTTTCTCCTTTTGGATTTTCATCCAGTCTGGGATCTCAACTCATAGGATGATAGCACTCACATTTAGGGCAGATCCTCTTGGTTACTTTACAAAGGCCTCCCTGGAAATAACCAGGCAGTTTTATTCAAAGTTATGTTTCACTAACTTCTTGGTTGTTTTTTAATTCAAACAAATTGATAAGTAAAATTCAATATCAAAGGCTTCTCCTTGATACCCAAACCCACTACCTTAAGTCCTAAAGATAACTGAAAGAGGAGAAATTTCAAGAAGAGAGGCTAGCCTAAGGCTCTGTCAATAGATAAAGGGATAAAATATGATGGGTTCATGTAATAGAATAAGAGTTATCCATCAGAAGGAATAAATTAATATATATTGCAATGCAGATGAACTTTGGAAACATGCCAAGACAGGAAGTCTGAGGCAAAAGGCCACATATAGTATGATTCTATTTCTATGAATTGCTCAGAATGGATAAACCCACGGAGAAAGAGAGCAGCTTAGAGGTTGGAAAATGGAGTAGGAGGGCTCTTCTGTATTTCTGTGCTTTGATTGGTTAAATAAAAAGGATGCCTGGCCTGTAACATAGGACACAGCCCTTAGGTGGGTGGAGTAGACAGAACAGAAGTTCTGGGAAGAGAGAAGGAAGTGGCCAGTTGCCATGAGGCTCCCGCAGAAGATGGACATACCTTAGAAATGGTCCGGTAAGTCACCACCTCGTGGTGACATACAGACTTTTATAATGGGTTAGTTTAGATGTGAGAGCTAGCCAAGAAAAGGCTAAAGATAATGGGCCAGGCAGAGTTTAAATGAATACCATTCTCATGTAGTTATTTCGGGCATAAGCAAGCAACCAGTGGCTGAGCGGGCCGGTGGCTGGTGCTGGGAGCTGAGTGCTGGGAATACAACCCTACACCTCCTCCCCTTATACAACAGGAAAAAAATGGGAAAAGGGATAAAGAAGCTGCTTAATGGGTACTGTTTCTTTGTGGAGTGATTCAATGGAACTGTTTTTGGAGTTACATAAATATGGTAACTGCACAATATTGTAACCAAATGGCAGCATTTTTCACTTTGTAATGTGTTGGGAGCTGTGAATCCCCAGATCCTGAATTTCTTGTAAACAACGTGCTATGCTTGCAGCTGCTCTGAGCACAAGACCCTCAGGGGAGTGGTTTCTGGTGGGTTTGACTGGGGTGTGGCTATCAGTTAAGGATCCCTATATAAGCTGCCCCTAGACACAATAAAGGGGGCATTCTTGTTTCGGGATGACCCATGTCTCTGTCTGTATGTCTTTGTGTGTTTAAATCTCCAGGCCCTTGCTGGGCTCACAAATGGTCCTGTAGTGCAGGCTCCGCACTACAGGTGTAGTACTGTAACACGTAGTATGATGGACGGTACAGTAATGGTCACTTTGAAACATTTTTGGGGCCTTGGGAGATGGCTCAGTCCATGAAGTCTTGGTGTGTAAGCAGGAGCACCTAACTTTGGAACCCAGGATCTCATGTAAAAGCTGGGTGTGTTGACACACATTGGTAATCAGCACTGGGCATAGGTGAGGGGGTGGTGGAGATGGGTGGAGTAGCAAAGCTTGCTGGATGGCCAGCCTAGTAAGGTTGGTGAGCGCTGGGTTCAGTGAGAGATCCTATCTCAGAAAACAAGGTAGAGAACCAGTGAAGAGGACATTTGACATTAACCGTTCTGGCTTCCACATGTCTGCATGTACATATGCCTGTACAACTGCATTCATGCACTTGAACATGTATATGCACATGTATAATACACATTTTTATTTTATATAAATTGCATTCAACTTTCTTTTTTTTTTTATAATGTATATAGTGTTCTGGGTACCAGCTCTCATTATAGATGGATGTGAGCCACCATGTGGTTGCTGGGAATTGAACTCAGGACCTCCGGAACAGCAGTCAGTTCTCTTAACCTCTGAGCCATCTCTCCAGCCCTGGCATTCAACTTTCTATGTTTCTGAGGGCACCAGTTCTTATTCCTCCATTGTGACTATCTTTGTATCTGTAGGCCAAGTTCTGCCCATATCTAACCCCAGTTCCAACCCCTGGCAACCACCCTTGTACTCTTTGCTCCTATGAATTTGACCATTTCAGGTTCCACGTATGTGTGAGATCATGCAATTTTATTTTCATGCAGTTCTTATGTCAATGTAATGTTCTCTATGCTCATCCATATTTTTGCACATGACAATTTCATTTTGTGGCTGCATACTATTCCATTGTGTAAATGCACTGTGTAATGTGGCTCACTTTGTTACAAGGACTTAAATCACCAAATTAAAAGTTGGAAAGACTCAAAAGAGGTTCAACCAAAGGCTAAGAGAGTGGGCTAGGGCAAATAGGGTGCTCAGGTTTAAAAGCTGCATTTAAGCACTAAGTTGCTGTGGAAAATTATCTTAAGGTGTGTTACTTTTGTTTCTGCTGTGGAACATTTGTTTAATGATGTAAAGACATGTGACTTGTTTATGCTGGATTTGCTTAACTCTGTGAAACTGATTCTTTGCCTGTCTAAAACACCTGATGGCCTAATAAAGTCCTGAATGGGACTAGCAAGGCAGGAGCAAGGGTAGGCGGGGCTGGCAGGCAGAGAGTATAAATAGAAGGAAAAATGAGGAAGAGGAAGAGTTCGGGGCAAGCCACCCGGAAACCCAGCAAGCCACGGAGAAAAGTTAAAAAAAAAAAAGGTATACAGAAATAGAGAAAGATAAAATCCCAGAGGCAAAAGGTAGTCAGGGTAATTTAAGAAAATCTGGCTAGAAAAAAGGCAAGCTAAGACCAGGTATTCATAACTAAGAATAAATCTTTGTGTGATTTCTTTGGGAGTTGGGTGGTGAGCTGCTCAAAAAGCCAGAAGGGTAAGACATCATCACACACCACTAAGAGGACTCAGTAGGCTAAAACAAAATAGCACATGAAGTTGGGAGGTAATAGTGGTAGGAGAGAGAGAGGGGGAGGGGATGGGGTGTTGGGTGGATTTAATAGCTTACTTTACTAAAATACCCCATAAATATAAAAAGCCTCATATTCCATGGAATGCTGAGAGTTCTGGGGGCCTTCCCTGGGGATACAGGAGAGGTCATAAAGTAGGAGAATCCTGGTTTCCTACACTCCCTTCACTTAGCCAGTTATACTTGGTGATCACTGGAGACATTTGGAGCATGACTTCCTTTGCAGGGTTCCTCTAAACATCTAGTGAGATAAACTGGGCATAGTGGCACGCTTGGGAGACAAAGGCAGGCAGATCTCTGAGTTTAAGGCCAGCCTGGTCTACAGAGTGAGTTCTAGGACAACCAGGGATACACAGAAAACCCTGTCTTGAAAAAAATGAATAAAACTAAAATCTAGTGAGATAATACATTCACTGTTGCTAGTGTCATGAAAATGTCCAATAAAGAATGACCTCTGTAAGCTCCAAGTCTCCATAGACAGGCATTTTCTTAGCCCCTTGGGCCCTTTACATTCAAGGTCTTTTCCAGTGATGTTTCTTATTCTTAAACTGTGTAAATGTGGAGTTACTCACCTAGTTAAGTTTATGTCAAAAGCAGTCAGACATGCCTCTGACTGAGGTGCACAGGGAAAGCTTTCCATTGAGGATGGGTGACAATCTGACTTGATCATGATCCTGAGTCACAGAATCACATGAGAGAAGCTGGCACAGTGTCTGGGACTTGAGAGGATTGCTCAACAGTTCTTTATGGGAAGAAAACCATTGGAGTGCATCTTCCTTGTGAGTATTGGATGCAATTATTTTATAAGCATAGGAAAGAGGTGAATGGGGACTTTCTGGTTTAGGAATGGAATGATATTTTCTATCTTCTAATGTTATCAGTCTCCTTGGCAGACAGATGAGGACTTGCAGGGAGAGATGAAGTAGAACTTTATATACATGTAAGCACAAGCAAATGCTTATTTGCTTCTTGGTTTCCTCTAGTACTGAAATGTATTGGCTTCATAGTACATTAAGACATCGTTGCAGAGAGCTGTGTACTGACTTTAAAAGTCACCTAATGAGAGGAAGATGTGGGAAGGTGGTCCAGGAGGTAGGTAGGGTGTATATGGTTAAATACATTATATTCGTGTATGAAATTACTAAAGCATTTATGATAAAAACTGAAAAATCATCCAATGAAAATATAATTTAGCAGATCTAAAATTGAATGTCGAGAAGATCTTTGCTGTGGGAGCTCCTTCAGCCAATAGCGTGCTCTCTTAAAGGCTATTGGCTGAAGGAACTCCCATAGCAGATCTGTTTCTTTTTCTTTGAAAATCGCATCTCAACGGACATATTGGCAATTTGTCTTCTTTCCGTAGCAAATACGCGACAAGAAACAAGAAAGGTTTATTTTGGCTCCTGAGCTGAGGGTACCCAATCTCTAATGGAGGGAAGGCATGACAATAGGTGGCTCCATAGCAGTGGATGCGTGCTGCTGCCAAGAGACTCCGTTCATCCTTACCTCTCAGTGCACTTGAAAACAGACAGGGCAGGAAGAAGGACTAGGCTATGACTCTCAAGGCCACCCTCCCATCCCAGATCCACTTCCTTCAGCTAAGTACACACCATCTCTGTTCCAGTAAGGATCCTGTCGGGGAGCATCTTACACCCGAGCCATAACAGGTAAATAGCGTGAACTTTGTTATTCTCAAAAGGAGCTTCCTCAGGGCTTGCCAGATCAAAGCAGCTGCTCCTTTTGAGGGGGGGGGTTTGCTTTGGGGGCAGTTAGCCTGGGTGCGCTGTCGAGTGGCAGCCTAAGGCATAACCTGGTTTAGTAGAGACTCAGTAGCAAAACATGGCTGCTGGAAACACGTGCTCTGATAGCATCCAATAGACCAAAGAGCAAGAAATTAGGCCTTGGGCAAGGACTATGGTGTTTAAGGGAACAATGCACATTATGGGTGCAGCAGAAACTTGAGTGGAGCGCTGACAGGGTTTCTTGTCCCCAGGAGGAGAGGAGAAGCCTTCAGGGTTCCAGTAACTTTTCAGTTTCAGACGCAGATCCAGTGAGGAAGAGGGCCAGACCCTGTAATTCTTTTCTAGTTCAAGGAGAATTAAGAATGATTGATTTCTTTAAGGAAGGGTGCCACGTACAAAAGAGCGCTTGACCCTAGGAGGAGGCAGGGGAGGGAGGAGGAAGCAGATGTTTTGAGAAACAACAAAGGGGAACCAGGAGGCTATTGTACCGTGTCAATGATGTAATGCTGAATTGAAAGGACTCCTAACTAGATTTGTGTGGGCTGTCTTGTCTTGTGCTCTGGGAGGGAAGAGTGTTCCCACGCAGGTGCAGGTGCCTGCGCCCCAGACAGCAAGTCAGAAGAACTTGTGCTTGCTTCAGTCCATGTATCTCTTTACTCCAGTCTGGGCTTTCATTCCTGCTTGCTGATTACTCTCTAGGGATAGAGACTACAAAAGGCTTGAAATAACATTCAGGAAGAGCCAACTACCCAGGGTCAGAGAGGAATGGTGATGGAACTTGGGCAGCGCAGCGAAGCTTCTTCAAGCCTTGTACTTAGACTTCACTTCCTGTATGAAGTCTTTTCCTCGGATAAGATCCCATCATTTTTTATCTCGGTTTCTCCTGAAAAACTTGGCTGTGCATAGATCTGCTCCAAGGGATGGGCTAACATTTATTCAACCCTGACTTTATAGTGAGAACGGGGCAGATGCTATGAAATAATAATGATAATGAACTTGTAGAAACTTAATCTCTCTTGCTTTAAATTTGGTGACCCTGTAGCTCTCATCTTCATCTTCTTGCTATGCTTTTGTCTATCTTTCTATTAGTTTCATGAGTACCCCATTAGCACTTTTCTCTGCTTGGAAAGTTCTTGCTGAAGGTCTCAAAGTATGGCTTCTACCCACTTTGCAGTTTTCAGGGCCTAGTACACACCGCATCCCAAAGAAGCATTGAACAAGAACAGATTGAAGTGGGGGTCACTATGTTTATTTGGCCTATAGAAGGTCAGGCAGAGAGGTCAGGTTTGAGGCTAGGGCAAACATACGGGTAAGGATGGAACGAATTTTACTACTAAACTGAGTGGATGTAGAACAAAGTGAGTAGGGAGAGGGATGGAGGATAATCTTTGGTTTCATGTTATCCAAGGGACAGAGCCCTGAGACATGAGTTGGGATCTAGCCCCGGGAACTGACTCATGGGTGTTGTTGATCTTACCTGAAGTAATGAAGAAAATAACTGCTTAAATTCACTTATAATCCAAGAAAATAAAGGAGCAGACCCTGAGATTACTTGTGGGAATCAATCTGAGGATTTTTTCCTAATATCTATCTATCTATCTATCTATCTATCTATCTATCTATCTATCTATCTATATGATGTAGATAGATACCTATCTATGTTAGTTTTACTATATCTGATAAAGCACTATGACCAAAAAAACCTTAGAGAGGAAAGGGTTTATTCAACTTCCACTTCTACAGCACCGGTAATCATTGAAGGAAGTCAGGAGAGATCAGGATCCCAGAGACAGGAGCTGATGCAGAGGCCAGGAGGGGAGCTGCTTACTGGCTTGCTCCCCATGGTTTGCTCAGCCTGCTTTCTTTTAGAACCCAAGACCACCAGCTGAAGGTGGCACCACCCACAATGAACCGGACCTTTTCCAGTTGATCACTAAGAAAATTCCTTAGAGCTGGATATTATGGAGACATTTTTCTCAATTGAGGTTCCCTCCTTTCAGATGACTCTATCTTGTTTCAAGCTGATGTAAAACCAGCAGCAACAATACACAAACACAAAGGAGATAAATTACCATGAACTAAGTTGAAAGGCAAGCATTAGTTTATAAACAGTATTGAGAAGAAAAAGAAGAAAAAAAAGACAAATCAATAAAAGAGTGGGGAAAGGAAGGGCATAAGGAACAGAAGCAGAAATGGGCAATGATGAAAAACATATTTGGTCTCACTATTAATCAAGGAATCTCAAATTAACTACAACCAAGTATCATTTTATGCCCAGTAAGCTGACAGAAATTGACTACCAAATGTTGGCTGGAACATGGAGTAATGAGACTTATTCACTGTTGGATAAGGGTGTAAATTGCCTTTAGACAGCTGAGAGAGGAATTTGACAATATCTATTTGGCAATGTGCAAACTAAACGTTATACTTTTGCGTGTACACCTGTACTCTTGTATGTCCCTCCATGTCGGCATCATTTCTCATGTTCTTGTAGTCTAGTGGTTAACATCAAAAACAGTCTAGTGGTCCATCAATTGGAAAATGAATAAATTAAATGAGGTATTTCACACAATAACCTCCCATATACTGCATGAAAGGAATGGTCTAAAAAGAACCATGTAACAAAATGTTTGAGTGAAAAAAAGATGCTAATATGTACATATTTAAAACATACTCAAGCACAATCCTATTTTGTTAATTGAATGAAGGTCATTTAAAGTCTAGAAGATATTTCAGAACAGCTCATATCAGGTTCATGATGTGGGATTGCTTCCGAGGACAGGAAAAGGAAATGGCATTGAGAATATGATTCCAAGATGTCCTGACTGTATTGATAAAGTTTATTTCTTCTACATATGAGGAACTATGTGGAAATTAACTAGTTCTCTAGAAATTGAGAATGCCAATTTAGAGAATCTGGGGATTTGTATGGTATAATATTCCCACTACGGCCAATTTCAAGTTGCCATAGGGCTAACAGCCAGCTGGCAAAATTCCTAAAGTAATCAACATATGGCTCCCAAGAATAAACAAGATCTGCCTGTGACTTTCTCTCCTCTCACTTTGTGTAAAAACTTGAAGCATTGTTAGAAATATTGATAATGTCCCTTTCTAACACTAGAAAGAAATTTTTATATATAGGCAGCATAATTGAACTTAATGGATTAAAAAATAGGCCATAATGTTGGATGGATAGGGAAGGAGATGTGGATCTGGGATGAGTTAGGGGAGGGGCTGAATACAATAATATATGATAAGTTCAAAATTATCAAAGAGCTAATAAAAAAGAAAAAATTACTCTTTGAAGCCTCATGTACCTATGACGTTTTTTGCATAAAAGAAACAATTCTATAAGAATTAGAGTGATTAAAATACCTACCAGATTAAATTTAAATTGATATGATGTAAATCAGAATTTTGTTTTTTATTATTTTTTCGTTTTTTATTAAATTTAAAAGAAAAATTTACATTTACTCCCCTTGTCCCAGGCCCCCCGATCCTCCCTACCCCACC
>JAQHUG010000060.1:1408743-1430252 GCA_028555095.1 Dicrostonyx torquatus
ACATGGAAGAAGGAAGTTTGATATCTTTGCTTTCTTGCTCTCTTTCTAGCTGGCAAGTTCATTCATTCACCTACATTAGGGCTTACTTCTTTGGGAATCTGGCATATACTGATGACCAGCTGAGACATCCAGCTTTGTAAACGGAACAACTGTTGGATATTGAATCTTCCATTAGTACACAGCCCTTGTTGGACTAACTGGGCCATGACCTGTAAGTTATTCTAACAAATTCTCTGTATATCCATTTTATTAGCTCTGTTCTTCGAGACAATCTTGACTAGTACAATGCAATTACACATGCCATTGGTAAATCTTTTTTAAAAAATATTTTAAAAATTAATTTAAGACAATCTTTTCTCATTTTACATACCAATCCCAGTTCTCTCTCCCTCCCCTCCTCCCGTTCCTCCCACTTTCCACCCACCCCACCCCCATCCACTCCTCAGGGAGGGTATGGCTTCCCATGGGGAGTCAACAAATTCTGGCACATCGTTTTGAGCCTCTATCTAGGCTGAGCAAGGTACCATTTCAAAGAGAATGAGCTCCAAAAAGCCTGTTCAAGCACTAGGGATCAATCCTGGTCCCACTGCCAGTGGCCCAGCAGTTTGCCCCAGCCACACAATTGTCATCCACGTGTGTGTGTGTGTGTGTGTGTGTGTGTGTGTGTGTGTGAGAGAGAGAGAGAGAGCACGCACTCATACATTAGCATGTGGAGGAAAGAGGAGCTTGTCATTTCAGCTAGACTGAGTGGCCAAGTCCCTGGGTTCCTGTTTCTTCGACTGCAGCACTGGGTTTGCAGGAAAATGAATCAGTGCTTGGCTTCTACATAGTTACTGTGAGTTAAACCTCTGCACTCATGCTCTGTCAGCAAATACTTTACCCATTGAACCATCTCCCTAGTCCTATCGCTTTTTGTCATTCTTTCTCATTAAGAGCCTTTTGCATATGAATTTTTCACCCCATCATATTTGTTACAAATTTTTCCTGCTTGCAGACTATGACTTCAATGACCTTAAAGAGACTTTTTGTGCCCCCTCCCCGTCCCCTGGTTTCTCTGCTTCTATCCTAAAATAAGCTTGATATTTAACTTTACATTTATAATCTACATTATGTTTTGTAGACACTTCAAGTTTCTACTTGTTTGGTTTTTTGCTCTTTTTGAAATGGGTCTTTTAAGGTTGCCATAGATAGTATCTAACTCTTAGGCTCAAATTACCTTCCTGCCTCAGTCTCCCAAGTTGTTGGTACTACAACTTGGTACATGCTTCCATGCCCATATTTTACTTTATTATTTTAAATTAGTTGTTGAATACATTCGTGATTCATTTCAGCATGAACATTGGGAGAACTATCTCTTTAAGTTGTTTTTCTCGTAGTTAAACAACTTCCCTTCATCAACTTGATTGAGTTGCTTTACTTGAATAATTTTAGGGATGAATTGACATCTTAATTGTTATTTGCCTTGTTTATTATGCAAGTACTTCATATGTCTCTCCTTTTATGCTAGTTTTAAAAATTATCTTTAAGTGAATTCATGTTCTCTTCAAATGGGACCTGCTTATTTCTTAGATGTTTTTCTACTTGTTTCACATTATGTACTAGTAAAGCTAATGGAGTAATTTTCTCCTGTTGCATTTTCTCACAGTTTGTTGCTATTATATAGGAAGACTGTTGCGTTTGTATGCTTACTTTATCCACTGCCACTTATTAATTCTCTAAGACGTTTAGTTGATTGATTCCACTGGTATTTTGAGGATGGCAAACATATAATCTAGAAGAACTATAATTATGAATCCTTTTTAACTAGCAATGCATTGAATTCATTTTTTTCATGTTTTACTAGTAGCATTAAAAAAATGTCCATAATGTAGATCATAGGGAGCACTGCTGCTTTGTCCTTGACATCAAAGTGCATAGGCTTTCAGGCTTTTACCCTTAAATAGAATACTGGTTTTTGGATAAAAAAATAGATTCTTATGTTAATATACATCTCTCTATTTGTGTTCATTAAGAGAAATGGGATTTATTCAAAAGAATTTTCCATTTGTGTTTATAAATGCAGCATTTTCTTTTTTGCTCTAATGCTCTGATGAATAATATGAATAATTTTCATAATGTTGAACTGCACTTACATGTTCCTTTTCATGCCACATTGGATGCATTTTGCTGGGACATTCTCTGGCAGTTTTACACCCACACTCATAACTAAAACTGCTCTGACGCTTGAGCACATGCCCTTTGTTAGCTTGGAATGAAGATTATGGTAGCAGAAAAATACATTGGAAGGTTTCCATTTTTATCCTTGCTTTAAAATGTTTTAACTACTATTTGGATTTCTTGCCCCCTTTTTGTTTTCTGCTGCTTTCGTATTTCTGTTTTATCCAACATTCAAAATGATTATTGTCTGCTCTTTTCTTTGGCTGTCCCTTCTAAAAAGATGGAGACAGGGTTTGTATTTACTTCCCTTCCTAGCCTCAATTTTTGAAGCATAGATATAAGAAGATGAACATGTAAAGAATCTGTTCCATAATTGGAAAACTTTGCTGGGGGCTTTATCTATTGGAGTTATTCATTTATGTTCCATCAAGTTTTTCTCACTTGCTTCTCATTTATTAACTGCCCCTTTAGGGTCTCTCTTGTATATCAGTTATATTCTCAGTGCTTTACATAAGCTATGCAGGCCTGTGTTTTCTAGTTACCTTTTCGTTGCCAAATCAACTTTTTTTTTTAGTTTTTATGTTCTTGCCTATCTATAACTCACTGCTTCTCAACCTGTGGGTTGTAGCCCCTTTGAGGGGAATTGAAGGACCCTTTCACAGGTGTAGCATAAGACCATCAGAACACACAGATATTTACATTATGATTCATAACAGTAGCAGAATTACTGTTATTAAGAAGCAACAAAACAATTTGATGGTTGGGGCCACAACAACATGAGGATCTGTATTAAAGGGTGCAGCATTAGGAGGGTTGAGAAGCACCACCACCAGAAACGCCATTACATCTGTGCTCTTGTGTAGCAATGTCCTTTCTTGCTTTACCATTGCTGAATACTCCTATCTCGTGTTTTTCTAATCTCATCTGCTCTGAAAGTAATTGAGTTTACTCATTTGACTTGAAATATACAAAAGCCAACTGTGAGAGTTGCTAGCAGGTGATTATTATAGGCTAGATGATCAAGGGTTACTTCAGTTGGGCTTCAGTTTTAAATTTCTCACTGGCTTTTGAACTTTCTGTTGTGAGAGCCTTCTGGAACCCCGAATTTACGAAGTAAACAACTGAATTCACAAATTTGCTTCTATTTGTCTCCATTTCCCCTATTTCTCGTAGTCATAACCGTTTATTCTGCTGTAACTCAATGGTCTCATACAAGGAAATGTCCTGTCATAGGAAATGAGGACAAAGGAGAGCACATACTTTGTTTTAGGTACGACAGCAAGATACTCACACCAAAAATGTTAGCCTACCACAATAAGATCTCAGGGTATTTTTTTCCAGCAGGAACTGAACTTGAAAAGCTAACGTCAACTCTCCAATCTTGACAACAAATTCAGTTTGAAACAACTAACTCCAACAAAACACACTCCTGTGCACTGATTTTGGCCTGTGAGTTTGGGGTTGAAATCTCTGGGTGTGTTTTGGCTCTTAGTTCCAATGCTATTTTACTTATAGGAATTAAAAAAATTAGCACTATTGACATGTGAAATATGAACAATAAACTACATCTAGCTTAAATGTAAAAGTCAATAAAAATTTTGCTTTACAAATGCAGACACCTATATAGTCACTACCCCAATCGTGATGAATCATATTTTCTTGTTCCTTTCATATCTGTCTTTCACTACTCACAGTCACTGTTCTGATTTATGTGACTATAGCTTAGTTTCTTTTAATAGACTCCATATAAGTGGAATTAAAAACTGGTGTTCTGATTTATGTGACTGTAGTTTAGTTTCCCTTAATAGACCTCATATAAGTGAAATTAAACAGTGTGCACTCCTCTATGTCTGGCTCATTTTATTTAGCATAATGTTTTTTGAAATTTGTTCATTTTCTTACACATTTCTGCAGTACATTCTTTTTATTGACATATATAATTTAATTTTACAAATATATTGCAATTTTCTATCCAGGCCTTTGTTAATGGGTGTTTTGGGGTTGTTTCCTGTAGGACTTTTTTTTTTTTAAATTTAGCGAGAGGATAATTAAGAACACAATGGTAAATGTACAATTAGAAAACCTGTGTATTATTGAGAAACTTCAGCTTTTGATAACAGTTAGCTTTTGTGTGAGAGGAAGTTGCCATTCTGCTCTTCTCTCTCATTTTGTTATGTTTTGGTTTCTCTTGCATCCCCATCACCATTATCATTTGCCATCTATTGTTGTTGTAATGAAACTCCTGGAGTTCACTGCACCTAGAGCAGATGCAGTCCAAGCAGCACTCTACCTCTCATTAGAGGTACCAGTTCCTGATGGCAGTGCTTATTGTCTGCTAGTAACCTGTGGAGGGCTGTGTGATGCCAGCCATATATACTAATGCATTCATTCTATTAGGAAGCCTTACTAGTAAGAGAGAGGGTGGTTTTTCCAATCTGAGTTATTCACACTAGAAACTATATTTAAAATACGAACAAGGAGAACATCAGTGATTTTATTACTGTGCTTATGTTAGCTAACACTTAGCTGGGAAATCTTCATGAATGTAAACCCTAAGATGCAACAGAAAAATCATAAATCATAAATATTAGGACATTTGATGCATGTATTTGCATATTCAAATACTTAATTTTGAAAGTAACTTCTGTGCCATTTCCAGGATCCTGACACCCTCTTTCTTTTCCCACTGAAAAGTACTATCCCAGCCAGGCAGTGGTCGCACATGCCTTTACTTGCAGCACTAGGGAGGCAGAAGAAGGTGGATTCTGTGAGTTCAAGGCCTTCCTATCTAGTTCTGGGACATCCAGGGCTATCACACAAAGAAAAACCTGTCTCGAAAAACCAAAACCAACTAACCAACCAACCAAACAACCAAACAAACACCAAGCCCCCCCGCCCCCCAAAAAAGCAAAAAGCAAACTACTATCCTGAATTTGATTTTTAATATTTTCATGGACATATGGATTCCTTTAATGTATATATTCCAATAAATGGTATTTCATTTTGCTTTTCTGATTTAAAACTTCACATAAGTGGCATCATCTTGGACTTTTTTGTTTTGGAACTTTTCTTTTTGCAGCTTTCTATAAGTTTCCACGTTGATAGCTCTAGTTTATTTTACTTCTTGGATTGAATGAGTCTGTCACCATTAATTCATCTACTGTCTTCTTGATCAGCACTTAGTGCTTCCAGATTTTGTTAATATAATAAATTCATCAGTGAGCATTCTTATGGTCTCCTTATGGACATATACATAGAAGAGAATCTCTAGGATTCTTAACAAATTGTAGATAGAATGTGTATTCTCTCTTCCTCCAATGAACCTAAATGCACTAAAAATTTGCAATGTCATTTTATCTGAGAGGTTTTAGCAGTTCATTGCAATAGGTGCTAGACTAAGTCAATATAATAAAGAGACAAAATTACCTGGGCTAAACAATCTACAAGTGTACTTCTTTCTTATAGCAGTTGAGAATCCAGTTCAGGTACATGACTCTGCTCCAGAAAATCAGATTACATTTTATTTCTCTGACATCCCTTAGGGCAGTGGTTCTGAACCTTCCTAAAATTTGGATCCTTTAATCCAGTTCCTCATGCTATGGTGACCCTGAACCATAAGATTATTTTTGTTGTTACTTCCGAACTGTAATTTTGCTACTGTTGATGAATTTTCTTGTAAACATCTGTGTTTTCTGATGGTCTTTGGGGGTTGTGACCCACACGTTGAGAAACAATTGCATAATGGCACTATTCTGAAAATTACAGTACTTAGGCCAAATATTGGCCACCCCTTGATTTTTAAGACCATAAGCTAAGACTGGTTTTTATATTTTAAATAACCAAAAAGGGAGACTATTTCATGTCACATGAAAAAAAAATAAAAACTCTGTCCATAAAGGTTGCTTAGAATACTGACATACTCTTTGTTTCCATATTATCTCAGGCTACTTTTGAACTACAGAAGCAGCATTAAGTACTTTTGACAAAGGCTTTATTATCCACTTAGGTCAAAATATTTTTCTGGTCTTTAAAAAAGGCTTTGTGACCCTTATTTTTGGGTGATGCTATTTCTAAAATGGATAGTCACGACTACTTCTTTCCAGCCATGGGAAAGAGGAATGGAGAGCCAAATTCCTTCTCAGAGGATATAATTCACTCATCAATCATTGGCCAGAACTTAGTTTTCTCTTATTGCTTTAATGTCTTCAAAATTATTTTCCAGATTTGTTTTTCTTCTGCATATAGGTATGCACTTCATTCTTGCTATTCAGCTTTTATTTTATAAAAGCTCATTCCTTAATTTCATAGAACCATGAATATATGTTTAAGACGAGGTTTCATGTAGTCCCAGCTTGCAGTGTAGACAAGAATGACCTCAGACTTCTGATCAGCTTGCCTCCAACTCCAGGTTACAGGTGTGTGCTACCACGTCTAATTTATGCTATGCTATGAATGGAACTCAATTGCCATAGACAAACAACCTCTCCTCTCCTAACTCTTATCAAGATAGTAATGAAGAAAAAACAAACCAAAGCCACTTGAGGACGTTTTACACTTCCCACCTTACCATAACTGCCCCCTTATCATTAGTTACCAACATATCGAGTTCTAGTATAATTGTTTTGCTATGTTTTAAAAGACATTTTTACTACTAAAATATACACACTATTGGTAGGTACACATTTTATCCCTTTCTTTAACATTTAACTCTTGATGAAACCAGAGAAGAGATCTAGTTTCTCACAGTCTGTGATTTAAGGATTTTACATTTATGGCGGGGTCAAATATGTTTTTCTGTCCTCTGTACTTCTGGAAAATTGGCCAGTGGGTCCCCAGACTGGATCACATTCTGGGTTTGTTCCTTTAGAAAAAAACATAGGTGGAAGTTGACAAGATAACTCAGCTATATCTTTCTTTCTTATGGATATTTGACTGTCTTCTTGTAGAATGCTGTCCTAGCACAACAGCTGTCCTCTTATATGTATATATGTTTCTGTAACAGCTGTCCTCTTTATTAGAAGCAGCTGTGGCTTCTCATCAGTGGCTCTTCAGATGGGGCCGATTGAGATCCCCTCCAAGAAAGAGTGGGTGAGAGCCTTTGCGTGAGGTCTCAGTCAGTTCCACGCACACAGGTTGTGTATAATTCTGTCCTCAGTACACATGGCCTCATCATCTTGGTAGGTAATAGAGGCTACCGACTGTGGGAGGGCTTCATCTACACAGCTAAGCTGAAGTCAGTATTTGGACTGTGGTGAGACTGCTGATGGAATAGTTGCTCTGGGGTCAATTCAAACTCCTGTAAGTAAGCCTGATGCTAATTGGTTTGCAAAATTGGACGTTGGTGAAATTGTGTACTTTAGTTAATGCCCTGTGTAGTGGGAAACAAAACTTTGTACGCATCCTCTTAGGATGTTCATGCAACATACCTGTATTTATTATGTAGCAGAAGTTGCACAATGGTGTTGTCTAAATCCCATGTGCTTTTTGTTGTTGATTTTTGTTTTTCGAGACAGGGTTTCTCTGTGTAGCCCTGGTTGTCCTGAAACTCACTTTGTAGACCAGGCTGGCCTCACACCCAGAGATCTGCCCACCTCTACCTCCCAAGTGCTGGGATTAAAGGTGTGTGCCACCATTGGTTGGCAAATCCCATGTTTTCTCAATTATTTTATCGCTATAGTTTCATAAAGACCAGATTAGTATTGGGTTATCCGGTGGTACGACTTGTAGGATTTAAACACTAAAATGGGCTTCAATGCTTCATAATTAAAAATCAGTTGAGCAAAACTTGAGTTATAATTTCAAGATCCCTTTTCATTCTGTGACGCGAAGCTACGAAAAAGGCACGTATGCCGGGCGGTGGTGGTGCATGCCTTTAATCCCAGCACTCGGGAGGCAGAGGCAGGTGGATCTCTGTGAGTTCGAGACCAGCCTGGTCTACAAGAGCTAGTTTCAGGACAGGCTCCAAAGCTACTGAGAAACCCTGTCTCAAAAAACCAAAAAAAAAAAAAAAAAAGAAAAAGAAAAAGAAAAAGGCATGTATACAAGATTTAGAAAACAGAAATAAAGCAGCTTTTTTTTTACCACTGCATGTTATTGCAGCCCTCAGTTAAAGCCAGATGCAACTTCCTGTGGGCTCCAATTCATCAGAGTTTCTGTACACTCTGACTCTGAGTCCTCTGAATTGCTAGCCTTGCTGACTGAGAACCAGTGATCCTAGGTAGTGAGAGGTTTTGAGGTGGAATGAAGGATATTCAGTTAAATTTGACTTTCAGATATTTCACATAAATGTATGTGTTTGTTTTATATATGTGTTATAAATTTACTTTGAATCAGTGTACATATACAAAAAGGTGTGTGTGTGTGTGCGTGTGTGTGTGCGTGTGTGTGTGTGTGTGCGTGTGTGTGTATGTTTATGCATAAATGAGCTAGGTCAAATCTGTCAGTCCTATCTCAAACACAGTACCAAAGGAAATTGCAAAGGAAAGCTGTCTGCAGACTTCTCCATCAGAAATCTGCACCTCCCCCATTCTAGCAACTGGATATGTGGAACTGATTAGTGGCTTACTGCTGATCTTCAAACTTTTTGTGATTCTTACTTTGCCAATCTCTCCCACAATTTTGCAGTTTTGAGTCCCAGAACTAAGGCCTTATTCTATAATACTGATAATGATTCAGTTTTCCTGAGTGACTCTTGACTAATATAGCCCTGCAAATACAACCAAAGCTTTCATACCTTGTCCGTAGGCTGACTCCAAAATTAGAAAAAGTACATAAAATACCATATATATGATAGCATAATCATTGTTCACTGTTGAGTCATATAATTTGCCAAGAAATGCCAAGCCAGTAAATGTGCTAAAATTACTTCACCTCCTCTAATAGCTCCTAGTACTAAAGCGAAATGGATTTTCTCTCTGTGACTATTTCGTGGCATTTTCCTATAATCCATCAGTTGAATAAAATCTATTTCAGTTTGCTGATGTTTGGAACATGGGTTTCCTACATTCTCAAAAGTTTTCCTAGTTTTTAAAAATTGTGTTTGTTACAGTCCCTCCAATTTTTGCCTTGTCCTTCCCTTTCTTTTGCCATTGTTGAGAGTGGGTGGTGACCCATACCTGAGATCTCAGCCAGTCACTACCCCCATGCCCCTGTTAGCTGTATGCAGTTCTGCCCTGAGTGCACATGACCTCGTGGTCTTGGAAGGTGCTCTAGAAGACAGGCTGTGGAAAGTTAACTGAAGGACTCCCATCTACACAGCTGTGGTGAACTCAGCATTTGTGCTGGGACGAGACTATTGATGGAATTGTTGTTTTGGGGTGACACAACGTTCATATATATCATTTAAGAATTCTAATAGCCTGTTCTTGTTAGGTTTTTCAAGGAACGTTTGTAAAATTTGTTTTATTTATTTTGAAATGGGGTCTTATATAGCTCAGTTTAGCCTTGAACTTACCGTGCAGCCAAGGATGCACCTTGAACTCCTGATCCTTGTGCTTCTATCTCCTGAGTGCTGGAATTAAAGATGCAGACCCTCACATCTGGCATTCAAATTATAAATCCTTCTTTCCCTTTCAAAATATAAATCATAAGCATTCTTTATTCTTTTTTGTGAGTATATGCACATGTTTTTATGTGCAGCTGTGCTCAAGGGCACTAGTGAAGGCCAGAGGAGCATATAGAGCATCCTCTGTTACTCTCTGTCTTATCACTTTGACACAAGAATTCTCATGAACTTGGAACTAGGCTTCTGGCCAGAAAGTCACAAAGCCTTTCCCCATAGTGCTGGACTAGTAGGTGCATATGCATGGCCATACCCCGCTTTTGTTTTAGCATGGTATTAGGATCCAAACTCGGGTCCTTATGTTTGTGTAGCAAGTGATCTTACCCACAGAGACAACTCTCCAACCCCTCAAAGCATTATTATTATTATTATTAACAAATATTGTATTATGTATAAAAAGTAGAAATGGAGCTTAAATGTCTAATAGTGCTTTCCTTATTTCTTATGAAAGACAAAAGAGGGTCATAAAGATGACTCGGTGGGTAAAAGCATTTGCTGCCAATTTGACAACCTCTGTAATCCCCAGAACTCAAGGTGGAAGGAAAACCTGAAAAGCTGTCCTCTGACCTCCATGTCAGAACCAGGGCATGTGTGCAGGTATTCACACATGGGCATTCTCTCTCTCTCTCTCTCTCTCTCTCTATATATATATATATATATATATATATGAATGTATGACTATATAGATTCATATATATGAATGAATAAATAAATATGAATTTAAAATTCACAAAATCAGAGGAAAACATGTTTTCAAATGATTGGTGATTTGTATTATGTGAACACTATTTAAAATATTTGCAATATTTTGAAGAATTTAACCTGCAAAAGTACAAATTAGCTTTATGACTGAGTCTGATGTTTTTGGCTTGAAAATAAGAAAAAAGTGAGATTGTAAGCAGCATTTGGATATTTGCATAGATTAGATTCACCAGTATTTATACATTTCATTTATTGTATTTACTAGAATTATTAAGTACTTACTTAATTAGATTGTTTAATTGTTCAGTGAGTGCTAAAGGCATTTTCAGTATTTAAAAATAAAATAAAATATATTTACAGATTTAAAATGGCTAAGGGAATTTTATTTATAAATTGGACTGATTATAACTAGAATAACATTAGTAAATTGAAATTAGAAGTTTAGAAAACTGGTTTTCAAGTTCCCTAATTTACATAAATCAAAATAAATGAAACCCATATAATCATCTTTTTTATATGCATATGTCAAAGTTACCTTTTTTTCTTTTTTTATTGTTAAAAGAAGAATTTACATTTACTCCCCTTTTTTCCCGGCCCTCCTGCTCCCCCCCTACCCCACCACCCTCCCCCTGCTTCCTTAAGATGGGACAGGATACCCTGCCCTATGGGAAGCTCAAGGCCCTCCCCTCTCCATCTCGGTCTAGGAAGGTGTGCATCCATATAGAATAAGTTCCCAAAAAGCCAACGTTGCTTGCCTTGAACTCATTGTGTTGCTAAGGATGATATTGAACTGGTCTTCCTTTCTCTACCATCCAAATGCTGGAATGAAGACACCATTAATAACACTAAAATTTTTTTTGCCATTTTTTCTTTCTTAAATTTAATTTCTAATTTAAACTCTGCATATAAAATAATGAGTTTTGTTATGATGCCTTCATATATTATATCGTACCCATATTCACTTTAACATTATCTTTGCGTCTTTTTCCTGGTTCCCTTTATCTTTCCTAATACTGCCCTTCTACACATACATGCAGACAGACCGAACTTACTGTCGCCTTTTACTCGTAATGCTATATTTGATGAAGCAATTCACGTTTCTTATTATGTTAAAAGAGATATAACAAAAATTTTACTTGAATATATAACTCAGTGATCATAAATTCACAATGCTGTGCAATTATCATTCATGTCTAGTTCCAGGGTAGTTAAATCTCCTCCACAAGCTAACCTTGCATCCATTATGCAGACACAATCAATTCATCTCTCCCCTATGCATCACACAACCAATCATTAACCTGTTCTCTGTCTCATGGATTTGCCTAGTTTGAAAGTTTATATAAATGAAATGATAAAATACATGGCCTCATGTTTCTGTCTTTGTTCTCCCAGTGTATCATTTTGAAGTTTATCAGTGGTTCATTAGTTTTTATCCTTACCTATATCTTATTCATTCATCAGATGATGGCTATTTGAATGGTTTAAACTTTCAGGCTATTATGGAAATTTCTGCAATGAAGATTGGTTACAAGTTTTTGTGTGAGCGTATTTTAACTTCTCTTGAGCGCACTCATACCTGCCAGGGGAAGTACTGGGTCATGTGGTAATTCTATGGAGAATGTTACTGAGAAAACACCTATTTTCTTTTTTAATTGATTTTATTGAGCTATACATTTTTCTCTCCTCCCCACCCTTCCTCTCCCCTCCCCTTCAACCCTCTCCCATGCTCCCAATTTACTCAGGAGATCTTGTCTTTTTCTATGTCCCATGTAGATTAGATTCATGTATGGCTCTATGTCTCTTTTAGGATCCTCATTGTTGTCTAGGTTCTCTGGGATTGTGAATTGTAGATTGGGAAAACACCTATCTTCTATAGTAGCTGTATCTTATTTATTTTTTTTTGCATTTTCATTGTAATTGGGAATGTATAAGGTTGCTAGCTTTTCCATGTGCTTTTTAGCTGTTTTTTTTTTCCTGCCTTCTTTTCTCTCTTTCTTGCTTCCTTTGTAGTCACCCAGTGGGTAGGTGTGAAGTGGTATTTCATTATGGATTTTGATTTGTGTTTCTTGAGTAACTGATTACATTGAACATTGTAAAAGGTACGGGTTGTGTTTCCGGCACCTGATTGCCAGCCCCCAGCCGCTGGCCCACTCAGCCACCAGTTGCTTGTACCCGAAATAACCACATGACAATTATATTCATTTAAATACTGCCTTGCCCATTATCACTAGCCTCTTCTTGGCTAGCCCTCACATCATAAACTAACCCATTCCTAATAATCTGTGTGTCACCACGAGGTGGTGACTTATGGGAAAAGTCTAACCTGCATCCATCATGGGCCAGAGGATCATGGCGTCTCTCTCACTTTCTTTCTCTCTCACCACCGTTCTGTCTACTCTGCCCACCTAAGGGTTGTGTCCTATCTTACAGGCCAAGGCAGCTTCTTTATTAACCAATGAAAGCAACAGAAATAAAGATGGACCCTCCTACAGAACATTTTTTCTTTATGATTGGCAATCATGTTCCTTCCATTTTTGATTTTAGTGATTTATGTATTCTATTTTCTTAGTCTGTCAAGACATCATGTGTAATAGGTTGTTTAATCTTAATATATGTATGCATTTCCCTATTTTCATTATATAACTGATTTCAAGTTCCATTGTTTTGGACCTAGATACTTTGAATGGTTTCAATATTTAAAAATCTATTTATTACTGAAAAATAACGTTATTTATATTTAAGGTTTGCAATATGAATTTTTGATAAGTATATTTGTGTTTGTATTGTGGCATTTCAAATTCTTATTTTTTCATTGAACATCAAGTTACTGACTTGAATGCTTTGATTTCATGGTAAAGGACCCATTTAATTCCTTATAGGGTATATGGTAAGTTGAAATTAAGATCCCACAGCTTTGGTTTATCTGAAAAGTCTTAATTTTGAAAGGATAGCTTCACTAAATAGAATTTTTGGTTAACAGAATATTTTGCTTTGGTACATTACTAAACTTTTTACTATACGTTTTGTTGCATTGCTTTCTGAAATTCAAGGTTTCTGAAGATAATTTGACAGTTGACCACCTTGAAGACCATTTATATGATAAATTGCTTCTCTCTTCCTTTTTCCAAAATCCTTTCACTATAAATACTTATAAAGTTTCCATGAATTTAGTTGATATTTGTTGAGTTTCTTCAATGTTTAGGTCCATGTATTTTATGTTAATATTGTAAAAATCCTTCTGCCTCAGCTTCCTGAGTTTGGGATTACAGGCCCACCTCTATGGAAATATCTGACTATTATTTAGTCACATTGTCACTTTGCTTATTTCATTATGTTCATTTCATTATTCTCTGATTATTACTACTATACTTATGTTCTTATATTTATGCTGTTTTATACACACACATGTGCACACACACATATATCCCTTAGACAATATTAATTTTTTTCTTGGATTGCCTTTCAGGTGCTCATGTTGAGTCAGTTAAATTATTTATTTTTTGTTGTTCTCTCATTGACTCGTCTGTCTGGTAAAATCTGCTGTTAAATTTCTCTAGTGAAATTTTTGTTTCAGTTACTTTTTTGGTTCTGGAATCTCTAATAGGTTCTTTCACATTGCTCTTGCCTTATTGGTTATTGTGTGTTTGATGACATGACACCCTCTTGATTTCCTTTATCAATTTGTCCATGATGGCCTTTCGTTTACTAAGTATGTTTAAGAAATTTAAAGTCTTTGACTAGTCTATTGTCTGATAATTCCTCAGAAATAGTTTTGACTGATTTCTTATTATCCCAACAACTGGCTGTATTTTCCCGTCTCTTTGCATTCCTTATAATTTTTGTTAAAAATATGCATATAAAGTATTTCAATGTGATAATTCTAGGGTTCAGATTCTCATCCTTTTCATTGACTTTTTTGCTATTTATTTTAGTTGGAGTTATTTAGTGCCAAATAGCATTTAATTTTTTTTCCTTTGTGTGTATATAGTTATTGAAGGTGGTCCCTTGAGTTAGTAGAAGCTAATATTTTGATAGACTTCCCTGAAATGCTTAGGAGCAGAGAGAGAAAAATCTGATTTGATACATTGCCTTTGTTTTGGGATTTATTTCAAAGCTAGCTATATTGTTCAAAATTCTGCCTCAGCCCTCACTTCATGCATGAGAAGCTCGCCCATAAGAGAAAGTTAATAATTTCTACAGACAAATTCAGCCTTGGTTTTCTCAGTTCTCTAGTCTATTTGCCTGCTTGTTTTGTTTTTGTTTATTTTTGAGATTGTGTTTTAATTACATTTTCCCCTTCCCTTTGTTCCTTCCAAACCCTTCCATACACTCATTCCTGCTCTCTCTCCTTTTTCATCAACTGTTATAGCATGCATACATGTGCTTGTATATACATAAATTTTCTCAAATACAACCTGTAGAGTCCATATAATGTTACTTGTATATATGTTTTCAGGGCTGACAGTTTGGCATGGGACAACCAATTGGTGTGCTCTTCCCTGGGGAGCATCAACTCTCCTGTTCTTAGCTTTCCTCAGTTGACTATAGTTCTTTGTGTAGGCTTGTTGATATCTTCCTTGTTCAGATCATGTTTGGGCGGCCATGTTGGTGAAACTTTATGGGTGTAACTTCTGATGTTACTAGGAGACACAATCTCAGTCAAACTCTCTGACCTCCTGGCTCTTGCAATCTTTCCACTCCCTCTTCTGAAATGCTCCCTGAGTTTTGTGTGTAAGAGTTTTGTGTAGAAGTATCCACTGGGACCGTGTTCCACAACTCTGCATATTGATGGATTGCTTTTAAAGGCCTTTATGCCCACAGAGCTCTTCCTTCCCATGCTTCTTGGTCTATCTTTGCTTGTCTCCACTTTTGAGTCTTGCCACAGTTTTTTTTTTTGTAGTCAATTCTTTTGTGTTTAAGTCATTTTGACAAATGCTGCCCAAGATATTTCCAGTAATAAAAATGCACTGAGTTATGTTCTATAGAAACAAGCTCTTGTATTTGATTGTTTGATTCTAAAATGCCCCCAGGTATCATGTGTTGAAGGTATCATTTCCACTGCAGCAATATTGAGAGGTCAGGTCTTTGGGAGGTGATTGGATCATGAGAATTCTGATCTGATCAATGGATTAGTTTATTGACAGATTCATAGCTCAATGGGTTATTGTTATGTGACATAAATTTTAAGAGATACGGCCTAGTTGGAAGAAAGAGATAACAGGATTATGACCTTTGGAGGGCATGGTTTGACCTCCAGCACTTTGCTTTTGGCTGGCTGTATATGGAAGCTTCTGAAAGTATAAGCCAAATATTTCTTTTCTCCTTATAAGTTATTTACCTTAGGTATTTTGTTACAGTAATGGAATAGTGATGATACAGTATTTTTACTCAGGTACATGACCGTGAATCCCATTTTTAGTCAGGACTAAGGATATTTCAGAATTCTTCCCATGGGGGCTGTGGTGGTTTGAAAGAAAATGGCCCCCTAAACAGAGTGGCACTGTTAGGAGGTGTGGCCTTGTTGGAGTAGGTGTGGTCTCATTGGAGGAAGTGTGTCACTGTGGAGGCAGGCTTCCTAATATATGCTCAGACCATGCCCAGTGAGACAGACAACTTCCTGTTGCCTGCATTTCAACATGTACCAGCTTCCTCTCCAGTACTATGTCTGCCTGAATGCTGCCATGTTCTGCCTGCATGCTGCCATGTTCTGCCATGATGATAGTGGACTAAACTTCTGAATATGAACGCCAACCCAATTAAATGTTTTCTTTGTAAGAGTTCCTGGGGTTATGGTGTCTCTTCACAACAGTAAAAACCCTAACTAAGACAGGAACCATCTTTTTAGTCAGTGGATCGTGGACTGAAAGTTGTCTCAGGTCTGGAAACTGAACTAAGAATCGTGATATTTTAAATAGAAGGACTAGCCTCTGGTTCCTGCTTATTTACTATGTAAGGAAAACTGTACATGTCAAGCAGAGTACTCTTGTACTGTTTTGAATCTAGAGATGATATTCTCCATTAAACTTGTTTCTTTATGTATGTACCGTTTTTCTGGCTTCCAAACAATAGGACCAAGAAATCATGGATCTACAGCTGTCAGCCAAGTGAATATTTTCTCCTCTCTGCTGATTTTCTTGGGTATTTTGTGATGAAGACTTGACTATTATGAGGTTGAAATAAGCAGCCATAATTTTGTGAGTAGAAGTTCTGGACTGCTCTGCTTGGTACTGAAAACAAATAGCAGAAGTTCAAGCTGTTAGCACTAGATCTTTGACAAGCTGATTGGGGAAATGATAGTAGGCAGATGATTATCCCTCTCTTACCACATTTTAGTCGTTTGTTTCTTTCTCATACCACTCATGGCTGTTGTACACCTTTGGGAAGATTCTAGAGTCTGCTAACACAGACTTTGAGAGATTTTCTTCCAGTTTGTTTTTTGGAAACAAGGTCGAATGATGGAGCTTCCGGTTGGTCTAGAACAAAACAGAACTCAGAGATCCACCTGTCTCTGTCTCCTGGGTGCTGGGTTTTAAGACATACACTATCATACCTGGCCTTTTTGAGCTTACAACTCACATTTTATGGAGGGTTGGATGACTGGAATTTCCTCTGACGTTTTTAGTGATATTACCTTGTCCATGGGCTTTTGAAGAAATTTTACTGGAGAGATGGTGTGGATTTCTTCTTTGCTACTGTGCTAAACAGGCGTTCCAGGCAAGTTTTCTCTCTTCTGATGGCTAACTGTGATTTCTAATGAGTAAAGCTTTATTCTAGGGTCAGCAGGGAGCATTAGTTACAAAGTTTTCTTTTGTGGTAAACTGGGAATGGACTGTCTGGCACTAAGCCCTGAAATACTGAAGATGGGCATTCCTTTGGGAAGCTAACATGTAAAAGTGGAAGTCTTTACTCTTTCCATAGCATGATTTTTTTTAAAAAAAATAAAAGTCTACTAGTTATTATTTTGATTTTTGGTTGTTGGAGAAGGCCAACAAATGCTTTTCTGGGCAAAGGGATTTGTGAGGAATATGTTGGTAGATTAATACAGCTGTTTTGTTTACAAAGCTTCAATTAGTTCCCTAGATTAAATCCCCATTTTTCTTTCTTCTTCCCTTCTGTGCTCACTGAGCCAGAGCCCAGAGTATCTCAAGGGTTCTTTCAGAAAGGCTGGGCCCCATGTCTTTCCCAATTTCCTCTTAATATATTCTAGTCTGTGGTTTGACATCTGTTTCCATTGTCAACTTGTTCATATCCACTTTACTCGAAGAAATGTACTGGGATCCCTTTTGTTGGCAACTTCCAGCTTATTCTTTTGCCTCTTAGAGGTTTATTTTTTGTACTTGTATTTGCCATTATGCATTTATTGGAATGGTATCCAGGAGAGATTGGGAGAAGCACATTTATGTTCTCACCATCTTGAACTAGAGAATAAGAAGTGCTAGTAATCATTCCAGGGATGTATCATTTACAAAGAAAGGTATGTTGTTTTTTTTTTTTTGTTTTTTGTTTTTTTTGTTTTTCGAGACAGGGTTTCTCTGTGGCTTTGGAGCCTGCGCTGGAACTAGCTCTTGTAGACCAGGCTGGTCTCGAACTCACAGAGATCCGCCTGCCTCTGCCTCCCGAGTGCTGGGATTAAAGGCGTGTGCCACCACCGCCTGGCTGGAAGGTATGGCTTTTAAAACCTACTCTGTACCTCTTCATCTATCACTCACCTTGAAGGTATATGCGAGAAAACGGTGATTGTTTGAGAGGAAAATGGTAAAGTAGTTGACTTTGAAGAGAAGTATGAGATTGATATAGCTTCTTTTCCTGGAAGATCAAAGGTAATTAACCTCACATAAGTGGAAGGTTACTACATGGTTACCACTACCAAAGGTCACCTTAAAGTAGAATTCTCCTAGGATGATTGCTCAGAGGTGTGAAGTGACCCAAACACAGGAATTAATTGAAACAAATCCAGGACAAAGTAACTGAAACGGGCTCTGCATGGGCAGTGTTGCTCAGGAAAAGAACACTACAAATGAGAGATGACAGGGGACCGCCAAACAACTCTCTAGAAAAAAATTGTCAGCTTTGGAATTCTTCTACACTATTTAATCAATGTCAGATTATACTTGAATCAGTGTTATCATTTCTTAATTTAGAGCCCTCCTCCATGTTCAAACTTCAGAAACAACTGGAGACAGCTCTCTCTCTCTCTCTCTCTCTCTCTCTCTCTCTGATTTGATTCACCATTTCCTTGTTGAGTCATACATGAACCAGGCAATGAGTGAAGTTTGAAAAATTGGCATCAGGCTGAAGCATTTAGGCTGGATTGGAAATTTAATGCAAAAAAATAAAAATAAAGACCAGTTTTGCAATATCTAAGAATGACTGAACAAGGTATGAGAGCTGTCCAAAATTTCATAAAGAGGTGAGGAAAAATGATTCAATGATTCCATTGAGCTTATTGTGTGGAATGGTGGTGTGAAAGAATTAGATTAGATTTTGTTTGTACCCTGCTATGTCTAGTTCATTCAATAAACTAGTCTATATAAAGTCATATGTATAGTCAAGGTTCAGTGAATGGTACCATAGTGCAAGCCTTTTGCTTAGGAAAGATGAGGCGGCAGGCCTGCAAGGTGAGAGGGGAATAGCTTATACAAAGAACTGAGATTTCATGGGGGAATGGCATCTCTCAATCATTATTAACCAGTTTTTGGTGGGTAGGGAGAAGAGATGCATTTAGTATCCTATTTCCCTGAAAATGACTTAAATGACTGTTTAATGCAGGATCTTATTTACTTTTAAAATAATCGCTGTTTTCTGGAATCTCAGAAAAGTAAATGAGAGATTCAAGGCTTCCCTAACCTACAGTGAGAGACTACATCTATTTTTAAAGTGTTGAATAAGAGTATTCTCTACCTTGCCAGGCAATGGTGGTGCACACCTTTAATTCCAGCACTCTGGAGGCAGAGGCAGGTGCGTCTCTGAATTCGAAACCACTCTGGTTTTACAGAGTGAGTTCCAGGACAGCTAGGGCTGTTACACTGTGAAATTGTATCTGGAACAAAAGCAAAAGATTTTTTTTTAAAAAAAGAAAAGATAAGAATATTTCCTTCCTCCATCAAACACGAGCTTTTATCCCCTAACCACAACCAAAAAGCACTGCATCACAATGTGCTGGGGCGACATGAAATTTGTGGTGACCGGGAAGTAATGCCAGGTTAAGACTGACCCTGCTGTTGGTTGTTTTTTATTAAACTTGGTTCTTTGGGGGCTCACCACCTAGCTTCCAAATAAATACACAGAGGCTTATTCTTTCCTACAAATGCTTGGCCTTATTTTGGCTTGTTTCTAGCAAGCTTTTCTTAACAATTATCCCGCCTATCTTTTGCCTCTGGGCTTTTATCTTTCTCTATTTCTGTATACCTTTCTTTACTTCTTTCTTCATAGCTGGCTGTGTGACTGGGTCTTCTCCTGCTCTTTCTCAATCTTCAATGTCCCCATTTTCTCGATCCTCTTCCTATTTATTCTTTCTGTCTGGCAGCCCCTCCAATCCTTTCTCCTGCCTTGTTATTGCCCATTCAGATCTTTATTAGACTCATCAGGTCTTTTAGATAGTCAAAGTAATACAGCTTCACAGAGTTAAACAAATGCAACATTAAAGAATGCAGCACATCTTTGCATCATTAAACAAATGTTCTGCAGCGTAAACAATGTAACACGTCTTAAAATAATATTATGTAATAGACCCGGTCAAGGAGAGCTCTTGGTTATCTCTTAAAATTCTATTATAACAACAAACTGATTAACTTTTAAGAACATTTTAGCCAAATATAGAAGAATTTCCCATGTGAGCCCTGACTTGGGTTTGGGTTTACCTAGACTTATGCTAATCGACTGTTTACTCAGGTATAAGTCTTCTAACCCTGACCCTGCAAGGAATCTCCAAAGAGAAGTTATCAGAAGATAGGGTTTCTTAACCCAAGGGTCATGGACAGAATTCATGAGGACCATGAACATTTTGAAGCTTAGCATTTACTCCAATTATGAACATAGGCAATAAATCACAATAATGGTGGCATATTTCTGACTCTATTATAGGGAGAAACTTTAGATATTTGCATGTCCCATTATAATATATTTAGTCGTCTCAAATATTGTTTATTCATGCATTATTTAATTGTGATGCTAGATATGATGATTGATGGCTTAATGTGTTAATAAGAAAACTTGCATTATCTTATAAAATTTGGCTTAAGAGTAGATTGTTTACTATATTGAATATAACTGACTCCCTTTGCAGTATTATGTATTTTGCTCAAGAACATTATTCTAATATAAGTTTTACTGATTGGGATATAAGTTTTACTGATTGTCACAAGAATACATGCCTCACAAAAAGGTCAGAACATCCTATTTAAGGAAAATATAATCATTGAAGTTTGTCTCCTTGGTCATTTATTATGTGAGACTAAGTAGCTTATGAGGAAAAGTGATACGTTCATGTTCTCACTTTGAGGCTTTCACTTATGTTTACACATTATTTTTCATTTTTTTAGGGAAAGAAATTCTGGAGGATAAGGGGTATTGTCTCTCACTGTTCAGTGCAGCACAAAGCAGATTTGACATTGCTAGACGTCAGTGCTTTATAGTCAGGGAGAGAGTCTGAATGCTCCATGTGAGGTATCAGGGGATGCTCAAATAGGGGGCAGTGGTACCTGGATGATGCCATGTTATCTAGTTAAGAAAGTGGAGAGGTTTTATAAAGACATCCAAATAGGGCTGAGGGCTCCAAAGTTTCTTACTCTTTCCACTTTGTCCAGTCATGGATCTCTATGTTCATTATCATTTACTGGAAGAGGAAGCTTTTTGATGAGGGTTGACGGAGGCATTTATCTAAATATTATTTAGAGTCTTTTTTATTGCTATGTTACTTTAGAAGCATAATAGAAGTAGGTTTTCGGGCTGGAGAGATGGCTCAGTGGTTAAGAACATTGCCTGCTCTTCCAAAGGTCCTGAGTTCAATTCCCAGCAACCACATGTTGGCTCACAACCATCTGTAATGAGGTCTGGTGCCCTCTTCTGGCCTGCAGACATACACACAGAC
>JAQHUG010000060.1:1432862-1444113 GCA_028555095.1 Dicrostonyx torquatus
CCTCTCCCTCTCTCTCTTTCAGAGAGAGAAAGAGCATAAATTGGGTAGGTCTCCTAATTAGGGTTACTTTTACTTGAAGAAACAACATGACCAAAATCAAGTTGTGGAGGAAAGAGTTTATTTGGCTTATTTCCTCCTTCCCTCCCTCCTTTATGTATAAGAGCTCTAGCTGTTCTGGAAATCACTTTGTAGACCAGGCTGGGATAAAAGGCCTGCACCACTATGCCATCTAATTTTCTTAACTGAGGTTCCCTCCTTTCAAATGGCTTTCATTTGTGCCAGGCTGACAAAAAACTAGTCAGCACAGTAGGTAAAGAGATGGGAAGAATCTGGGGCGGGGGGCGGGGAGGGATATGATCAAATTACACTGTATGAAAATTTTAAAGCAAATAAAGTGTTAAAAACAAACAATTACAGAAAGTGAAGTGGGACAGTGAAAGCAAAAGAAACACCATAAACCACAGGGCAGTGACTTGAATAACTGATTAGTTCAGTTTGTACTCAGAGGAAATAGTCACTCTCTAGGAATGCCTAGAAACGCTTAATAGAGTTTCTAATTGGAGACACTAGAGCATTGGTGCACTGAATACAAAGACTGGAAAACTTGACGATTATCTCTAATGGAAGTCTAGAGTATCAATATGCTGGAGAAGTTTAGAGTGCTTTGGTTTATGAAAGATACTGTGGGAATAAAAGCTATCACATAGTTTTATTATTTGAGAGGGATGACTGGTCTCTGTGTAGGCTGAGTTTGAATTTACTATATAACCTATGAACCTACCTTCAAACTTGAGATCCTGGTACTTTCTGCCTCTTGAATGCTGGGTTATTACTCTTTTATATAAAAGAGGCAAAAAGCCAAGTGAGTTCTCCTTTGAATTGCTAATAGGCTCTTAAATATCCTCTATATGCATTTAAATAAATATTTTATGATCTGAGAATAATTTCAGTGACTGACATAATCCTTCAGCATTTACTTTGGAGATTACTTGAATAATTAGTGCACAGCTTGCAGAACAGATCTTAGTTTCTTTTACAGCATATCAGTGGTCATTCTTGGACCCATTTGAATTGAAAAAGGGCCAAATGTTTCAATTTATCTTCTACAAGTTAACAATTACACTATCAGTAGTTTGGTATTGATTTAGGAAAATAAATTGGTTTGCATGTTTGTTTTATGCACAGAAAAGTAATTCTATAATTCTTTGGGTGCAAATATGCCACTAGAAATGCTATTACCCCATGGCAAAGAAAAGATACTGAGTTTGTTGTCAACTTTGCTCAAGAAGATTTGTCAGCCATAAATTGAATGAGTTTCTTGAATGCAGATTACTCTATACATTGTGTTATTAAACAAAATGCTAAATGCTTTTTGGCTCATAGTACTCGATAAATGATAGCTATCAATACATTATCCCACCCAGTAAGTGTAAACCTGAATTTCTATCCGAAGTGGCTGTTGTACATAGAATATATACATATACACCTGGGTGTTTGCAGTCTTTCATGATTTTAAATTTCAATGTAAAAGAAGATTAGCTAAAAATCACAGTTTGATAAGGATTTAGTCTGTTTAGGAGGACATTCCTTCAACTTTATTTGGTGGAATAATAATGCACATGTGAGTCTATACTTACACAAATGTACACACACACACACAGAGAGAGAGAGAGAGAGAAGAGAGAGAGAGAGAGAGAGAGAGGAGAGAGGNGAGAGAGAGAGAGAGAGAGGAGAGAGGAGAGAGGAGAGAGAGAGAGAGAGAGAGAGAGAGAGAGAGAGAGAGAGAGAGGTTTTTTTTAAAGCCAGTTAGTTTGACAAAATTCCTTGACTACATGACTCCCTTTTTCCTTCTAAACTTCTGAATGTTCTCAGGTACTAGTGTTCTGTGTTCAGTAGGCGGACCTATCAGAGATAATTATTTTTCCCCGTCTTCAGTGAAAGGAGCTGCCAGTTATTCTTTGTAAAGACAAGAATTAGAAGGGCATCAGGGAGCAGTCTTTGAGAAGCAGTCTCATTTATTCAGATGTCACCAATCAGATATGCAGAGGTTTGAAGAAAGAATAAGCCATTTACTGTAGGAGGCCACGGAAAGGGCGTCTACCTCCTTGGTCCTGAGATTTTGAATTAGGGGAATTGTTCAAGGTGGAGCAGGCTAGTGTCAGAAAACAGCAAAAAAGCATATGAACTTCTCAACTGTAAGATTCTAGGAGTCATGGTGTGCTTCTCTAATCCTGATGCTTAGGAAATCGAGGCAGAAGGACTACTATTTCAAGTGTAGCCTCAGCTACATAGAGAATTTGAGGCCAGTTTAAGCTTGTCTCAATATCTGCCCTTTTACCTCAAAGAAAGCAAGTTTTGTTATGTAGATTGGTTTTCAGTTAAGAGGAAGAAACATGATGGTGGTACGTATGATATAATTTGTAGCATCTAGTAAAAATAGGCCCCCTTTATTGAATTATGAAAAGTTCAAGAGATGCAGCAGTAGAATATAGAACCGAGTGTTCTATATTCTTGTTCTATACTTGTTTACACTCTTGTAGACAGTCCTAGACCTGTGCTCTTAGTTTGAGGTTGTATACAAAATACATATTTTGACCTTGCCTCATCTAGAACTGCTTAAGTCTCGAGGAAGTAGTGAGGTGTGAACCGAAATTTGGGGTCACGAAATGGTGACAAAGATGCACTGAAATCAGTTTCTTTGCAGCAATCGCCTAGTTCATTTGTATTTCACTGTTGCTGTAAGAAGTCGGCACTCACTCCATTTAGTAGCCTAAACCAACATCATTTTCTCATCACTACACTTACAGGGCATTATTCTGCCCAAGGATATATGAGCGACTAAAAACTACTGGAGAAGAGAGGCTCTTGGGTGGTATAGCTGTCAGGAAGTTTCCCACATGTGTTGCTTTCTACTAGTCTAACAGCGGGTAGACCTGAGACCAACCAAGCATATTATATGGTCGGAATATAGTTCAGACTAGTACTCTACACATGCTGCTTCCCGGATCAATTGCACTGAGTGAGCCTTTTGTGATGTCTACTCTTACTGAGTAGAGCTGAGACTGGCCCTGAAAAAGCTGTAGGCCATTAGGCCACTGGGCGATTCTAATGCACATTTAGGCTTAGGAAACACTATTACCTTGGTTACTTTTCTATTGCTGTGACAAAATCCCATGACCAAGGCAACTTATGGATGAAAGATTTAATTTGGAGCTCATGGTTCCAGAGGGTTAGAGTCCATGGCCATCATGGCATGGAGCATGGCAGCAAGCAGGCAATCATGGCACTGGAACAGTAGCTGAAAGCTTATCTTAAATTCTTATCCTCAAGTAGGAGGCCTAGAGAGCTAACTGGGAATAGCCTGGCTTTTGAAACCTCAAAGCCTTCTCGGAGTGATGCACCTCCTCCAAGGCCGCCCCTCCTAATCCTTTACAAACAGTTCCACCAACTGGGGGATCAAGCATTTAAATATATGATCCTATGGGGACTGGGAGCTATTCTCCTTTTATTTTAAATTTTAGGAAGTTTCACCTCAAGCTCACCATCCTCCTCTCCCTGAGTACTGCAATCACAGGTATTCACTACTTCATCTGGCAAGAACCATCATCTCATGTTAACTTTCTCAAGCTTCAGTTGTCTTAAATGTGCTGTGATTTTGAATATGGCTACCTTCAGTACCTTTCTAGGGCACAGAAATTATATTGGTAAAGAAACTGAACTGTATCTTTGCAAGACTGCTGTGGAAAACTAGTAATTTATGCATTGCAAATTTACAACTATAAATTCATAGATTTAATTAAATCTACTTTTAATTACATGCATAATGTAAAGTATTGTTAATTGCAATTGTGGTTAATACCAAAAAATTGGTTAATAGTCTAAATGAGTATTTAAAGAGTAAGGTCTTAAACAATAGTTAAAATGAATGAAATATGCAATCTCTTTCATATTGGCCAATTACTCTTGGGAGTGGGGCTTGCCCTGGAGTATGGTTCATATACCCAGTATTGCTCCATTGGAGAAAACCGAATTTGTTTTGGAATTTTTTGTCTTGTTTTTATATTTGTTTGCTTTTTGTCTTGATAGTGAGGACATGAAGTGGCATAGGTAGGTAGGGAGGTAGGGAAGAATTAGGGGAGGGGAAATAATATGATCAAGATAGATTGTATGTAAATTAAAAAATAATTTAAAAAGAAAAAAGAGTGAGGTAACTCACAGGTTTTCATGTAGGAAGATCTATGTGAAGTGAGAAGTACTACTATTCATTGTGGTGCCAATATTGCATAAAGCTTAGAGACAGTCACTTATGTATGAAAATATATATATGGGAAGGTGTATCTCAGCTTGTGGTACGTCTGTAGAAGGAAGGAAAGTTAAAAGGTGACTTTAGTCATATTATCAACACTAAGTAGTTTATAAAGAAAAGGATCAAAAACATTTAGAATACCCAGCTTACCACACCTAGCTTTATGATGTTGAGCAAGTTATTTAAATTTTGCAAGCCCCCAGTGTCTCTCCATCTATAAAATAGGATAAGTGTAACTTTAGTTCACTGAGTTGTTTTGATGATCAAATGATATGTCTTTTTGCATAGTAACCACTTAGTAAGCTGCCCCTAAATCCTATTTGTTATGACAAGTGAAAAAAATACCCAAAGTATTTATTCAGTTGTAGCCAAGTAAGTTCAAACGAGAAAAGATACATTCCAGAGAGAGGTGCCATCTGGCATTTCAGAGCAGAAAGCCCTCTGGTGAGAGTACGGGATTCTGAGTATGCCTTTGGGCAGAGAACGCAAAACTGAAAGTTGCTTTTCTATTGTGCTGCCCTTTTAAGAGTGAGATCTGTCTGCTCTGCAGGGCATATGTGAACTTATGTTTTTTGGGGTGATGTGTAATGAGTTCACTTGCCTGGAACAAGGCACTGTGCTGTCTGCATTCATCAAAACTTTAGTCAATCCTAACTTTTAAGAGAATGAGGTGGCAGTACAATCAGTTGGCTAGAGCTCAATGTTCCAGAATCTGCCTTCTTAAGTCCTCTAGGACATCTTGGAATGTGAAAAGACATGTGACTCTGAATGCAAAATCATGTTTGTGGTAGCAGTTGAAGTAAGAAGGCTGAAATTCATGAGTGGATTCAATATAAGTGTTTGAGTGTTGTTACAGAAATATTGAATATCTAATAAGGAGAGGGGGGATGAAAAAACAGCAAGGATGAAATGCATTTGTCTGTTTTATTCTCTACAGCTAAGTTTTTATCGCAATCATAATAATAACTATGCTATCAAACTGGCCAAATAAAATTGAGTGTAAATTTTTCTTGGCTTATAATGTGATATTATGCCACTATCATAAGCTTCTAGCCATGCTTTCTGTTTTTATAAAAAAAAATTCAGGGAGCATCACTCTGGTATTTCTGAGAACTGCTAAGCTCCCTCTCCTTCATTGGCATTGCTTGGATATGCTGTATTGAAAAGGTCACTGTGGGTGCAAAGTACGAGAAAAGAAAGTATATGTAGTAAAAGGAGTGAATTTCCCCAAAGCAGCATGGAACCTGTTCCTCCAAAGTCAGCATATGTAGCTTATCTTTACTATATATGTCTTTTCTTGATTCATTTTATCACCTGTGATTGCTGGCAGATTAAATCTGCACAAGTGTAGCTACATACTAATATGATGAACTTTAAAATGTTATTTTCCTTTCTTTATCACCAATGATTATCATTTTAAGTTGTTATGAAAGCCTGGTGACAGAGGTTTTAGTAAAATTGAAAGTATATGAACTTACTGAAAATCATGTACAAATAAGCTATGTTTTTAATGTGGTTTCTCAGATTGATTAATTTATGCAATTGGATTGTTCTACTTTCTTGTAAACATACATTCACACTTTGCAAACTTGCTCACCTGCAAAGTGAAGTGTGCCAGTAACTTTTATATTAAGGTTTTAACAAGAAAGATCTCAGTGAATTTGCCTTTTACGTTCAATTTTTCTTTTACAGGAGGCTAGTGTATATCACCTTCCTATTTCAACACACTGGAAATTGGTTCCACAAGGATCACAAAGGCCAAAAATATTTAAGTCTTTTTTTCTTTTATTTTTTAAAACATTTTTTTTTGTTTTACATACCAATCCCATTTCCCTCTCCCTCCCCTCCTCCTGCTCTTCTTACCTTCCCCCACCCCACCCTTATCCATTCCTCAGAGAGGGTAAGGCCTCCAATGGGGAGTTAACAAAATCTGTCACATCACTTGATGCAGGACCAAGGACCTCTTCCCTGTGTATAGACTGAGCAAGGTATCTCTCCATAGGGAATGGGCTCCAAAAAGCCAGTTCATGCATTAGGGATAAATGCCGGATTCATAGCCAGTGGCCCCACAGACTGCTAAAGGCACACAACTGTTACCCACATTGAGAGGGACTAATTTGGTCTTATGCAGGTTCCCCAGCTATCAGTTCAGAGTCAGTGAGCCCCCACTAGCTCAAGTCAGATGTTTCTGTGGGTTTCCCCATCATGGCCTTGACCCATTTGTTCATTTTATCATTCCTCCTTCTCTGAGACTGGACTCCAGGAGCTCAGCCCAGTGCTTAGCTGTTGATCTCTGCATCTGCTTTCACCATTTGCCGGATGAAGGTTCTATGATCACAATTAAGGTAGTCATCAGTCTGATTGCAAGGTAAGGCCAGTTCAGACACCCTCTCCACTATTGCTAGGAGGCTTAGCTGGGGTCATCCTTGTGGATTCCATAATGACCCCCTCTAACAAGATATTTCTTTCCTTGCTCTTCTATGTCTTTCCCTCAACTCAACTTTCTCTTTCCCCCTTCTCTTTTTTCCCCTCCCCACTCATCTACCACCATCCCCCTGCCCCCACACTCCCACTTTACTCAGTAGATCTTGTTTTTTTAAATCTTAATAATTTAAACATTCAAATTCTATTTAAATATTTTAAACTAAATTCGTTAGACATTTTTACACATGCACATAATGGAATCTAGTTACTCTTATTCAAATTCCCTCTAGATCCCTCCGCTTCTCACATTTATGTCTTTTATTTTCTTATCCATTGGATATAGCCAGGGCCGAGTTACTATGGTTTGGAACTGTCCATAGGAGCCTGATGCCCTCACCTGTGGGAACACAACTGATGACAATGACTGTTTCTGCCCCATAATACACCAATAGCTAACAGTTAAGTAGGGAGGAGTAGGGCCCCACAAGTCCCTCCTTGGTTCAAGTTTTCCTGATGATGGTCCAACACTCTACTGTCCAGGTAGAGGCAAGCACAGCTGCTGTGAGATGCTGATTCCAATGGCTGTGTCATGCTCAGAGTAGAACATTCCAGAGCCCTTCTCCATAGCTGCTGGTTTTTCATTTTTTTCATTCCCTTTTCATGGTATTTCCTGAGTCTTCCAGGAAGGGGGTATTGACTGTCCTGTTTCAGGCTCAGTGTTCAACAGTCACTTACTTTCTGCACCCTGAGCAGCTGTGAGTCTCTGTATTCATCATCATTCGCTTCAAAGAGGCTTCTCTGAGTAAGGCTGAGAGTGGTGTTTGTATATGGGTATAAAGCAAAATATCAGTTTGATGCATGACATTTCACCCAAACAACATTAGGAAGCTTTTCCCTAAGGACATCTTCAGCCATTGAGTTTGCCATATTAGTCATGAATACCATATGGAGGGAGCCTTGAACTCAGGTGGAAAGCATTTGGTTGTCCCCGTAAGTCATGCCATTATTGTACAAGTTGTGCACCGTCCCTTTCTAAATTTATATATTTTTTATTTTCACTTATGTATTTGTGTGCCTCTGTGTGGGTATAAAAAATAGTGCAGGTGCTCATGGAGGATCCCTGGAACTGTGGTTACAGGAAGTTATGAACAACTTGATGCAACTGCTGCGAACAGAAGTCCAGTCCTCTATGAGAGCGGTGCCAGTTCTTAACCGCTAAGCCATCTGTCTAGCCCATCAGTTAGCACATCATGCCTAGCAGGTTAGTATGAAGTTCATAGTGTTCCCAGATGGCTAAGACCATTTGCTACCCTATTTCCCCCAGCAGCATGCATAGTACCTTCTTTGGACTATGAATGCTAACTAGTAGGATAGTAGTGTCTAGCTTAGTTCTGGATTGATTTCTCTATATCTTGAGAAGATGGTGTGTGGTATCTTCAGCAACAAGACCCTATTTTTGAAGCTTAAAAAATAAAAAGCTCTTTGATATTTATGTGAAACATTGTAACTTTAACTTGTAAACAGGTTGAAGTTGTTATAAAACTTAACAATATATGAAATTACTTTCTTTAAAGAAAGTTTCACTTGTTTGGATATGGTAAGGTAGGGTTTTTTATTATTGGTGTTTTTGTTTGCTTTTTTAAAAAATGTATATCTTCTAAACCTGTTTTTATCTGGATTGAAGCTATGACATGGATTTGTCTTTACATTTAGGTATGATTTTTAACCAGACTTATAGTTATTATGAAATACTCTTTGTTCCATGTCCTTTCTTTCTGTTTGCTAACTTCTGTTTTACTTTTATGTTGACCTTTTCGGCATTTGTAAACACTGATGGAACTGGAGTCTTGTTAGGTGATAAGAATAAAAAGATGAAACAATACCAATTTCTAGTCTCAAAGGATTAAGATTAATTGGTGAGATAAAAAACCCAATTATAGGTCTGGAGAGATGACTCAGTAGCCAAAGTGCCTGCTATGCATACATGAATAATTAAGTTTGAACTCCTAGTCCCCATATGGTCTGGATATGTTACCCATTTGTAACTTCAGTACTTGTGAAACTGCAGAGACAGAATGACCTTTCAGGCTCACTGACCAGACAGTTTAGTCATATCAGTGAGCTCCAGGTTCAGTCTCTAAAAATAAGTTGGGCAGTAATTGAACACAACACTTGATGTCATCTTCTGGACTCCATAGGCATGTACAGACATGTGCATATATATCCACACACCCATTAGTACATACCATATATATATGTGTATATATATATTATATATAATAAAGCTAATTGCTAATTATATTATTGGTGGCATAATGGTCATGAAAGACTTCTACAAGAGATAGTGGTTGAGATAGGATGAACAATAACTGAAAGAGATGAAACTACATTTATTTGTTATATTAATTATTGAAGGCATGATATTTCCCTTCATATAAAAATTGGCAGGATAGAAAATTCCAGAATGTATAGAAGTGGTCTTTGTATAATCCTGAAAGCATATTGTTCCAGGGAGAGTGGGGGCCGTTTGTTTGTCCCGGCCTCCTGGCTAGCTTACACTCAAAATAATCACACAGAAACTGTATTCAATATATTACTGCTTAGCTCATTATCTCTAGCCTCTTATTGGCTAACCCTCACATCTTGATTTAACCCATTTCTACTAATCTGTGTTCACCATAAGGCCATGGCTTACTGGGAAAGATTTAGCATGTCTGACCTGGCATCTCCATGACGGCTCTCTGACTCTGCTTTCTTCCTCCCAGAATTCAGTTCTGTCTTCTCCACCTACCTAAGTTCTGCCCTATCAGGCCAAGAAGTTCCTTTATTGATTAACCAATGAAAGCAACACATAGACAGAAGGACCTCCTACCCTAGCATATAAACTTTTCGATTGGGGATAGAGGGTGGATAAAGAGGAAAGAAATGGCTGCAATGCAGTAAATGATCTCTCTGGTATTTTAAATTGTTTTCATATGCTCCTCTTTACCAACACCTACAGAGATATTTTGTGATCTAACTAACAAAGCTTGTCTGAAGATCAGCGTACAGAATGAGCCACTAGTTGGTCATAGAGGCCAGGCAGTGGTGGCATACACCTTATCCTAGCACTCAGAAGGCAGAGACAGATGGATCTCTGTGAGTTCAAGGCCATCCTGAGCTGCACAAGATCAGTGCAGTCTAAAAGAGAATCTGAGCCAAGCAGTGCTGGCTCATACCTTTAATCCCAGCATTTGGAAGTCACATGCCTTTAATCCCAGCACAAGGGAGGTGGAGACAGAAAGGGATATGGCTATGGGGATGAGGAATATAAATTGGGAGGAAGCAGGAGCTCATAGCATTCAGTCTGAGGAATTGTAGAAGACAGAATACCCCATTTGACCTAAGGATTTTGTAGAGGTAAGAACTAATGGCTGGCTGTTCTGCTTCTCTGACCTTTCAGCTTTTACCCCCTAATATCTGACTCCAGGTTTTCATTACTAAGACCAATGAGAAATTGTGCTACAAACACCAAATGGGCAGTATCTGTGATGACAGCAGCCTGTGCTCCTGGTATAAGTTGCCAAGTGATAGAGGAAGTAATATGGATCTTAGCTTCAGAGAATCATAGTTATTTGTTATGTCTGTATGGTAGGTCCCTAGAAGATTTTTTTTTAAAAAAAAATTTGTCTTTTTGCTTTCCCTGTTCAACTCAGAGCATTCTCAGGGTTAAGGGGCCATCCTACAGAAGCTAGGCTTTAAAAAGCCTGTCCATAAAGCTTATAGTTGAAAAAGCCACACACATGCCCTATACTGTATGCATGCTCATGAAAAGCTTGAGCTAAGCTACTCATGTCATAAGAAGCAGAAAGTAAAAGTAAATAATGTATGATTAATGATACTGGTGTGGTGGTTTGAATAAGAATAGCTCTCATAGGCTCATATGTTTGAATACTTAGTTTGTGGAACTGTTTGGGAAAGATTGGGAGAGATGTGTCACTGGGAGTACCGTGAGGTTTCAAAAGATTCATTCCATTTCCAATGTTTCCTTCCCTGCTGAACGGTGGTGAATCAAGATGTGAGCTCCACGTGTTCCTGCCACCATGCCTTTGATTTATTATCATGGACTGACTCTAACCCCTTGAAATGGCAAGTCCAATTTTAATATTAATCCACACACTTACAAACACCTGATTTTTGACAAAGAAGCAAAAAATATAAAATGGAAAAAAGAAAGCATATTCAATAAATGGTGCTGGCATAATTGGATATCAACATGTAGAAGAATGAAAATATATCCATGTCTACCACCATGTACAAAACTCAAGTTCAAATGGATCGAAGACCTCAATATAAAGTCAGCCACAGTGAACCTCATAGAAGAGAAAATGGGCAGTACACTTGGATGCACTGGCACAGGAGACCACTTCCTAAATATAACCACAGTAGCACAGACACTGAGAGCAACTATTAATGAATGGGACCTCCTGAAACTGAAAAGCTTTTGTAAAGCAAAGGACACAATCAACAAGACAAAATGCA
>JAQHUG010000060.1:1461487-1488131 GCA_028555095.1 Dicrostonyx torquatus
AGGGGAGTAAATGTAAATTTCTCTTTTAACAATAAAAAAATGAAAAAAATAAAAAGATTCTAAGAGGTCAATTAAAAGTATTATTATACAGGGTTGCCACAAGTCCATTGTCATGAAAGTATAAATGTTTTTGAGCATATTCCTTCCTTATCCCCGATTACATTCTTTACTTCCCCCTCTTACTACTTCTTGTTGTTCTCCAGTTTTGCTTTTACTTTCTTGTCATCTGTACATGTGTGATCTCATAGATATACAGAAGTTAGGACCCACAAATGAGAGAAAATTGTTATTAACATGTTTGTTATGGAGCTAGAAAGCTGGCTCTCCAAATAAAGGCACTCACTAAGCAAACCAATGACCTGAAATTTTCCTTGAGAAACCATGTAAAGGTGGGAGGAGAGAACCAACTCCACAGAATGTCTTCTGACCATTATGTGTGCCCACTCATACAATCACATTTACAGGTACACATTTACTACTAATAAAATAAAATTAGAAAAAATAAAAAATACATATCTAAAACATGCATATAAGTAACAATATATGGGCCAAGCAGGTTTTATTTAGGAATATATATGTATATATACAGATATGCATGGTATAACAACTAATGCAAAAAGAGACCATATATTTGAAAGAGAGTATGGCTGAGGCGGTATATGGGAGGCTTTGGAGAGAGGGAAAGGAGAAATGTAATTATATTATAATTTTAAAAATTAACAGCAACAACAAAATGTATCTATGTGAGACTGGTTTACTTCATTCACTAACTACAATTATTGGGAATTGTTTTTGATGAAGGATTTCAGTCCAAATAGCTCAAGCTGCCCAAGAACCCTCTATGCTTTTTGCCCAGCATTCTGGAAGCAGCCCTTATGCACTCCTATTCAACTCTAATTTTGGGGTATGAATTGTTTCCATCATCTTGGCTGTTTTCTTTCTCAAGCTCCTATTAAGCAAGCCACTGGCTGGCGGCTCATTGCTGTCTCTGCCACTGCCACCTTACTTGTACTCCTTGTAGGTGGCGCTGTGCCAAGGGGCGCCAAGGGGCGCGCCTTCTAGGAGCCTGCCCCTCTTTGTGATGCTCACATGGGTGACATTCTGTGATGTCACCGCTACTCTGTCACCGTTGGTGCCTGGCCGCCATTACTGTGGTTGCCGTTGTCTTCCTCCTCAATGTTGTCCACAGACTCAGGTGGTGAGAGAATTAACTTTGGTTTTTGTGAGACTGGGCAAAGACCGGTCTAGGACTGAGACAGTGGCAAGACAGGCACAGATTGGGAATACAGGCTGTATCTGTGACCATTGTTTGGCAGAGATGGAAGTGTGTTTGGCACTAGAGTGACTAGGCCTCATTAGCCATGGCAGTGGATTTGGGGGACCAAGCCAGTGGCTTTCGCCACAGTGAGGTGATAAGATTTATAAACAATGAAATCCTTATGAATGGAGGTGGGCCTGAATTCTACATGGCTTTCCGCATGCGGCCCTGGAATGAAATAGAAGACCAGCTTTGCACCATTCTGGTTGATCCTCAGGTGCCACGTTCTCTCAAAAGGGCCTGTACCTGGAGCGCCTTGGCCCTGAGTGTGCGAGTAGGGGCGAGGCAGCGTGAGCAGCAGGCTTATATGGTAGGATTGCCACAAGATTCACTGGGGCAGTGCCCCTCGGCTCCCAGGGCCTCAGTCTCAGAGCTGTGGCAGCTGCGTCAACAACGAGAAGAGGCCATCACCCAACTGATTTCCACTTAAGCTGCCCTACAGCAGTCGATGAGGGAATGTGATGTGCTGCACTGGTGGTTGCACCATGAAAGGTCTGCCCAGATGACTCCGCTGGTTCATGATGTAGTGCCTGGAGCCGAGACCCAACAGCTTGGTGCTTCAGTGATGCCCATGAATCCAGATCATGCGAGAGTTATGGGTGCAATGGCTGGGTACGCTGACAGGCAGTATTTGGAAGCACAGGTGTCAGCTGCAACAAATGTTTTTTATATGCCAGGGAGCACAAGTCCCTGGCCCATGGCCATGCAACCCTCTGTGCCAGTCCCAATGCCATACCAATTCCCACCACATCCACCATTCCTAGTGGGATCTCCATTCTTGATTCCCTTTTTACCTCCAGTAGATATGGAAACAGAAGGAGGTGTTGAAGTTCCATTTCAGATGCCTACGCCTCCTGTGTATCCATCAAGTCCATATGCTGCCCTATGCTCCCAGGATCCCGCTGGTCTATGGGACCAGAGATGCTACATGGCTCCTGAAGGTCCTCCAGTTATCCAGCATTCTGTTCCTCCAGAGGACATCAGAAACTTCAGCCAAGAGGGAGACCCAGAGAAGACCCAGGAAACAGATATCATGGGAGACAATTGAAGGCACATTGAAGGGCAAGATGCACGAAGAACCCAGGAGAGGGCTACCCTTGTGGATATTGAAAATGATAACGAAGAAGAAGAAAATAAAGAGGAGGAAGATGAAGAAGAAACAACGCCAGTACCAGCAGAAGCTGAAGAAGCAGCAGCAGATGATGATGCAGAAGCAGATGCTGATGATGATGCTAATGCAGAAGCAGAAGCAGATGCTGCTGCTGCTGATGCAGAAGCAGAAGCAGCAGAAGAAAAAGAAAAGGAAGAAGAGGCAGCAGCAACATATGATAATACTGTAGAAGCGTTGCAGATTCTCCAGCAACATCTTCCTAAGGAAGGTGAGCTCCATAGCCAAAGTGAAAAGAGTTCCCAGGCATCATCTCTGGCTCCCTTGGGCTCTAGTAAAAGTCAAATCAATGAAGGTGTAAAAGAGACCCAGTCAACCCGTGTGTGGGAGAGCTGGAGCCAAGCTGTGAGAGAAGGCCCAAAGAAGCAACAGCCTGAGCTGCCGAAGAGGAACAAGAAGAAGCAAGTGAAAGCAGCTTCCAAAACCCAGCCTGTCTCCGGCTCTGGGATGAATTGGGTCTGCCGAAGGTGTAAAGCTATGAATTTTTCATGGCGCAAAGTCTGCTTTAAGTGCAAAAGGTAGGTAAAAGAAACCTCTCCTAACAACCCTACTCCCTGTCAAAAGTAACACGCTTTACAGACATAAATTAAATTGTTAGTTCTCTACAAAAATATAAAAAATATTTTATTTATTGGTTGTTTAGACATAATTTCTCTGTGTAATAGTTGCTCTGGCTGTCCTGGAACTTGCTTTGTAGACCAGACTGGCCTCGAACTCACAGAGGTTGCCTCTGCCTCTGCCTCTGCCTCCTGAGTGCTGGGCTTAAAGGTATGTACCACCATGGCCTTGCCTGTATTTTTTTTATTACCATCAAAAATTATCTTGATTATAGTGTTCAGTAAGGAAAAGAAAGTTAATATTTTATATTAGTTCGTGTTGCTTTTTTTTTTTTTTTTTGGTTTTTCGAGACAGGGTTTCTCTGTAGCTTTGGAGCCTGTGCTGGAACTAGCTCTTGTAGACCAGGCTGGTCTTGAACACGCAAAGATCTGCCTGTCTCTGCCTCCCGAGTGCTGGGATTAAAGGTGTGCGCCACCACCGCCCGGCTAGTGTTGCATTTTTAAAATAACAACTATAACATTAAGAATATCAGTACTATTTTTTAATTTATTTGGGCAAAGTAGGGCTCCTTTTCAATACTGCATTCCATATGGCCAAGATTTCTTTTTTTTTAATATTTATTTATTATTTATTTATACAATATTCTGTCTGTGTGTACATTTGCAGGCCAGAAGAGGGCACCAAACCTCATTACCGATGGATGTGAGCCACCATGTGGTTGCCGGGAATTGAACTCAGGACCTTTGGAAGTGCAGGCAATGCTCTTAACCACTGAGCCATCTCTCCAGCCCCCCCCAAGATTTCTTATTAAAAGCATTTCAATTTTGCAATTTTGCAGGTGGTGAATTCCTGATGACTGTTCCTGACAAGATGAGACATTGAAGTAAAGAAGATGAAGTTATGAAGCCTTTGTTTTTCTTCTCCGCTTTTGTTTTCTTCTTAATTTCCTTTTCCTGAAAATACCACACATTGACTAGGAACACTCAAACTTGTAATCTGCATTGAATTTTAGAAATCGAACTTTGTATTGAAAATACTGATTTTCTTTTGTTTGCTTTTTAAGAAAAGTTCATAGGTTAAAGTGGTGTTTAGATATCGTGTCTCCACAAATTTGCTTGTTGCTGAGCAAGCTGAACTTGCTCCATTATAATACCTTCCAAGAATCAAAAGAAACATCTTAATTCTCATGGGCTTTATAGTTTGGTGAGACCCCCCCACTAGCTAAAGCAAAGAAAAGTTAAATTGTAAGAGAAGAAAAGATTACTGGCACACATTATGGGGACACTGAAGGACAAACTAGTTTTTTAGAATTTCATTTCTTCACTAGGATGATGGGCTAGCTTAAAAAAGTTTTGCAGGTCGTAATGTTAAGTTCAATATGACAACAGATTTGGTCTATTTCATGTAATTCATGAAACTGTTATTTAGAGACTTCCACAAGTGAATTTGAGTAAACAAACTGTTCTTTTACATGCTCCCATCCCAAGTGAGATACTACCAGGAAGGAGCCAAGTGTGAGAATTTGGCTTTGCCTCCAGGCTGAACTAAAGTGGTCACTTAGTTCCTTGAATTACTCTGTTAGCCATATTCTACCTTTCCAGGTTTTCTTTTTCTTCTGCTGCTACTAAAGAGCAATAAAGAGTGTAGACTTTCATGATATGTCTTTTGTATGATTTGTATTTTGGGAAGGGTTGGCTCAGATGGTAGCATCTCAAATCATCATCTTCCATCCCATTGAGCTGTAGGACAGTCAATGTTATTCATGGTTGGGGGACCGTTCCTCTTCTGGTAAAGATGTAGGAATTGGAGGTACTTCTGTGGGGCTTCTGGGAGTGGGGTGGGGGAGTGGAAGGGACAAAGGGTGAAAATGGGGAGTGGGTAGTTCTGCTTAAGTTGGAGCCCAGGTACAGGGATTCCAGCCCTGCTCTGTACCAGCAATCTCTGTACTGTTATTTCCTCGGGATTCCCTAATAGCCCATAAACAGAAATTCACTTTCTGCCTGTGGTGGATTGAAAGAAAATGGCCCCTAAGAGAGTGGCACTATTAGGAGGTGTGGCCTTGTTGGAGTAGGTGTGGTCTTGTTGGAGGAAGTGTGTCACTGTGGAAGTGGGCTTTGAGGTCTCATATATGCTCAAGATACCACCCAGTGTCTCAGGCCACTTCCTGTTGCCTGTGTAAGATGTAGGGCTCTCAGCTGTTTCCCCAGCACCGTGTCTGCCTGCATACCACCATTCTCCCAACCGAATACTCTCCGCCATGATGAAAATGGACAAAACCTCTGAAACTGTAAGCTGCAACCTTAATTAAATGTTTTCCTTTGTAAGAGTTACCACAGCCATGTTGTCTCTTCAAAGCAATAGGAACCTTAACCCAGAGACTGCCTTTCTGTTCTTCAAGGCATTGTCACTAGTCTCCTACCCATAATCCTATCAAGGTGCCACACAGTGTCCAACTTCCACTGCACTTCACAATTCCTTCATGCCTACAAAACCAGTACCATGTGGGGAACTAACACATTATTTGCCAGGTTCTATCGATAATTTGATGCATAGTTTTGACTCTCTTTGGACTATAGCTTCATAGTGCTGACATGGAGGAAGTACTTCCTTGAAGACTTCAAGTTGACACTCAAAAACAACTAGAACAGGCAAGTTTTATCAAAATAATTTCTTCTTATAGTACCTTGGAATTTTAGGAATATTGACACAAATAAAACTTGGGAATATACCAGCATGGTTTTATATATCAATAGGTCTTTCTAGATCTCAGTATAGTTGTTCCTTTTATGGCTTCAAAAGAAACTGCTGTTCATTAGCAAGCATTTAGATTTCTATGAAAACAATCACTCTATACATACTTTTTGTATATTTTATTTGTATGGTCTTTGAGGTCTAACTTTCAAAGCAACTTGAACCACTGAGGCTTTCAAAATATGACCTTCTTTTTGGATAGGTACATAAAAGACAGTATAGGTTTCTTTAGAAAGAGCCTGGGCTTTGGAATCAGGCATGAGTTGAGATACTTGCTCTATTTCTAGCCACATTGTCTCAAAAAATTACTGAATTTCTCTGATCCCCAATGTTCTGGCTAATTTTATGTCAACTTGAAACAGGCTACAGTCATCTGAGATGAAGGAACCACAATCAAGAAAATGCCTCTATAAGCTTGGACTAGCTTCTAGGACATTTTCTTAATTATTTATTGATAAAAGAGTATATACTGATGACATGACTTTTCTTTGATATGGTTAAGGGGAAGGTTTTTATTGTAGCTATAAGAAAAGCAGCCAGAGGCATCTGGAAGACTCCAGAGCAGAGAAAGAAAACAAACTGAGCATGGTCAACAGACTGGATATAGCTAGGGATATCTGTGAGAGAAGAGAGAATAGCAGGGAATAGACAATAAAGAGAAAACACAATGAGAGAAGCAAAGCAAGGAGTAGAGCTGAGGAGAGAGATTAACTTTTCAGATGGGAAGCTAGAGTTTCATTAAAAAATAATACCATGTAAGCTGTTTCACTGGGTGTCCTCACCATGGTCTTGACCTATTTGCTCATATTCTTACTCCTTCCACTCTTCTACTGGACTTTGGGAGCTCAGTCCCATTCTCTGCTGTGAATCTCTGCCTCTGCTTCCATCATTTGCTGTGTGAAGGTTCTATGGTGACATTTAAGACAGTCATCAATCTGACTACAGGGCAAGGCCAGTTTAGGCACCCTCTCCATTATTGCTTAGGGTCTTAGATGGATCATCCTTGTGGATTCCTGGGAATTTCTCTAGTGCCAGGTTTCTTGCTGGCTCCATAATGACTCCCTTAATCAAGATATCTCTTTCCTTGCTCTCCCTCTCTTTTCTTCCCCATATCGGTCATCCTGTTCCCTCAAGTTCTCCTCCCCCATCTCCTTCTCCCCTCCTCTTCCTCTTCTACCCTCCCTTCTCCCACCACTCCCATGCTTCCAATTTTTTCAGGATATCTTGTCTATTTCCCCTTCCCAGGGGAACCTATATATGTTTCTCTTAGGGTTCTCCTTGTTACTTAGCTTTTCTGGGATTGTGGGCTTGTTATCCTTTGCTTTACAGCCAGAATCCACTTATTAGTGAGCATATACTATGCTCATCTTTCTGGGTCTGGGTTACCTCACTCAGGATTTTTTTTTCTAGTTTCATACATATTTGCCTGCAAATTTCAAGATGTCATTTCGTTTTCCTGCTGAGTAGTAGTCCATTGTGTAGATGTACCACATTTTCTTTATCCATTCTTCAGCTGAAGGGCATCTAGGTGGTTTCTAGGTTCTGGCTTGAAGCATGATTAACAAAAACTCAAAGAGAAAAATTGGGGTGCAACCTGAAGATCTGAAAAGCGAAACAGCCAGCCACTGGCTCTTAGCTCGACCTCAGTCAGGAATCTCAGCATGAGACTGTCTCTGAGAGCTGTCTTGCCCCTTCTTATATTTCTCTCTAAGGCTGGGATTAAAGGCATGCCCAACCCGATTTCTATGGAAACTAGTGTGGCTACTGGGATTAAAGGTGTGTGTTACCATAACCTTGTCTATAAGGCTGACCAGTGGGATTGTCTTACTCTCAGACCTTCAGGCTGTCTTTATTTATTAAAATACAATTGAAATGCCACTACACTGGCTATTACAAATAATGCCACTATGCACTTAGTTGAACAAATGTCCTTGTAGTATATGGTATATGCCCAATAATGGGCAGGGTATCCTGCCCCATCATAAGGAAGCAGGGGGAGGGCGGTGGGGTAGTGGGGGAGCGGGAGGGCCGGGAACAAGGGGAGTAAATATAATTTTTTCTTTTAACAATAAAAAAAATGTAAAAAAAATGATATCACACCCGGAAATAAAGGGTGCAGAAAGATGACTTAGTTAGTATCTGAATGTAAGTGGGATAATGAGGCAAAAAAAATACACATGAAGATGTATTTATGAGTTACTAGGGAGTGGTGCATGAAGAGTTCTTTCTGCAAACAAGAATGAGGCAGACCATTTGATACGCATCAGTAAATGATTGTGTAAGAGAAGTCAAAGACAAAAATGGCATACCCTTGGGATCAAATTAGATGCTACACTCTGTAGAAGATTCTTTCTATATAGGGAATGAAAGAATAATGTTAACCAGACTTCAGGTACTGTGTTCGAATCTAAATGTGCTAAGAGGAATGTAGAATCATCCCTGTCTCCTAGGGGTTTACAAGCTCATAACAAAAAAATTCTTAGGCATTTGTTAGGTTCCAGGCCAACTGGACATTCTATTTTGTTTATACTTTGAGAAAAAGGTAAGTAAAAGTGCCATAGGCCCGCTTTCATTTGATCTACAAAAAGGAGACTGGGCAATAAGACTTAATCTGTGTAGCAATTTCTTACTTGGAGAGAAGATAACCTAGATTATTTTTTCCAGTTTTAAAGATTCCTTCTATGGTTCCCCAGGATGGATCTACATTTCTGGGCTCAATAAATTGTCACAAATTGCTGGGCTATAGATATGTGCCATTGAACCTGGCTAGATCACTTTAGCAACAGATCATTCGGTATCCTGCTATTTTGGATGGATGAATGGATGGAGAATTGATCTAAATTCTGGGCCTGGAAATCTGAACAGCAGACCATCCAAGCAAGAGCTTTCCAAGATGTACTGACAAATAAGGCCTAAAGCTCAGAAATATGCTATTTCAGATAGAATCAGGGTGCTTTGAATTCAAGATGGAGGAGGCAAAATTAGGCAAAGTAGAGGAAGTAACTATGTCACAGACAGAACGGTAAAGGCATTGTCATGTCAGGTAGGCTGTATTTGTTTGAACTAGGTGTAGTATTGCTTGCTGTGAGAATTCCACCCTCTCTATCATAACTTGTATTAGTTGCTTTTTTTATTGCTTTGACAAAATACTTGACCTAAACAATTTAAGTCAGGAATAATTTGTCTTATGGTTTCAGAGAACTCAGTAGGGCACAGCATCATAGAAAAGAAGAGGGTGTGGAGGAGTAATGTACTTTATAGTGCCTGGGATTCGTAAGATGGTGAGGAAGATGGAGAGGTGGAGGAGGAAAGGGAGAGGGGAAGGGAGACAGAGGAGAATATGCACCTTGAACTTAGATATACTTTTAGAAGTATATGCCCAGTGACTTACTTCCTCCAGGTAGTGCCCACCCCCACTTAACATTGCTACCCTCTACCAAAATCGTGCCGACAGCTGGGAACCAAGCAACATAGGAGCTTGAATGTAATTGTCTGTTGCTATCCTTTTGTGAGCTACTTGAGGACAGGTGCTGTTTTTCTTCTCTATGACGAAGTACCAACTATTGTACCTGACATACACTAGAAGGCCATGAGTAGCTAGAAGAATAATATATCTATTTAGCAGGTTTAAACAAATACCCACAGCAACTTTGGGTCTGTTTCCCTCCTTGAAGAGAGGATTTAGAAAAAAATAGCCTCGGGCTGGAGAGCTGGCTCAGTGGTTAAGAGCATTGCCTGCTCTTCCTAAAGGTCCTGAGTTCAATTCCCAGCAACCACATGGTGGCTCACAACCATCTGTAATGAGGTCTGGTGCCCTCTTCTGGCCTGCAGGCATACACACAGATAGGATAGTGTATACATAATAAATAAATAAATATTTAAAAAAAAAGAAAAAAGAAAAAAATAGCCTCATAAATAAACTTCAGTGTTAGTGAAAGGAGATGTTCTCTCTCTCTCTTTTTAAAAGACTTTTTTTTTTCTTATTTTTGTAAAGGAAGTAAATTTTAGTGCTAAGAGAATGTGTAAACTCACCACATCATAACATGGTCACAGGAGAATTCACACTTCTTAGATAAGCTAGTGGAAGAACAAAGATAGTTTTGAAAGGTTAGAGAAAAAGATTCTGAAATGTCGCATCTCCTCGACAGAACTGGCCACCCTTGGCATCATTCTTTTCATCTACCTGGGCTCCAGAATAGCCTAGGGCATTTGGGATGCAGACAATTAGCACCTCAGACAGGGCATCCACATGCAAAATCCTGTCACTTCTCAGAGATCTCAGGAGGTGACAAGTTTAGAAAAGAAGACCCTTTCAACCTTGGCTGACAGGTTTCCGAGCTTGCAGTGTTTTTGTTTGGTTTAAATGGCATCTATATTTAAAAAGTTTTCTTTAAAATATAAAACCCTCTTTCTACAGTATGATTTAATTTTGGAGATTGCTTTAAAAACAATGAGAACAAATACCTCCTCCTTTTAAGACTTCAAGGTCTTGCTTCTTCCACAAACACAAGCTCTGTTTTTTTTCCAAAGAAGCTTTTGTCTGTCTGTCAAACTATCTATCTGTCTGTCATCTATCTCTTATTTATTTATTCTAGGCTTTTGTTTAGAGCACTGAAAGTTAAGTCTGGAATGGCTGCTTAGGGGTCCCCTGGCTCAATTCCATTTGACAGATGGAGAAAATAAGCCTTGGACTTAGAGAAAGGAAGCAAGTTAGTGGTAAAAAAAAATGGAGTACAATTCAGACCTTATAATTATTGTACAAACACTCCTTCCAATTCACACTGTGATATCTAAGGTGGGCTACAGGTATATACAAGCATTTTGTGCATGTATATGTGTGTGAATGCCTGTGTGTGTGTGTGTGTGAGAGAGAGAGAGACAGACAGACACAGAGAAAATTTCAGATTGTTTTCTTGGCAGCTTTAATTCCAGCCATTATTTATTCACACACACACACACACTCACACACACACTCACACACACATTTAGCATCCACTGTGTGCCAGTCACTGAGGGTACAGTGATGAATAAAGTATAAAAAACCCTGTTGTTATGGACTTTATGGTCAAATGGAAGAGACAGGCAATAAACAAGCAGATTCTTCTGCTCATAAATGGGGCCCATTACTTAGTTCTTTGTCTATTGGTTCCTCTATTATCTCCCCTGCTCTGTTATATGATCTTTGTCTTCCTGTATTGTGGGCACAGGGACAGAGAAGGAAGAAAGCCTTTTCAGTTCCTCTGCTCTCTTACACTTCAAGCTGTGCATGAAGTGTGAATTTGCCAAAATCAGGTTTAGTGTCTGTGTAGCAGCCGAGTGAAGATGTCAGTATTTTTCATCAACACTGCACTGGTGGGCTGGCTCACCTGTCAGCTTGCTTGTGAGATGACAATAAGGTACTGGATGTGAGAGTTGTACTATTACCTTATAATTTAACTGTTCTTTTTTGATACGATTTTAGTTGTGCTGAACCCCACTGTACCTGACTGCTTTGACAAGTGTGCTATTTTAGCAATTCAGAATAAAACAGAAAGAAAAGAACGCATGGCATGCTTGTGCTGTCACATCCAGGTTGCTCTGTTCCTAAGTTTGTAGATGATTTGTTCCGAGTTGTTCAGAGACAAAAAAAGAAGTTAGGTTTTGTTTTTTAACCTATGTTTCACTGAATGTTCTAGCAATTACAGGATAGGTGGTGTGCAGTCCTTATGCTCCGATAAAAGAGAATGCCCTTCCTTTTCTTTTCATGTTTGAAATGCCATCATTGTAATTAATTTCTAAAGTATTAGCTTTTTTTCAAGTACAGAGTCCTGTTTAGGCTAACTTCTGAAGCCCTTAACATTGAGATAGGCATTTATGTATCAGATCAATTGTAATTTCTTTCTTAAGCAAAACCATGGGGAAAGATAAGGAGTTGGTAAAAAACACATGAGGTAGGAAGATGATGAGATGATCTTGACCTAGTCCCTAGAGCTATTCTGTTGTCATCTTCAATAAAGCCATCTTAAAAAATTCTTATCGAAAACGGCTGTAGGAAATGTGGGTTTATATTTTAGCCACAACAGTTGAGTACTGTTTTCAATAAAGATGACTGGTTGTGACTGGCTGCCACCAAAGAGATTTGTTCAGAATCCCAAACCTTTCCTTTTGGTGTAGGATAGCTCTATGCATCCAATTCATTGAGCATCTAATATCATTCTTCTTAAAGAGACCCCCCCCATGCCATGTTTATAAAGCACTGAGTGCTGAAGCTGTGGAAGAAATACAACAGACAGCATAGCTTAGCTGTTTCCACTCCAATTCAAAAAGTATCACACATTATCTAAAGATATGGGTGAGACTGGTCAGTTTCAGGCATTAAATGGTACTGTTTGGGAGGAATGGAAGAAAGCTTTTGGGAAACATTACTTAGCATATTTTTGAAATAGAATCAATACTTGATTTCAAAGAATGAAAAGTGGAGAGTGTTTAAAAAATTAATGACACTTTAGCATCGGTTGTAGAAAAAAGTTCATTAGAGCAACAGAAAAAGAAGTTACAATATCAGCACTTGCACAATAATATAAAATGGGTTTTGTATCCAAAATGATTTGGGCCTAGTCCCATACACCAAAGGGCTTGCCAAACTGGACAGAAAGAGACCACAAGCCCGTAGTCCTATCCAAAGAACTAGAGGTAGCTGAGTAAAGCTGGGAGTGGAGGAAGTGGTCTCCCCAGGGGAGAGTACTCTAATTGCTTGTCCACTGTCAAATGGCCAGCCCCAAAAACATACATAGAAATAGAATTATAGAGGTTCAGCAGGTTGTGATTAGGATTACTAGGCATATACACATATGCATGCAATCAAAATGTTGTAGGAAAGCAGGGAGCAGTATTTGGGAGGGTTTCAAGGGTGAAAAGGGTAGAAAGGAATGTAATTATAATCTCAAAAATTAAAAAAATGCTAAGAGTCACCAATAAAAGTATGTGCTCTTCTTAAACTCTTCAGCTAGAGTAATCTGGAATATTTTTTAAGCACAATTGCAGGTTTTTTTTGTGACTAAACTGGTACTTTTGGATCATGAACAAAACACTAAGTTAAAAATTAATATTTGCTTGAGCCTATGCTTATTCAAGGACTAGGCATATGGCCTAGTGGTAGAAGATTTCATCTGAGATTCTGGATGCCAACATCAGCATTGAAGAAAAGAAAGCTTGTTCAGAAAGATCTAGTCCCAAAGTCCATAGTTCTTGAATACTTGGTGGTGCTGTGGAAGTCTTGTGGCCGTGTTCTGCAGTTCCAGTGGTTTTAATGTATTCGTTTGGTCAGTCTGTTCCCCGCCCTTCATGATGCCACTTGCCTCTATCACCAATTCTTTTGTATACTAGGTAAGCCAAGTCATCACTGATGGCTCTGCAGGCTGCAGGGACTACACAGAGCAAAAAGCTTTATCAAATTTCTCATCTCTGTGCAAGGTCTGTCTGCATTGCTGGCACAGTTCAAAAATTACAAGTGTTCACCTTTCCCGTGTTCCCCCTCCCCCACCAGGAACCCTCTGTTGGGGCGCAGGTGATCAAACCCCCATGGCAAGTCTGAAGCTGCTAAACTGCTGAGCTGGCCTTAATTGAAGTGTGAGAAGAGGTTCTAAGGCAGGTAGACAACATCCTGTTGTTGGGGCACTCATTTCTTCTTTTTTTTTTTTTTTTCATGCATACTGGCTACCCTGGGAGTCAGGTGGCTGACTGTGACTGGGAGCCACCGCAGCAGCAAACGCAGCAGCAGCACCATTTCCCTTTTCGATCATCTTCCTTCTGGGCCCATACAAGAGTCCACCAGGCATGGATGCTGTGACTGTGTATCATGGCAAAATCAGCCGGGAGACCGGGGAGAAGCTCTTGCTCGCCACTGGCCTAGATGGAAGCTATCTGCTCAGAGACAGCGAGAGTGTTCCTGGCGTGTACTGCCTGTGTGTTTTGTGAGTACATTGTCTTAGTGGCAGCCTGGCGTCACGTATGTCCTGACCTTGCTGGGGAGTCCTGGAAGGAGGGGCAGAGGGTTACAGCTTTTAGTAAAGGTAGTCAGGGACACTAGCAGCAGGAACCTTTAGAACTCTTCATCTCTCCTGCCTGGTCCCAAGGCTTGTGGGTAGTACTTGGGTAGAGGCTGCTCGCTGGGGATTTCATCTACTGGGTCTCACCAGTGTGTTTGTGGCAGCCTCTACTGTACTACAGTAAGGATTTTCTGGAGCTGATGAGTTACCTTCCTTCATAACAGAGGCAAGGAGTTTAAAAACGTGGATGTCTGATAAAAGATAGGACTGACAATAGTTTCAAAGAGTCTATAAAGAAAACCCTATTGTAACGGTTCCACTTTGCTCATTGCCTAGATTGTTGCCAGCGTTTCGCTCCATTTTGAACTAGATACAGTTGTGTTTTGGCTCCCTATCTCCCCGGCAAAGCAGATATGAGATCAAATCCTACCTACCAAAATCAGACTTTAAGCTTGTAATCTCAGCAAATCAATCTTTTAGACCTTAAGTTTTCTCACTTATTAAATGGGACTCATATTCCAAGGGACTGTGAAGATTCAATACCTCCATGCTTTTAAAATCAAGTGAGCACTGGTCGTGACACTGAGCAAATGTTCAGTGAGCTATGAGTTTCAGTTTATTATTATTCTCCTTTTGGACAATTCATTTCGGTACTTATGGAGGCATTTCTACAGAAGGACCTAGTTCAAACGTTATTGTAAGCAAGATTTAAAACAACCTCACAAAACCCTCACTCTAACACAGTAGTGCCTGCATAAAAACAAAACAAAGAAAAATGCTTTGTACTGAGTGGACATGATGATACACTATGAAAATCTGAAGTACTTTCTGGGTCAGGCGATAAAGATTAAATTGTGGGTGGTTTGAGAGGTTTGTCATTGTATACTGATTTTTAAAAATGTCCAAGCGTCATTTGTGGCAGTTTTCAGCTCCTGCTAAATACATTTATCATAAAAGCTTAAAGTTAAATATATGGAAAAATAATTATTCTGTGCTGGGGACAGAGTCCAGGATTTTATATATGCCTGAAAATTGATTTTCCACTGGACTAGACATCCAGCCTTGGGCTTGGACCTTTATGTTTCCCAAGTGGAACCCCAGGAAGGACAAGGAAAGCCAGTGAGGATCCTTAGGCTTTTTTTCTTGTCAAAAGATGGAGGATGGTGAGTGAAATGAGCTGCTTTGGCTTAGTAGTGGGTTAAGCATGCTCCTTCAGGGGAAAATGAAGGTTCAAATGAAGCCTGTGTAGGGGAGAGAGGTGGGGACAGCAGACTTCTACTCTACATAGCACCTGGTCATTTCTGAAGGTCACCATGGCTGCTCTGCACTCGGGATTTTACACCTTCGGTTCAATATACATCTTTGGACCATTCTAACAAATGTAAGGGACCTCTATGTGTTGCTATTCCATTATTTTTATTGAAGGAGCTTTAAACTTTCTATTAGCTTGCTTAATTATAAGTGGGCTCTACTACAAAAATACCTTCATGAAGGAATGAATATTGTCTTTAGTACCAGAAACATATCCTGGTACATAATAGGCACTCAGCAAACAATTTGGAATTAAATGAATAAACTGTGAAGACATGTTGTGTTCTTTATTACTAAGAGCCTTGGGCTGACAAGAGGCCAGGCTGGGGGCTCTAGGGAGTCACTCAAATTCTCTAGGGACTTTGTCTTCCATTCACATAAAACAGAAATCTGTTTTTGTTTGTTTGTTTGTTGTTGTTACAAAAGATTGCTTTAAGTAAAATCTTGAAGAGAGGACTCCTTAGTTTTTAGGCAGGTGGGTCAGTACCATGTAAGGAAATTCTCATCATTTTAGTTTTCACTGAAGGGGAATGCTGCGTAAATGTAAGTTGTTGTTGACGAATTTCTCCATGAAAACCTCTTCCTATGAAGTGGAGAATTCTTCTCCTGTCTTGTGGGTTTTCAGAGTTATGACCAGACTACTGGGAGGGAAGAGACAAGATGCTTTGCCTTGATCAGTTCTTCAATTATTTTGGAGTGTCCCTTTAGATACACATAAAAATTTCATTCTCTCTTACTGGCACTACGTGGTACTTGCAAAATGTTATTTTGGAGCAAACTATGCACTCTTAATTCAAAGTACAGTTTCATATGATACAGAATAGAAAGAAATAGTCTCATACATTCAAGAACAAACATATAATAATTGCATTTTACTCAGTGTCACCTTATTCTATATTTTGTTTATTCCTATTAACCAAGAAGGTTTGCTTGAGCTTCAATTTAGCCTATTTTTATTGTATGCTTCAAATTGTTCTTTCAAACCATACATTCCTCTTTCCCAGATTAAATTCCAGTTGTGACTCTCAGACAGGACCTTTTCTCCCATTAGGTTTTAGAAAACAGAATGTTTCAACATTGTAAAAGTTTTCCACTTAGACAATTGCTGCTCTTCATTCATAATATGAAGTTTTTCTTTCAATTATTTTCTCTAAATAAAATTAAGATTAAGATGACCTGTAAAAATAATTTTTACACTTATTTGTGATATAAAATTTGAAAACATAGATAATGGAATCAAAGGAAAATCATCTATAATCTTATGACTTCAAGGCAGCCACTCTTAAGTTTTAAGTAAAATTTCTTCTATATTTTAGTAAGATGAATATTTTTGAGCATGTACATTTTTCATTATGTTTTGCTGTAATTTTCATGTAGTATGAAATAAAAGCTGACCCATATGTGGTATTTTCACAAATAAATTAAACGCATCTTTTTATAAGGGCTGTGTTTTAATTTAGCTTAGTTGTAAATGAGCCATATTTTTCTTGACCAACCTCTTATTTCTTATTGACAAATTTTGTTTTTTGACAGCTACATACATTTACATCAGCCTCTTTTTGGACACTTGAATCATTCAATACTTTTAAATTACAAATTCTACATTTGAATGCTTACCATAAATATGCATTCTAGTTTACATATGTGTAATTTTTCTTAAAAATGAGTATTTTTGTCAAAAATAATTTTCTTTGAGGTTTGATGCCTAATATTTTAATCATATTTACACTCTATTTTTCATGTTTTAGATTTTGTTAATGGCACTGACTGTTTTTGATGTGGTTGTTAAACTATTTTTCCCCATTTGTGAACTAGATATTTGCATACTTTTATCACTTCATGATTTGGATCTTACTGCTTTTCATACACACATTCGTGCATGCACACACACATGCACAAATAAATAGACATATCTCGTTATGTTGCAGATATCCTTTCTCTGTTTGGTGGTTGTTATTTAATATTTTTAGTACTGAAATGCATCACTTGGTTTCTTCATGTTTGTTTTCTACCTTTGTTTTCCAGTTTCTCTTCCATAGATACAGAAAACTTCACTGCTTTTGTTTTTAAATATGTGGTTTTATTAATTTTTGTTCTATTCTTTAATTTCATTTGAACTTTCTTTTTATGTGCATAAAAGATCTAATTTGATTTGTTTCCAGGTATTTATCAGTTATCTAACATAGTTTACTAGACTGAATTTTCATTCTTCATTTGTTAGGCTACTTTACCAATGACTAAAAGAATTTAATATTTATAAAATTGTTATTATTGTTGTTTCTGGACTATTTGGTTCAGTTGATCTATTTATATTTATCTAAACCAAATCAGTGTATCATAATTTTCAAACATACTAAAAAGTTATTAGGTAGTCTCATCTGCTGATTATTGGTGATGAAATCTAAAATAATTCTGTTAAATTGAATTAAACTAATGTAATTAAAAATTAGGGAAAATTGTCATCTTAAAGAATTGACTGTTCTCAAAGATATAGTATAATATTTTATTCTTTTTTCATTTTACAGGTATATAAAATTTCTTTCATTGAGATACATATTACATCCTCACAATTTTTCACTTTTCACTCCAGTATAGACAGCTACTAGGTAATACCTCATCATCCCCTGGGAAAAGTAATTAAAAATATTTTAAAAATAAGCTTGAAAATAGCATATTTCCACAATTAACATCCCTATGTACAACTCTGACTTTATACTTCTCTGCTGAAAGATTTGGAAGGAGAACCATGTTTATAATTCTTTAGTCTTGAAGACACATAATGATGCAATTTTTCATATATATCTTTGGATAAAAGAATTATCTTTTTGTCCTTTTTTTGAGGGATGAAATTGATGATGACTTTTCTCCTCTGGTAGCGTGCTAGCACCTTCCAGCACTATGAGCTAGCCCATGGAGATGAAGCTTCCAGGTCTGTTCCGGATTGACTTTTCCATGTTCTGTGCCTCAACTATGTGGTGGCGCCTGCAACAGGGTCTTACTGGCAAGTTCTGAAGGGGAACCAAGAGCGTTGGCAATAACTTGTAGTGCCTGGTGGTCTATTCACCCTCACTGGCCAACAACTCTGAAAGACACAATCCATTCCTGATAATAGACATTTCATTTGGTATAATATATGATGTCTAGTTGTTGCCCTATTAGATTAACTCCATTTTAACTCTTTTTATGACGTGTATAGGTATATATTTTAGGAAACATCTTCATTAGTAGATTTACACATGACATTTTGAGAGGTCTTTAGTGTTATTTATCTCTCCCTGTCTTCTACTCTGCCTTTCTACCCCTACCCCAATTTAACCTTTCCTGTTCCAGTATTCCTTTTGATTATTTATACCTGTGTATTCTGTCTCTCCTCCCTTGCCACCCAGGGCCCCTTATTTCTTCCCTGACCTCTATGGGTATTCCAAACAAAACACACATTATCTCGAGATTCAAAGCTAACATTCACAAATGGGAGAAGACCTGCGACGTTTTTCTTTCTGGGTATGGGTTAGCTCACTCAGAATGGCTATATCCAGCTCCATCTATTTGCTTGCAAATTTCATAATTTCACCTTTATTAATAGCTGAATATCATTTCATTGGTAAACATATCACATTTTTACTAGCCATCCACCAGCTAATGGATAGCTAGGCTCTTTCTATTTCCTAGCTATTGTGAATAGAGCAGTAGTGAAAATGGATGGACAAATTTCTCTATAGTAGATATGGAGTCCATTGGACTGGAAACAAAGTGCCCACCACACAACCGTATTCAAGAAATAGAGGAGATACAGTACAAGAAAATTCCAGCTTATCAGTTGTAATAGCAAGGAACGGTGTGGCAAAGAAAAGTATGGCAGTAAATTTAAGATTATAAAATTTAATGAGAAATCATACTTTGGTTTATATAATTGTAGATTTCTTATATATTTGCGTGTGTTTTATGTTTGTGTGTGAGTACATGGATAGTGTAAGTCAGAGGTCAGCTCGCTGAAGTTGGGTCTCTCCTTACGTCATGTGGGTCTCAGGCTTTGCATCCATCCATCTGCTTTTGCAATGCTATTGGGTGTGTTGATTTGGTGTCATATCTTCACAATAACTTGGGTTGCTAAAGTCTTTTTGGATTTTCTGTGTAGAATTTATTAATAGTAGTGTGAGCCCAAAAGCTATCTGAGTAATATTTGTTACACAGCAACTACAAAATGGGCAATTCACAGGCAAATATGTTAAAATCTGACTCTGGTTTACATTGTAAAACTGAAGCTTCAGGGATAGTCAGAAGTTGCCATTTTGTTTAAACATAGAGGAAGTCTTTTTAACCTGTAAATCCGCCCCCCCTTACTCCCTCTTGGGCTCTCCTCAGCTACCTCTCCTGTTCTAGCCTTCAGCAGACAGTTCTAGCCCTGTGTTCTAATAGACTCAACCTTTTTCTTGAGAATTATACTTTGCTTTAAGACCAAACTGTTAATTCATTTCCACTAATCTAAGAAGTGTATCACACTATGGGGATTAAGAGTCAATATCTTCTTGCAAGACCGCCCGAGTACACAGTCAACTCTACCTCTTATGTAGTGATTTTACATTGGACAAGTTTCTGAAACTTCCTTTTGCCCTGGATTAACAAGCAGTGACAGTAAGAATAGGGTCATTACATAGTTTTCCCATTAGTATTGATACTGAACGACTTTAGATTGTACTGGAAATTCCTACCCACTCCAAAAGAATGAAATTTGGACAACAGAAGGTTTAGAAACCTCTTGAGGGAAAACACAAGTTTAATAATGAAAACTTTGTGTACATGGCACAATTACTACAGATATAAAATATTCAATTAAAATTTAGCTGCAGCAGGTACGGTGACTCCTGCTTGCAATCCCAGCACTTGGGAAGTGAGTCAGGAGGATCACCATGAGTTTGAGAGCAGTCTGGCCTGTGTAGTGAGTTCTGGACCAGCCTGGAAAAAAAATACCCAACGCCCCTCAATATCAATGTTGTGTAGATGAGAACATGGGAACCAGCTTGCATTATTTTCAGTGTGCTATAGAAGCCAGATGTGCTTGCAGCTTTTCTTTTGAGAAGTCCTTTAATTGGCATAAAGAAAGTTAATGTGGTTTTGTTGGTTTGAAGTGAAGTACTATCCACCAGAGATACCCATCAAGAAAAGAAAAAAAAATAAGCTGAGTGGCTTTGCACTTGCCCTTTACCAGTCTGAACACCTCTTAAAGGCTTAAGGTACAGGGACTGGAGAGATGGCTCAGCAGTTAAGAGCACTGGCTTTTCTTCCACAGGACCTGAGTTCAGTTCCCTACAGCCACAAGGCAGCTCACACCTGTCTGAAGCTACAGTTCCAGTGCTTCTGACACCCTCAATAGACATGCTTGACTTGTCATCAGTTCCAAAAAGCATCTAAATTGGAGAAAGAAGAGAAAACTGATACATTTCTTGAGTTGTCTATATTCACAGAGCGAGTCAGAAACGTTTAACAACTTTTAAAAATGAGTTACGCTTTTTTTTCCCCTTTCTTCTTTGTGGTTTACAAAGCTACAGCATTCTCAGCTTCTGTGAATTCAACAATTTTAGATTCTATACGTAAGTGAGATCTTGCAATATTTGTCTTTTTTTTGTGCCTGGTTTATTTTATTTAACAATGTTTGTCCTCCAGGTTCATCCCTGTTGTCAAAAATAGATGATAATATTTTTGTTAAGGTTGGATGGCATTCCATTATAGTTTGTTTTTTCAATCATTTATAATTATAATTAGTGCAAAATAATGGCTTCAGTATGATATTTTCTTACATATGTAATATATTTTGATCATATTTGCCCCATCTCCCTTTTTTGTCTCCTCTCCTTTGGTCTTCTTCCTTTTCTCAACTAGTTTATTTTCTATTTCCATGTTTGTTTTAAAATCTAGATTCCTCACATGAGGGACAGCATATGAGGGTATATATCACACTTTCTTTGTTCTTGCACACAGAGTTGATTCCTTATCCTTTATAATACAAATTGTGCTACATTGAACATGGCAGACTCTTTGACATACTGGTTTCATTTGGATATACACGCAATCGTTCTGTTGCTGAGTCATACAATACATTTTCATTTTTTGAGGAACCCCCTTTCTGTTTTCCATCACTCTACTAATGTACATGCCCACCAACAGTGTGCAAGGGTTCTCTTTTTCCACATCCTCACAGTACTTACCTTTTATCTTTTTGGTAAGAGTCACTTGAACAAGTGTGGTTTCAATTTTCATTTCTCCAATGATTAATGATGTTGAAAACAATTTGATATATTTGTTGGTCAGTTTGTACGTATTATTTTGGAAAAAAATCTGTTGAGGTCCATTGCCCGTTTTCAAGCAATTTGTTTTCTTGCTGAGTTTTTTTTTTTTTTTCAAATTGTAGTTATCCTGGGTACCAACCCTTATCAGCTTGAAGGTTTACAACTACTTTTTCCATTTAGCAGTTGTCCTTATAACTCTATTATTTCCCTTTCTATGAAGAATTGTTATATTTTGTTGTAATTTTTACTTTTTTTTTGGTTTTTCAAGACAGGGTTTCTCTGTAAACCCTGCCTGTCCCAGAACTCACTCTGTAAATCAGGCTGGCCTTGAACTCAGAGATTCACCTGCCTCTGCCTCCTCAGTGCAGGAATTAAAGGCTAGTGTCAACACTGCCTGACTTATTTCTACTTTAATCATATTCAATTTTGAGGATATATATAATATATATAAAATATATATATAAATATATATAAAATATTCCCTTATTTTGAGTCATTGTTACTTTTTGGGGTAGTTAGCTTAATTTTACTTTATCTGCTATTAAAACTTACTTGTTTTTTTCTTTTGACTTATTTGCCTGGAGTGTATAAACATAAACAAGGTTATTTGGTAAAAGATATGAACACTGTTATAGCTTTTATTAACACACATTACTTTTTTCCTATAACAATGATTTCCTACAGACAGAGCATATGTGTTGCTTAAATAGAAAAACATATTCCATGGCTAGGGAGCTGACTCATTGGTTAAAATCAGTTGCTGGTCTTCTGAAAGATCTGAGTTTGATTCCCAGCACCCATAGCAGGTGGCTCACAAATGCTGTGATCCTAGTAATTCAATTTGAGTCGTTCCGCTTTAGGTTTTTTCCCACCCATGGCATATTATTTTGAGAGTTGTCTACAGAGGACCATTGATTAATAAGTACTATGACTTAGAAGTAGAGGCCACACACTGCTGGTTTGAGAAGAGACAGAAGTTTGTTCATTCAGAATTCAAGGGCTAGGGGTGGGGGAAATTGTTAATATTAGATATCTCAATCATGAGAAAATGGATGTGCCATTGACACCAGCTTGTTTGGAGACGAAGAAGGTAAGAGCTTTTGAAGTGGTACTCAGGTTCCTGCTGCTTAACCGAAAGTGAGATAACATCAGATTCGTTAGGAAACTATTTTCAAAACATACTCATTTATTTTGACTAAATGAAGCTGAATGATGGTATGGACTACATCCACTGTATATATGGAGGCATACTGTTTAGACACTGGAAAACAGATCTTACCATTTTGCCTAAATTATTGAGATCTTTGGCTTTTATGAGTGTATGTGTTTGTGTATAAGTGCTTGCAGGTTTCTACATGTGTGTGGAAGCCAGGGAACAGCTGCTGTTGCTATTCCTCAGGAGTTGTCCGTCTTGACTTTTTGAGACAAGGAATTCTCCCTTTCCTGGTATTCACCAACCTGAGTTGCCTGGTTAACTAACAAACCTCTCCAGTGCTGGGGCTACAAGTGCATGCCATCATCCAGGCCATGGATTCATGGGACTGAACTCAGGTCTTCCTGTCTGCAGGCAAGCACTGTACCAACCGAGTTATCCCTTAGATCTATTCTTTTTAAATAGATTTTAAATACTATTATTTCCACATCACCCATAAATTTACAGTGTCGTTCTCAATTGCTTTCCAAAGGGAATAATAGAACTCAGGGTCCATCTCCATTTTGCTGGATGGCTTCAAGAAAGCCCCTCAAAGCCCATGTTTCAAGTGCCCATGGTGAATAACAGAAATCAAAGAAAGCTCTTCTCTTGTTCCCTGTAGAGCACTTACTGAAATTGGTGTGCTTTAAGGTAGATTTAAATAACTTAAAAATAAGAGCTTAACAGTAAAATACATATATTATATTTTTATCATGTGTAAGCACATAATAAGCTACTTTTATATATGAATCAAATATTCTGGTAAAGCTGCATTACAAAAATAAAACATTTGTTTTGTAATCACACCAACATTTAAATTGACTCTTCGTTCAATTTCTCAAGTCAAATGGACCCGATTACAGTGTTTTAAATGTCTTTTGTAGTTCATTAGATAATTAGTACTGATGGATATTGATTAAAGGTGTAACAATTTAATTCAAATATTTAAAGACTTTTTAATTCTAAAGGGACTTAATGCCAAATGTGGCCAATGAACTAAGCATAGCCCTCTTTTTGTAAGAATTTAGTATCATCTGCTCTTTTAAGTTTAAACACAGTGACTTGAACAGATTTTAGTATGTGTCCTAATCAAGGATTCCTATAGATCCAATCCTGTGCCTAAGAACAACAACGATAAATATAGTAAATGAGACCATGATAATTTATTTACATCCAAATTCAAAATTTGTTTGAAAATTCAGCAAAAAGTTACTTTTTCTAGTAAGGAAATATTTGTTAATAAAATATGAGAGGTTGGAGAGATGCATCAGTGGTTAAGAGCACTGACTGTTCTTGTATAGGAACTGGGCTTGGTTCCCAGCACCAACATGGTGACTCACAACTGTCTATAACTATAGTTCTAAGGAAGCCAATGCTCTCTTCTGGCCTTGGTGGGCACTGCACACACATAGTTCACAGACATACATGTATGCACAATAATCAAACACATAAAATAAAAAAATGTTTATGAAAAAGAAAGTCACAAAAAGGCTTAGTACACTGATCACCCAGGAAGTGAAATTCAAAAATCACACAATTATTCCATCACTCCAGTAAAATTGAATAAGTAAGTAAGTAAAGAAAGCAAGCAAGCAAGCTATTTTCAAAGGAAGCAGTGCAAATGAGGTTGTGGGTAAGGGGAAATATTACACACTATTTACAGAGATGTGAATTAGGAGAATTGCTATGGAAAACAGTATAGAAGATCCTCAAAGTACTAGAACTACCACAATTACTCAGTTATCAACTCCTGAGTATATGTTCAAGGAAAATGAAATCAGGATATCAAAGAGATATATGAACTCTCAGATTCATTGTCACACTACTTACAATAGCCAAGAAATGGAAATAACATGAGAATCTATGCATTGAGGAACAGATAAACAAATGGAGACATACACAAAATGGAATTGTGTTCATTCATAAAGGGAATGAGATTCTGTCCATTGCAAAACGTATATATATATTATATTTATATATATATTTTATATATTATATATATATAATCATTATACTAAATAAAATAAGATAGAGACAGGAGGAGACAGTTAGCTCAGTCTCATTCTGAGGATTCCCGGAGGCAGGATTGCCGTTTTGGTCTGAAGTGGAGTTAAGAACCAGTGGCTGATCACTTTGCTTTTCTAATCTTCAGGTTGAACTCCAATTTCTGTCTCTGGGTGTTTATTAATAGTGCTAGACTGGGGAAAAAAGAAGGGGTGTAGGATAGGGAATGAAAGATCAGTATGCACTAATTGTTCTAGTTTGCTTTCTATTGCTGTCGTAAACCCAATCATCAAAAGCAGTTTGTGGAGGAAAGATTATATTTCATCTTCCAGCTTAAAGTTTAACATCGAGGGAAGTCAGGACAAGAGATCAGGGCAGAAGGAGTCAGGAACTGAAGCAGAAACCATGCAGGGATGTTGCTTACTGGCTCGTTCCCCATGACTTGCTCTGTTTGCTTTCTTCTATAACCTGTACAGGAGTTGCAGCACCTGCTTGTGGCCCTCCCACATCAATCATTAATCAAGAAAATGCCCTCACAGATGTGACTGCAGGCCAGGCTGATAGTCATGACTCGAGCTTGTATCAAATTGACAAAAAATTAACCAGCATAGTAAAGTAGGAACAAGAATTTCTGATTTGCTTATGTATAGTTGGATGATGATAGATAATAATAATAATAATAAAGGATTGTACATTTAAAAAACTAAGCAGGATTCTATTTTTACATTTCAAGGAAATGACAAATGTTTGGATAAACATATTTGTCCTGATTTAAATATTATACAGTATATACATGAATTAAAAACACCAAAATAACTGAATATGCATTATTTCATTTTTGTATACTAGTTAATTAAATCTAGTTGATCATACATTTTAAAAGTTTATTAATCAAATTAAGTATTATTATTATTATGAACCTTGAAATATAATAAATCCATATCCACTACAGTGTGAGAATCAAAAGAGCTTAGTCCAAATAACATTTTTACTTCTTGATCTCTGGTTTGTTTTAGTTATTTTATTTCTCAACATTTCAGTTTCCTCATTTATAAAATTCATTTTATCATATTTTATGATATACAAATAATAGGATACAGTTCATGTACTATGGTGTAAAATCATATCTCTAAAATTCATATATTAAAACCCTTACCTTAATGTGTCTCTATTGGCAATGGGGCCTAAGGAGGCATTTAAAATTAAATGAGTTCATAAGGATGGGACCATAATCTGATAGATTTGGTGACTTTATAGGAAGAGGAAGGACACATGTACAAAGGGCCATGTAAGCGTAGACAATGAAGGTGGTTGCCTATTAGCTAAGAAAAGAGGCCTCAGAATGAAATTTACCATGATGGCATCTTGAACTTGGCCACTAAGCCTGAAAAATTGTGAGAAGTAAATGCCTATTGTTTAAGCCACCCATTCGTGGCATGTTGTTCTAATAACCTTAGTATGCCAAGACAGAGACTAAGAAGTCAGGTGCTGCTGTAACACAGTTAAAAAAAAAAAAACCTGTGAAAATGATTTGAAACTAGGTAATGGGGAGAAACTGCAGAAATTTTGAGGTTTATGTTATTCTTGCTCCCGAGATTGCCATGAAGTGAATGTTGGTAAAATTGCACAAAGAACTGTAAGCAACAAAGGAATGCTGAAAATAGAAGAAATAGTCTTCTATAGGGAAGAGCACACCAATTTGTTATCCAATACCAAGTGATCAGCCCCGAAAACACACATACAAGGAAGATTTTATATATATTAAAATTATATATGTGTGTGTGTGTGTGTGTGTGTGTCTGTGAATAACAATTAATGGAAAAAGAGGCCATGAATTTGAAAGAGAGAGTAAGGATGGGTATATGGGATGGAAAGGTATAGGGATGGGGATAAATGATATATTATAATAAAAAATAAAATAAAAATATGGGTGTTAAATGTTATTTTCAGACAAAAGTTGGAAGCACGGGTGTGGGGATGAGAGTGGGGGTTGGGATGGTGGGAAGGGGTAGGTGAAAGAGAGGGGGTAGA
>JAQHUG010000060.1:1488510-1587460 GCA_028555095.1 Dicrostonyx torquatus
TAACCTGCACCATCTTAAGGAAGCAGGGGGAGGGCGGTGGGGTAGTGGGGGAGCGGGAGGGCCGGGAACAAGGGGAGTAAATGTAAATTTTGCTTTTAACAAAAATAAATGAATAAATTAAAAAAAATAAATGTTATTCTCATTACGTCTCAGATAGGAAATGAGGAGAAAGTTATTGGAAAATGGAAGAAATATGATAATTGTTCTAAAGCGGCAAAGAACATTTTTGTTTTGTGGAAGACAGAATCTGTGAACAATTACAGTGGTTACCTAGCTTATATCTCTTTAAAAATAATTTCTTTTATTTTTAGAAATTATATTATAATATACTATTCCCCTCTCCTTTCTTCCAAACCTTCCCATACACTCCGCTTTGCTCTCTTTCAAATTTATAGCCATTTCACATTAATTGTTGCTACATATATAGACAGAAATATATGCATATATTCCTAAATACATAAATACAACCTTCTCATTCTGTATAACGAGTAGGAGAAATTATCTTCCCTAGGGAAGAGCACAACAGTTATCCAGTGCCAATTAATCAGCCCTGAAAACATATACATACAAGTAACTTTATATTCCTTTCTTTTTTTCTGTTGTAATGTCGATGACTTGACCCTTGCTAGGCAAGAAAGCTGCCACAAAGCTGTATCTTCACATCTAAACCAGCTGTGGAGATTTCTAAGCTAAGGTGTGAAGGAATGACTTGGCATTGCTTATAGTAAAACCCAAAAAGAGAGAAATGAATTGAATGAAGAATAATTTTAAAATGCAGAACAATTTCAGCTTGCCTATAATGTCAAAACATTAGAGGCCAGTATATAATGTTGTTGTTTGAACTGTGTGCCCCCCAAATAAATTTAAACCTCATTTCCAATATGACTATAGTTGCATATAAGATCTCTAGAGCATAAGTAAGGTTAAATTATGTTGTAAAAAAGGGGGTCTACATTCATGTGTGGTAATGCATACCTGTAATCCTGAACCTCTGAAGTTGAGGCAGGATGATCACAGGTTCCAAATTAGCCAAGAGTTACATACAGCTTGTCTCAAATAAATAAATGAATAAATAAAAATAAGTAGAGTCAAATCTAATATGATTGGAGGCTTAACAGCAATGCAGGAGGGAACGTTTTCTGGGGTTTGTGAGTTAAGACCTAAGAATGAAACCTTCCCTGCTTATACTTTGCCCTTGGAGTTAGAATCCAGAAATGTGAGAAATATCCTCTTTCTCATTTAAGATATTCGGTCTATGGTATTGTTTATGGCAACTGAACAGAAAAATTTCACATTTAAAAGCCTTGTTATAGAGTAGAATTCATCTAAACAGGCACACAATACCTATGATTCAAGTAATGGGGACAATATTTACCATGTTTGAAAGGACAAACTGCTTTGAAGTATTAGCTATTTTTTCTCTCATTAATTTTATAATTTTAATTTACATATAATTGTCCATACTGATGGCATACAATGTGATATTTCAGCAATGTATACAATGTTTAATGATCAGATTAGCGTAATTGCCATTTCACTCCTTTGTGTTGGTAATGCTCGGAATCCTCCTCAGTAGCAATTTATAAGTAGACAATTATAGTTGTTGTTAGCCATAGTTATCGCGTTGTCATGTAGAACATTACAGTTGACATCCCTCTGTCCATCAGCATCCCATTTCAATTAACTATTCCAATCCTCTATACTTCCCACAATCTGCTAACCACATTGTTTTGATTTTTTATTAGATTATTCATCTTATTTTATGTGTGAGTGTTTTGCCTGCATGTATGTATGTATGTACACCATGTGCTTGCTTGGAATTCATGGTGAGAACAAAAGGGCATCTGATACCCTGGAAATGGAGTTACAGTTGGTTGTAAACATCTGTGTAGGTACTGAGTCCTCTGTGAGATTACAAGTTCCCCTTTTTGTCTAAATAAAAATGAAAGGTTTTAACCTTAACATAGTAAAACTATACACAACAAAAATAGTTATCAAGTAAGAATTACATTTATATTTAATCCATTTGTATTTAGCAAATTCAGAGAAAAAACTACATTATCTTAGTGAGGTGCAAAGTTTTATACCTAACTTATATTCTATCATAACAAAAAAGCTGAAATTCTTTTTTTATTGTTAAAAAAATTTACATTTACTCCCCTTGTCCCAGGCCCTCCCGCTCCCCCACTACCCCACCACCCTCCCCCTGCTTCCTTAAGATGGTGCAGGATACCCTGCCCTATGGGAAGCCCAAGACCCTCCCCCCTCCATCTCGGTCTAAGAAGGTGTGCATCCACATAGAATAGGTTCCCAAAAAGCCAATACATGCAGAAGAGATAGATAGGTCCCTGTGCCATTATCATTGTCTTCTTAGTCAGTCCCCATTGGCAGCCACATTCAGAGAGTCCGGTTAGGTCATATGCTCATTCAGTCCTGGTCCAGCTGGATTTGATGAGCTCCCAATAGATCAAGCACACTGTCTCTGTTGGTGGGCCAGTCCCTCACAGTCCTGACTTCCTTGCTCATCTTCTCCCTAATTCTGCTCTTCCATTGGACCTTGGTAGCTCAATCCCTTGCTCTGATGTGAATGTGGGTCTCTGGCTCTATCTCCATCCATCATGCGAAATTTCTATGGTGAAATTCTAATTATTTAGTCTTTTAACTCCATCAAAGATGCCAGAAGGAATTAATATTACTTAACAACAGAGACATCTGCCTTTACAGTTACCCAAAGTTCCTCTGCAACATTAGGACATCCATCTTCAGCCTACAGGCCCACAGTATCTGGCAGACTTTTCCATGAATCAGAAAATTTGAAAGACCATTTTGCCTATATTGGCAGTTTGTCAGTCATTCTCTTCTGTGTCCTGCAGAATGTCTGACAGACTGTTTCATGAAGCAGGAATCCTGAAGAACTGTCTCACCTTGTTTTGACAAGTTCAGCAGTCATTTTCCAGTGGCTTCTGCATGTCCAGTTTATACAGCAATACTGTCAGCAGTCAAGGCAAAGCAGTTTCTTGCCCAAATGGCTAGCCTTGCCATATTGAAAACAAACTGATGTGGAGTTTCTTCAATGCCCATCATATTCTCTGGAGTAAATTGGTACTGCCAGGAGCAGATGTATCTCACTGTCATGAGAAGCTCTAAGTTAACAAAACATTTTAAATATCATATTCTATGGATATTTAAATTAAGTGAAGATAATTTATCTATCTAAATGTATCTATTTAACTTTGAAAACATACCTAATGTGACTACAAGTTTAAATATTATAGACTAAGTACTAACCTCATTTTCTAATTATACATTGCATTTTTAAATGAACTGCATAAGCACAATACCCCAAACAAGAGTAGAAACACACACACACACACACACACACACAGGAACAAAAATAACTTTAAATTTTATCAATATACCCAAATCCATGACAATGTAAAATATCTGAGATTCATACTTGTATTTTTATCCTATATTCCTATATTCCCCAAAATGATAACAAACATTCGTTAACAAAATACCACTCCCCAAAATCTTGGGAATGTGGGCATTGTTTGCTCTTGACTGATTTCTGTTGTCTGTGGCAAAGGCATATTTCGGGGTACCTGAGAAATTTGAGATAATGACCATGTCCTAGGAAGGCCAGCTGTTACCTTTGTTGATAGATATCACCTGTCAAGGTTCAGGAGATCACCCCGATCAAACCTGATTCATATTAATCCTGAAGGAACTCACAACAGCTTTTCATCTCCTGTGGGAACAAAAGCAAAACCTCTTCTCCAAAGCAATGAAACTTTTAAGTTCCATTTTACAAATACATTGTTTGACTTTCATTTTAAAGTGTAGGCATTCCTAAAGTATAGAGACTGGTTTATTTCTACAGTCCCTCTTTCATTGCCAGGTATCTTAACAGCTCTCCTTTGCTTATCAGGAATCAAAAAAAAAATTAAAATCACCACAATACCATATTGGGTCCAGACTCCCTGTGTATTTCCCATCTTATGTGGCCTTTATTTTATATTACTTTTACTCTCTAAGAACTTTATTAATATTTTAAACTATTTCTATTTCTATGGATGTCTATACCAATTTTCTTTTCTTTCTTAAGCCTATGCTATTGTTCAACACACGGGAATGTGTTTAGAGTTTTTTCCCATCTGGACCTCTTTTACTGTGTATCTCTAGTCTTTTTGACCATGTGAACAAACTTTAAACTATTAAGCTACAGCTGGGTCTTCTGAGAGACTCTATTGGCTGGCTCCATCCATGAACTTCTAGGTTCATGAGAGCCAAGCCTAAACCTCATGGCCCAGTTGGAGGTGTGTTTGCCCAGGAACTGCTTTCAACCCCCTAGCTATGAAATGCCAGTTCCCTGCACTACGGAAGGCATTTTTAAAATTTATTTTTTGTTTCTATTTAGGGTGAAAAATGCTGTTTAAGTACTTTGCTGTAAGGTTTTTAAAGGAGCCACATATATTATTTTTTCTCAGTGACAAAATGTTTTTTTCTTTTCTTTTCTTTCTTTTTTTTTTGGTCTTTACTCTTTAAGGGACCTGCCATCCACTTCCCAAATAAATCACATAGAGGCTTATTCTTTGTTATGAATGTCTGATCTTAGCTTGGCTTGTTTCTAGCCAGCTTTATTTTTAACTAAAATTATCCCATTTATCTTTTGCTTCTGGGCTTTTATCTTTCTCTATTATATATAGCTTCCTTTACTTCTTACTACACAGCTTGTTGTGTAGCTTGGTGGTTGGTTCCTGGTGTCATCTCCTTCTCCTTTCACTTACCAATCTTTTCTTCCCAGATTTCTCCTATTTATTCTCTTTGCCTGCTAGTCCCTCCTATCCTTTTTCAAGACTAGCTATTGGTCATTTAGCTCTTTATTAGACCAATCAGATGTTTTAGATAGACGAAGCAACACTACTTCACAGAGCTAAACAAATGCAACATAAAAGAATGCAACATATCTTTGCATCATTAAACAAATGTTCCACAGCATAACCAAATGTAACATGTCTTTCACTAATATTCTACAATAAGCAAGTGTTTTAACTTTTCTCCCATCTCTCTAGCTTTATAATAACCATCATTTTATTCTGTACTTCTTTGAGGTCAATATTTTGCCTTCTTCATATAAAGGAAGCTATATACTTTTTGTTTTTCTGTGCTTGAATTAGTTAACATCCTGCCCTCCAGTTTTATTCATATTGCTGAAAATAGCAGAATTTAATTATTTCAAAGAATGCATAACATTCCATGGTGCAGTATTCCTTTTTAAAATTCAATTACTATTACTACTAAATTACAATGTTATAAAGTAATAGAATATTACTATTTACTATAATAGTAATATTATAAGAATAATTATATTCATAGCATGATATACTCACATTACTTTGATAATTAATACTATCAGTATTGCTGTTAATTTAATTGGGTCTTATTTCAGGCAACCATTTTTTAGCTTAAGACTATGTACACTTAAAAAACAGTAAGACTCTGTTAAAGGTGTTTCATAATTATGATTTTTTTTGTCAGTGCCAGCAGGTCTATAGTTTCTTTTTGTCCAGTCTCTGTATCATACAAATCCTTAGGTGTATTAAACCACACAGTTAAGAAAAAAAATTGTGGGGAACTGTGATTAGGCTGAAATAAAATGCAAGCAAATTAAATCCAATGGCTTTGCTTCCTGTGACTGCCAAGAAACTGTCCATTTACATCCAGTATATGTAACTTTTATAGATAAAAATAAGTTCAAGTTTAGAGCATCCATTGTTCTCCTGGAAACTATTAGTAATGGAAATGTATTCTTTCACAGGTATCAAGGTTACATCTATACATATCGAGTGTCGCAGACAGAAACAGGCTCTTGGAGTGCTGAGGTACAGTTCTTTTATTTATTTTTGCTTCTTTGGGTATCAGAAAAATGATTGAAATTCAGGTTTGTTTATAAAACAGAAGTTACATCGTAAATTATAAAAATATTAATCATATTTAAATCATGAATGCTCAATTCTATAGTTGTTGGTGGTTCATTTAGAAGCCTTTAGAAAATTTTGGTTCCAGACCTGTGTGGAGTGGGATCACTTTAACAATTTTGTATGTTTTGATCATATTTGCCATTGTCTTCCAGTTCTTTCCAGATCCATTCCTCTCTCCCTATCCAAAAAATTTTGTGTACTCTTTGTTTTGCTAAATCTGTCAACTCAATTTGTGCTGCCCAAATATTCTTGGATGCGTGGCCTTCCATGGAAGCATGATTGATTTATCAGGGGCTATTCTTCTAAAGAAAGCTGGCTCTTCTTCTCCTGGTAACTATCGATTGCCAATAGCTCCTTGCCTAGGAGTGGGACTTCATGTACACTTCCTCTTTTCATGCTGGCATTTGATCTGGGTTAGGCTTGCGCAGGTCCTGTGCATGTTGTCATAACCAATGTGAGTTCATATGTGAACCTGTTCTGCTGGGTGTGGAAGACACGGTTTCCTTGTCTTTACACTCTTTTCCTCAATGATTCCTAAGCTTTGGGAGGAAGGGTTTTGATATAGATTCTTAGACACATTTTATATTTTTTTCTCTTCTATTTCACATACGACATCATATCACATCATTGCATATTTGTAATCATGTTCAGAAGGAAAGGGATTATTGAGCATAAATATCCTTTATCCTGTTGTCTGATTTGACCCTCTTTATATAATAATATTGAAATTATTTGCACCATGAGAGCAGAAGATTGGCATGGATTATCCCCAAATGGGAAAGAGGTAAAAACGTCTTGTTTTCATGAAATGCATATTGCAGTTTTCTGCCTATAAAATTTGCCTTATTGTTAAGGTGAATATTAAACTAGTCATAATTCTCAGAGCTCATACCACCTGGCTGGAAGAATTTTTTCCAGAGTGTATTAAAGACCAGCTGCGATTCAAAACATATTTCCATGGATGACTAAGAGGTGGCAATATAGGAAATACCCAAATTTGAACAAGAACCGAATTCACTGACAGGATAGTGGCAGTGAAGCTTTTTTTTTTGTGTGTGTGTGTGTGTGTGAAATGTCTTTCCAAAAATGGGATAAGTGGCATTTGTACTATTTTCAGGAAAACCATTTTAGTTTGCCACACCAAAAGAAAAGGTCACATCAGGAACATTCTACTCTCTGTCCCTATGTAAGTATAAGATATGTTTTAAGATGTGATATTAAATTCAACCGTGAATCTATTGAATTATGAAAGATAAATATGCATCTTTTTCATTTTAGATATAGCACTGCTGAGGATATTAACTTAACCCTTGGAGGCTAAATTTATGATGAGTTGATTATCATTTATTTTTTTATCATTTATTAATGTATAGATTGTCAGCAGTGCATTGTCAAAAGTGTACTGCTCTCTCTCTGCCAGTTTCTGTGACTTTGGGCTTTTATGGGTAGGTGATCACCAGGAGATCCTTAGCTAGTAAGCAAATTGCTTATTAGCCTAAGCAAATCATCATAAATGAGGCCAGTCATTTGTTAAAGAAATTCTGCCTTTCAAGTTCAAATTGCTTCTGTTTGCCTGGTGGTATTTGTCTTCTCTGTCAGCATGGATAATCAAGTGTTAACTATCAGTCCCCATAGAAATGATGCCTCTGTTGAAAATGTTTTTATAAGCCACAAGAAATAGTCTAAATGAAGTGTGGTTTGAAATGATTCCCCTCTGGGGAAATATGCAGTTTTCTTCTGGCTGGTGTCTTCAGCTTCACTCAAACTTCTTGGTCTATTCCTAATCTGAAAGGAATAAAGAGAAAATTTTGCTGCTTCTGATTGTATGTGTGATTTCACACCTGCTTATTATTTTCCTTCATGCAAGATGATTAGGTTGAATGTTTGTACTCGTGAAATGAGAATAATTGAAAGAATCAGTATCTACCAACCCATGAGAAAACAGTGAAGGCAAGAGAAGGGAAAGTGTGTTGACAAACAAAAAATACCCTCAGAAAGAATTAAGGTGGAATTTTGTACACATTGCATGCCTTCGCAGCTTGCAGCGTCTGTCTTGGAGCTAAAGAAATATTGGGGTCTCTGTGGGAATGGTCATATTATTTTTAGATGAGGCCTCGGCAGAAATTTAGGAAGGTCTTCTGATCACAAAGATGGGCGGGAGACCATTCCCTATCTGTTGAAACTGTACAGGCAGACACTAATTTACAGCTAAAGAGAACATCTGCAGTGTTTGTACTGGAAAACTACCTACTCCAACGTAGGCAATGATCGAGAATGACTTTGGATAGTCTGTTATCTTGAGTTTAACATCTAGTTGACAGAAGTCTGTGTGCCAGCCTTCGTATTTTCTCATTAAATGCTAAAAACCAAGCAGTTCCCATGTCAAAAAATCTTCCAGATGGAATAGCTGAAAAACAACTCTCTAAAAAGAAAAGAAAAGAAAGAAAACTAGTCATTGTTCAATTGCTTGTAGCAATACTATGTTATTTTATGACAGTTTTGAGATGGTGCCTAAAGCAAGGCTCATAAGCTTTGTGGGGAATGTTGATTTCAGGCAGTGTCTTTGTGAGAGCACAGATGTCAGGAAAAGAATACATTCTTAACAGCCACCTGCAAATGCCGTCTCTTTAAAAACTAACAAATATATAAATAAAGATAACCTTCTATAGTCTTTCGTTTTCGTGTCAAATAGTAAACCTTGTCATGGTGCAGTGCTGACTGTGAGAGCAATCTGGGAAAAGAACACAAAATTAACATGAAGGATGAGTCAGTATGTATTACGAGGTAAAAGCGCACGAGCATTAGCCAGCCATGCAGCTGTATGTATCATAGCACTCATTTTTTAATTTTCTGAGTAGGATTTTCTATTGTAAAATGATGGCAGGGGGACGGGTTGTTGGTTTGGTTCCTCGGGCTTTTTTATTAATGACCTGTAGGATCTGTACTTTTTTTTATGTTTAACTGCATCCCCTCTGTTGCTGAATTCATTGTGGGTAATGGCCTGTACACCCTTAGAGGTTCGGGATGTATGATGGGTAGCAGTCAGCAAGGGCAAGGCTGTGAGAGCTTGTACAAACTAGCCCTACCCTTGGGAGAATTGCAATGACAGCTCATTAGCTCCTCTTGCAGGGAAATTCAGCCAAGCAAAGTAAGCTCTTCTGGATGTTGTTTTCCTTTCTTCCTTATGTTTTCAAATATTGGAGCAAGTTACACAAATGTTACCTCTCTAAGCATCCCTCTCACATATTACAGGTCTTTTTTTTAAGCATTATGAGGCAAATAAATAATTTTTCTGGTCTTTTCTTTTCCAGACAGCACCTGGGGTGCATAAAAGATTTTTCCGGAAAATAAAAAATCTCATTTCAGCATTTCAGAAGCCAGATCAAGGCATTGTAATACCTCTGCAGTATCCAGTTGAGAAGTCCTCAGCTAGGAGTACACAAGGTATCGCAAGTGTGGCTTCCTGCTCAGTTTTGAAACAGTTGGGAAGTTTAGAGTTGGGGGTCAACCTATTCATAACAGCATAGCAAGCGGAAGGACTCATAAGCAAAATTCAACAAGGAAGTAGTTGTAGCCAGCAAATCAGGTGAGAGGTAGCTGTGCAAAGGGACCACAATATGCCCTACTATACACTTTTAATAAAATTATAAAACTATAGAAAGTCTATGAAGTCAGATATTTTAATCTATTTATTTCTATCTTATTTTTCCTAGTCCCTTTTGTAGATATTAAGTACCATTTTACTTCAGTAATCTATGCACATATGATTTGAAAGATGGGATAGATCAGTGAGTACATGGGTTGTATGTTCCCTATTGCTTAATAACCCCCCCCTTTGCCCTTCTGGCACAGAAAGGCAAATGGTAGCCTAGTTCCTGTGATTCTCATTTCTGAACTGATGGTGTTTGAATGAATGGCATTATACAGTAGCAAAGGAAATCAAATTAACACTCTTGGTTGTTTTACTGGCATTCATAATTCCCCTGAGCAAAGCTATTATTAGTGAATGTATTGAGCTAAAGAATGAATACTAGCCAGTTGATGACTCTGTTTTTCTTCTATGAGAACAGGTTAATATTCTGTTTTGAGTGAGAAGGTGTATCTTGATTGATACAGTTAGTATTTATGATAAAATGAGTTTTTATAGTTTGGGAAACAGGGAACCAAGCTCAGACATAAATTGATAAATAGACTCAAATGTGATTTAAATTGACAAATAGTTACCCTTTGACATAGAAATGTAAATAGAACTCCAGTTTAGAAAGCATGTAGCTTTCCTTCCTGTCCAGTGATCTATTCTTTATGGTGGCATTTTAAATAATAGCTGCTTGAGGCATAGCATTGGGTTACATATTACAAACTTGAGTTAAACTATCATTTTAATGCTGAACAAATTTCTCTTGACTTTTTCTAATCTTTTTCTTTAGGGAGAAATGATTCTGATGTCTGCCTGAAAGCGCCATGAAGAAGACTAACACACCCTGTCCTTTATTTTCAATAATTTAAGTATATGCCAAGTCTTGTATATTGTAGATACTACAGTTCAGTGAACTGTAAATGCCTTTTAAACAGCACTCTAGTCCTATAATAGGAGCATCTCGCCCATGTCAAAGCTGAAAGTGGATGTTGTAGATAGCAAGTGTTTTAAATTGAGGGTGGGAAACAGAATCCCTTAGAGTATTTTTAGTTCCTGTATTTACAAATGAGAAACAGTTTAAAGCACAATGAAAACTTTACAAAAGATTAATGTCAATTCTTGCCACATGTAAATAAAAATAATTTTTTTTTGTCAAAACAGCATTTCTGTGAAGTGTTTGATAGTTACTGATTCTCAAGCTTCTTGCTTGATTTCATGGTAGGATGGTGTTTGGTGTGCAGATCTCAAGTAATTGTGGTGCCTTAGGCTTCTTTGGGATTTATGAAGTTGTGTATGAACAGAAGTATTAGGTAAAGAGAAAAGAGTCCTTGTTTAAATTTGAAATCGAGCTTCTTGCCCAGAGTTCTGTTAAGACAGTTAAATCTTGGGACCAGTGGGGTGTGGTAATGCATACTTTTCATTCCAACACTTGAGAGGTGGAGGCAGGGTGATCATTTGGCTACAGGACACAGTGCTTCAAAACCCACACAAAATGCACAGACCAAAGCAGTTTACAAGCCTATGATTTCAAATAGGCTCTAAATGTTTATTGTATTTGATGCTACAGGTTTTGGGGTTATGTTAGAGATCAGATGAAATGATGAAATGAAATAGATTTTTCTTTTCATGTATCTCTGTCCTAGCTGGTTTTTTTTACTGTAAGCAGAAATTTATTTGGAAGGGACCCTTTAGTGACTGCATCTCATGTTCAACTGATTTGTAATTGGGTAACCCTATAAAGGCTTGTGGTTTCATTAATTTTCAGCAATTTTGAGTCATTGAAACCTAAGTAAGACTTGGATTTTAAGCAGTGTTTTCTTCTCACATTTGTATTTTCATGGCTTTTGTGATTGATAGTGTGCCAAGTTGCTTCAGGGCTCACAGAATTCATCTACATAACAGGGCAGAAAAGTAAAAACACCTGTTTCTTGTCTTCGGGCAGTTCAGTGTCCATTTGGACGGGAAAACAGTAACAGTAAAAATGATAAAAAGAAAATTTTAGGGACGATGACAACAAAAGTCAGTAAATACATAAGTGAGGTTCCCAATATGTCGGTAGATTTGTATTTGGTAGGATGATGAATCAGCACAAATGCTCTGGTTAGTAATCCGCAGGAAAATGAATACATTATTTTCTGGGTTTCCCTGAATGTTGTGAGCTTGGTTAAGAATGAGTGAACTGTGGACAGACAGAGCTACCTTGTGCATACTGAGCACTTAACGTGTATGCTTTGAGTGTGCAAAGATGGGGTGTGGGGATAGTGATGAACTATGGGCAGCTTGCTATTTGTTGAAATAACATCACTAACTTATAAGTAAATTAAAAAGTCTACTTTCAAGATAAAGCAAAATACATATGTTTAAATGCTTTTTTTAAAAAATACGGTGTCATGTAGACCAGGCTGATCTCCAACTTTGTAGCTGAGGATGACAGACCTTGAAGCGCTGATCTTCTGTCTCCACTTCCTGAATGCTTATATTAGAGGCATGGGCCACCAACCTGACTTATGCAGCACCATGGCTTTCACCCAGGGTTTTGTGTGTACTAGATAAGCACTGTCCCAACTAAATTACATCCTCAGTCCCTAAAAATATTTTTAAGAATTATTTTAGTTTGAATTTAGATTTTAATGCATTTTTATTCTACAAACTTTTATTGATTCTTTGTGGATTTCACATCATGTATCCCGATCCCCACCCATCTCCATGCCCCCACCAAATCCCCCTCCTCCCTTGCAACCTCCCTCCCAAAACAAAACAAAATCTGAAAAAAAACCAAAAACCACACAAAACAAGCAACAACAAAAACAAAACAGAACAAAACAAAAACCAACCAATCAACCAATCAATTAACCACCCACCCACCCAAACAAACAAACAAATAAAAACAGGAGAGGAATCTCGTTGTGGAAGCTATAGTGTAGTCCAGTGTGTCACACAGTATACCCTTTAGTCCTTTCATCTTCACTTTCAATGTATGTTTTGAACTCTGTCCATAATGGAGTAACTAAACATGTGAATGATATTTGCATGTTTCTTTATGAGTCTGTATAGAAAAGTGCCTTCTAAAATAATTAGTGGTCTTTCACCTTTTAATAAAGTAGTTGAAACTTTTATTTACCTAATTTGCTTCAGGTAAATTTGAATTTACCAAATTCATTTAAAATACAGACACAGTCTGGTCTACATAGTAAGTATCAGGTCAACCAAGACTACATGGAGAAACCCTGTCCCTGTCTCAAAAACAAACAAATAAGCAAATCAATAAAATATGGAGACAGATGCTGTTAATAAACTAAAGTAGTGATGAAGATTACTTTACTGTATTGAAATGATTTCCTGGAAAAGTTAAGAACTTTTCTCATTTTACTGTTGTCAAACTTTCCAGCACACAAGCCTCTGTTCATCTCTGGCTGGACTTTACTCATCAACTTGATTCCATTTCTTTTCTTTCCTAACATGAGTAACTTTGCTAGTATCCAGTGTATAATAGGTGCATTTTTTTGCATAAAGATCATACTCTTGTTCAATTTAAAATACTGTGCTAGTCAGATATACCTATAAGATGCCAAGATAGAAAACAAGAGAGACAGAGAGAGAGACAGCGCGCGCGCCAAGATGGCAAAGAGGCCAAGATCAAGCCAGCTTGGCACCCAGAAACAAAGAGAGAAGAAGCAAGAGTACTCATGGCTAAAATGCCTGAGGTTATATAGGAAAGAGAAGCTCGGGGAAGGGAAGCAAAACACAGGTCCTGGTAGGAGGCTGGGTGAGAAGTCCTGGGAGGAGCCACAGGCACTAAGTGAGACTTGTGTCCAGTTTCTTTGGAACCTGACACGTATTTCCAAGAATATATTTCTTTTGAAAAGTGTGCCAGCAAGCCCACAATACATGTGACAGTTTATCAAAGACTAGTCCATTTCTTCAGAAATTTGTTCTTAGAAGCATAAGGTCAGTGGAAGACAAGCTTAGGTAATTTTCTGTTTGACTGTGACAGGCAAGGAGTCTTGTGGCAGTTCACAGGTAGAATAAATCTACAAAGAATATGTCCGATGAAGCCACCAGGTATAAATAAAGAGTTGGATGGAAGATATTCTTTCTTTAGATAGAACAGATAATTTAAAAATGTGAGAAACATTTTAAAATCTGTTATGAATGTTATGACATTAGACTATGTTTTATTTGATTCACTTTATTGAGCTCAGAATCCCAATTTGCCCTTGAGTGTTTCAAGGTTACATGAAAACCGGTTTTCCTGTTAGGGTGCTATAAATTCAACTATGTCACCTGTGTATGCCCTTGTAGGAAATGGGATCTTATTATTTTTCAGTTTGCAGCTAGGGGTGAAGTGAAACTATCCTAGTTTGGAGACTTTCATACTTTGGTGTCACTGGCCAAATTTCTAGTAAAAGGCCGAATTATTAGTAGGTCATTTGAGTTATGTGTGTGAACATGTGTTCCTGTTCTTGTGTGCATGGTTGTGAATGCCACATGACAACCTCAAGTATCATTCCTTAGGATCTGTCCACCTACTTTTTTCTGGAGGCAGGTTCTCTTTTTGACTCTATCTCATCAAATGGGCTATGCTGCCTGGCCAGGAAGCCCCAGGAATTTGCTTGTCTTTGCTTCTCCAATGCTGGGATTATAAATATTTGCAGCCACACTGGGTTTTAAACAAAACATACAAATCAAAACAAACACCCCATTATTTTTATTAATTGTTTGGGAATTTCATTTAATGTATCTTGAACATATGCATCCTCCCTACTGTTTCCCCCCTTTCCACTCTCCCATTCCCTCTTTCTTATCCACTTTTGAGATTTCTGTCATCTTCTTTTGTTTATCCATCTAGTCCAGTGTGTGTTGTCCACCTAGTCTTGGGAGTGGGTTGTGCCTTAACTTCCAGGCTGTTTTTTTCCATATGTGTTGTGGGGATCAAATCCAGAGCCTCAGGCTTGTGTAGCAAACATTTAGTGACTGGCCCCTCATTTTCTCCTCGTTTGGTTTTTAAAAGAACATGCTTTGATGTGACAAATTAGATGGATAGAACCCATCAGCATAAGCATAACACACAGAACATACACACACACACAGACACACATGCACACACACATACACACCTTGATAGTCCTCCCCAATTCCTGGAGTTCATTTACCTTCTCATAAGAAGATAGGTGGTGATGCCACATTTGGTGTTGGAGTGAAAGTAGGAATGCGTGAGACCTGTATCTTCTTTTCCTCTGCCACTCATGGTCCATATGACCTTAGCTAAGTCAATCTGATACCTTTATAGCATTTACCTATTTACCTAGTAGGAATAATTAAATCTTATTCATCTTACTGGATTATGGAAGCACTAGAATTACATGAGTTTAAGGCAGCAATAGTGCAAAATATTTACATACATACTCAAACATTAAAACTAAAGGTGAACAGTGAAGGAATATGGACACATTCTTATTTCCTGTAACGTTTCTGTTAAAGTAGGGACTCCTGACATTTTCTTAAAGTATGAGAGTCAGGTAGCATGCACAATTAAAATAATCCTCAGGTGAAACTAAAAATTTCCCTCCTTTGTATTAATGCTTTGTGTTGAGACTAGTGTATCTTTTGCTTACAAAGTGGGCACAAAATGGCAGTGCCATTGACAATGTCTAAATTACAGTCTGGGTTCAGCTCAGACTGAACTCTGACTGGGTAAATAGAAGGACTGACGGCAGAGGAACAAAAGCCGAAAGTCAGCATTCCCCAGAAACCAGTGAAATGGGTTTCTGTTTGTCTGAAAGAGCCACTCCTCCCCTTTTTTGCTCTTACAGTTGACTGCTTCTAGCAATGAGGCTTCCATGCTAGCCCATCAACTCTGCTCTTCTGGTCCAAAAACATCCCCAACCACTACTCCAACTTCCAGGCTTTTCTGGTTTACAGGCTCCCTCTTGCTACAACAGCAATCTCTTTAACACTGGGAATGCTTTCTCAGCCCTTTGATATTCTCTCTGACAGCTATGGCAGCTTTGAATTTCCCCAAATAAACCTTTCTTTTCCACCCATGGGGTGGTCCAGTTTTGTGGTTTCACTGTGCTTTCATTTATAGCATATATTGCATATATGATGTCCTATACATGTATATAAAAGATATCTGTTTATTTTTATACTTTACATATAAAAATAATGTCATATATGCTAGTGATAAATCATATATAACCAATCAATGGAAAAAGCAGCAGGTCATTTTAAAGTACTATAAATGTCAAATTTCAGTAAGGAGTGTTATGCAGTAGAAGGATGCCATTAGTATCAACTCAAACTTTTGAAGACCTATGATGTGGGATTTTCCTCTGTATGCTGTGATTACCATTAATGAAGAAAGAACTGCTTTGAGCCCATAGCAGAGCAGGGTGGGGCAGAGCAGAGCTAGGTAGGGAGGACTGGACTGAATGCTGGGAAAAAGAAAGTCAGAGTCAGAGATAAGCCATTTGGCCGATGGAGACAGATGCTGGGAACTTTACCCAGTAAGCCACAACCATGTGGTGATACACATATTACTGGAAATGGGTTAAATTAATATGTAAAAGTTAGCCAAAGAGAAGCTAGAGCTAATGGACCAAGCAGTGATTTAATTAATACAGTTTCTGTGTGATTATTTCAGGGCTAAGGGGCCAGAAACAAACTAGCGGCCCTATTTCAACAGACTATTGACCAAATTTTGTAGTCTCATCTAAAAATGTTTTTGTGCTAGAAATAAATGACAAATGCCAATTGTCATATTCTGAGGTATAGGGCCTATGTGGAACTGCTTTTTTTTTTTTTTTTTTTTATAAATAGTCTATCATGATCGCCACTCCTGTGTCCAAACATCCTTTTTTGGCAATGCATTTAGACACCCTGGTCTTCTAGCTCTCTGTTATCAGGAATTTTTTTCAATTTAATTTTTATTTATTGCTGGGAAGGCATCAAAAAGACAGAGCAAGCCTTTTAAGAAGTCATAACCTGTCTTGAAAGACAAAACAAAACAAAAAAGAAGCCATAACCTGGAGGCATTAATATTCACTGAAGTCACTCTTCTTTGTTTATTAGATGGTCATTTGTGTCACAGATCCTATTTGTATAAAAATAAAAATAAAGAAACTTCTGCCTAAGATTAGTGCCGTTTTGTTTTCTGCACCCACTGACATTTTCAAAATAATGTAATCCTTATTGTTCCCTGCCAAGGAGCCACTTTTCCGATCTCAGTTGGCCAGCCTGACTTGGGGACACAGTTGACCAGTCTGACTTGGAGATGCAGTTGACCAGCCTAACTTGGGGATGCAGTTGGCCAGCCTGACTTGGGGGAGCAGTGGGTCAGCCTGACTTGGGAACACAATTAGCCAGTCTGACTTGGGGACACAGTTGACCAGACTGATGTGGAGATGCAGTGGGTTAGCCTGACTTGGGGATGAAGTTTTGCCAGCCTGACTTGGGGACACAGTTTTGCCAGCCTGACTTGGGGACACAATTGACCAGCTTGACTTGGGGAGGAAGTGGGCCAGCCTGACTTGGGGACACAGTTTTGCCAGCCTGACTTGGGGACACAGTTGTCCAGCCTGACATGGGGACACAGTTTGGCGCATGAAGAAAATGGGACACAACATTCATTTGCCATTTTATTTTTTAAAAATGAAATATTCAAAGTACTTTTCTTTCAAATATTGACACATAACGTTTAACTTCAAATATTTACAGCATGTTGTTGTGATGCTCTTGTAGAAAAATGCATGCTTCTGGCCTGAAAGCCAGAGCAAAATGCAAAAGACCATTGAACTGCAGCCAGAGAACGTGAACCTGTACAGTATCCAGTCACTTTTCAGCACAGGAGAGCAGGAATACAAAATTGGAACCTATTGTTTCCTAGCAACATGGCTCAGGCCATTATAACACAATTTTCAGTATGATTAGAACCTCTAACTGCTGTTACATAGAAACTGAAAATCTTGGCATACACTGTAAACATCTTTACTTTTCATGAGAAAGTAAGCAGCTAAAAAGAGTACTTTTCTAACATAAAGACTGTACTTCTCCTTTTCACCCTTCTTCTTACTGATGCTTTTGCCAGAAGAACAGTAAAAATTTAGACACTGTCATGATTCATACACGTAAAATATTTTTCAAGGACACAATCTGATATACTAACATTTATTTAAGAGGTTAAAGTCCACCACTAAATCTAAGGAAAGATTTTTTAACTGCCAAACACATTTCCTTTGACAAATAATGTAAGATGACAACTGCCAAGACAAAATCCACAGCAAGTTTAACTCTAAGTATGTTCAATTACTGTTTAGGAAGCAATTTCTTCTTACACACAGTAGTATATTTGGTCCTTAACAGCTTTCACATGAAGGACACACTGAAATAAGTCACGGTTTTGTGTTGAATTTTTTTTGTTTTGTTTTGCTTTTTTTGTTTGTTTTTTGTTTGTTCTTTTGCTATTTTTATTGGTTTTTGTTTTCTTTGCAGTATAAAGACCTTACAGAAGACTGCAGAACAGCAGTCTTAGATCTGAACTATTTGCCAGGTCAACTATGTATATGTGAGTTCCTCCAAGAAAACAAGAATGTGGCATCCAATCTGTAGGCGTATGTTTCCCTACAAGCTAGAAGACACTCCATTCCCTTCAATTTTTCTTTAAATACTTGATTATTGTACTTTTGCTTTCATTGCTCTTAACACAAACAAATCTGCAGAAATGTGAAAACTTTGCCTGGACTCTCAGGTAAAGTTACTGTGGGAACAGGTCTAGTGGGAAAGAAAGAAAGAAAATGCAGAAATAAATGATGGGATGCCTGAAACTTTCATATATTTGGCTATGTTGTATATATTGTATTCTATATATGCAGTCTATATATTATAGATCTCCTAGATGAATTGACAATAAATGACACACTTATTTTATACATTCTTTTGTTGGGTTAAAAATAAAACATATACTTATTTCTATGGCAAGAGTTTTGCTGAAAGAATGAATTGAGCTTTATTTTTTTTCCTTCCAGAATCATGCTTCCACTAAATAATGATTAGAATGAGAACAAAAAAATAGATGATTTAAAAATCTCTTAAACTTAGAACTTTTCAGCTCATTTGGATCTCTAGACTGTATGCAGCAGTAAAACAAATTAAAACTTAAAAGCAGAAATGAAATGGGCCTAAGGAAAAGAAGCAGGCACAGTATTTCCTGCATCTCTCCCAGAATGTTCCTCACAGGAGCATCCAAATACTATTTTCTCACTTTAACCTACTTGAGTGGTATATGTAGCTGTGCTGCGTAAGTCATCTGTCTTTTGTGTGTGAGAAATTGCATGTGTTTTCTCTTCAAAACTGCACTGTTATCAGGAAACACAAATTAGCTGTTCTTTCATTTAAATTTCAAAACTAAAACTCAGTGAAAGCATCCGTTCTATCCTGCTAACAGGAAGCACTATACTTAATAGCTCCATATTCTTATCAAGAAATGCCAAAATGTTTCTCTTAGATTTGCGACTTGTAGTGTTAACCTTTTGGTTTTTCTTTTCCTCCTCAAAACTTTAGGAGTTGTAAAGAGAACAATAATAGTTCAAGGCAGTAGTAAAACCACAGCTGTAAGTGATAAAAAGTGCATTTTCTGAATATAATACAAATATAACTTTAGGTAACCAAAGGCACAAACTAACTAAATACGTATTACAAACTAGAATTGCACAGTTCAAGGTAATTACTAGGAAGGGATAGCTCCAAATACTTGTTTCTAATGGTTATTTAAAGCAGTTTGAAAATGATCCATCATTAGTGAGTTGCAAAAGAGTGCAATCACTTAAAATAGAAGCAAAATAGACTTCAATATTGACACACTGGGTCAGTGATAAAAATACACCACATTTAAGAATGCACTTTTATATACAGTTAACAAACTATTTTCCCATTGACTTAAAAGAATGTCAGAGGTTCTAGAAACTTAAAGTCTATTTTTAGGTTGGTGTGGAGGTATTCAAATTTTCAACAAGTTTATGGAACTGTTCAGAATTTCATTATGAATAAATACTGTATTGATGACACAAGCCTTATTCAGGAAAAATCCCTACACTGGGATTTTAGTCTGGATTAACAATATCTTGAGCTGTTGTGTTTCCAATTGCAAAGATAAATGATGAGTTCATCATGAATTCTCTCTTTCTTCCTTCCCCCATCCTCAGTGCATATATAAGTATGTAATGATCTGAACCTGAAGGTTTTAACAATGAAATATTTTAATACACCTTCCCCTTCTATTTGCTGGGGTCCTTTTCCTCTCCCTCATTCTTCTTTGTATAATGAGAGTCAGATTCTTTAAAAAAAATCTTAACATGAGCCTGGATTTTGACTTTGCATATTTCCAATGAAACTATCATCATAAAGCCCATATTTCATTTAGGTAGTAACTGGAAAGAATCTAAATGAACAGTCCATCATAAATTCTCCTCCAGACATAGCAAATGTTCACCTGGTGATGCGAGGGTAGATGCTGTCTCATGGGAATTTTCTACTGGGTACATTGTGCTATCATGAATTTTCATTTGTGGCAACTTGAAATTACATAGCATTTTATAAACTGCCTCTTTGTCAATGGGCACAAATCTCTAAGCTCACCAAGTGGCTTCTTTAGACAATGACATCAACTCTGACCTTTCTCTAAATTTTGAGCGATTATGGAACAAGCGACCCCTCTTGAAAATAGTCATTTTCCTAGGTGGAATAGATGATCAAATAAAAATAAATGGATTAAAGACAGAGAACTAAAATAGCCACATAAATTATGTTGGTAAAAAAAAACAAAACTAGTCTGCCTTTCTGTAATTAGTTGAAATGCTTTAAGTTGGAAAGGATTCACTTAATTCAATTTTCTACATATAGGCTGGGAGAGATTCAATACAAAATTGTCCATGTGAAAGATGAATCTAAGTGGGAAGAAATGATGAGGCAGCAACTCTTACTTTGTTGGCTTTCGTCTCTTTTTCACTTCAACACAAGGTCTATTGTTTCTAAGATTTTTGGCTCTTGGGAATTTCTGCAGTAGTTAAATATGTTTATCAGCAACACAGGCCCGTACACCTGTCAAAACCTCTTCTACTGTACCAGATACTTTTTAGTATATTACCTTTCATGTGCACCAACCATTGGATTAGTGTATAAATACTGGATTACTAATGTGAAACTATGACCAAAGCACACCCTATATCTAAATGAGAAATTCCTATCCAGGTTAATAAAAGCTGTGTTTACATGACGCCAGTACAGCTGGGTAAATGGATAAAAAATTGAGTCAAAACAGATTATATGAGAGAGGCCACATCGACCAGCTGCTTTGGTATCATGTACACACAAGCAAAAGAGTGGCTCTTCAGCCTGCTCGCCGCACCCCCAGCAAGGCACGGTAGCCCGAAGCCAGCCACCACACGCCAAAACACAGCACAACAACATGGCATTTAACAAGCAAGGAGGAAAAATCAGGGAAGGAGGGAAAACAGTTTCCGACTCCAGGAGATGGTGCTTGAAGACATTTTAGATTTCCTTTCAAGTTTCCTCTAACAGATCTGGACAATGTGAAGGGGCTGGCAGTCTTTTGAGATCAAAGGTTCAGCTACTGTTGCACCACACTTTCAAGTAGCCTGAAAGTCCTGCCAACAGTTAGATGTGAAACTTGGTGTCACACAATAGAAATCGAGAGCCTTGGGTTCTTTTCATGTAGTTGAACATATGCACGGCTCAACAAATTGAAAGTGGTGCTTTCTGAAATCGTTTGTGTTAGCTGTTTGAGTTCAGCTTGTGTTCTTTTGAATACTGCCACACAAGAACTAAAAATCTCTGTCATTTCTTAAAGAGTTTAAACAAACAATATTAAAATACCATCTTCTGTCACATTGAAAGGCAGTTGGATATGTTTTTCCTCCATATTTACATATACAGAGTTCTGATCTAGAAAACCAATACAATAAACCATTTTATTTGTTTTAAAAACAGGCAGTCTTTGGTGACGCAAAGGCAGAGATTTCTTTTGTTACCTCCTGCCTATTTCGCTCTGTCTCATAAAGTGAATATTGTTGGCACTGTCTGAAAGTTCTAAATACTGCTCAACAGACAAGACAAAATACCCATCATACCCCTGCACCCTCCCAGTGCTCAAAAGCTGCTGTTTTTCCCCCTCTGTCCATGCCCGAATCCCTTCTTCCCCTTCCTGTAGCCTCCTCTGCTCCTGAGTCCAGGCCTGGGCCACCGCGCGCTGTCTGGCCATCTCCAACACGTGGTTCTTCTCCTCTTCAACAGTCGTTCCATACCGGATATTGAAGCACAGAGCTCCGTGCTGCAGTTGAATATCTGCAAAACGTCTAGTCCTTCCATTCAACACTGAAGTCATCTGAGACACAGTGACATTGACACCATTCTCCAGAATCCGCCTCCCCCCAGTGTTACCGATGAGCACAAGATCCTCCTCCAGAGACCCGAGCTTAATGAAGTAGTGAGTGTCCCTCCCTTCTATGGTAAAATGCAGGTTTTCCAGGTAATGGGCATTGTTGAGAATAGCGGCAAGACGCCTGCTATCTTCATTGGCTACTCCTATAATATCAGCCGTCACTATGCCCTCCTTGATGGCAAATTTTATACCTTTGCCAAAGACAGAAGGGACGGCAGAAAACCTTGGTGTTTTCCCTCCTTCAAGGCACCGCCCCTCATTGTACTGAGGAGTCATAGGAAGCTGATCCAAGGAAATGAAATTTCTGAGCTGTTTCTGGAGCTCACACTGAATGCCCAGGATCACCTAGGAGAGAAGGCACAGGGCAAATGTAGCACAAAGTTAGATACCAGCTGTAAGCCTGGTGATTATTGGGAAGGAAAGGCTGGCAAAGGTGATTCCTTTCCTAAGTTTTCACTTAGTCATTATCTTAAAAAAACAAAAAAACAAAAACCAACCCACACTGGAATATCTACATCAAAGATTGGGAAAACAAAGAGTGAACAGGTACTGATTTCTCAGCTTGCTTTAGTTGAGTGTAAGAAGATATGTTCAAACATGGTATCCCACAATCTCAGAGATACAAGAAACTTTCCGTTTTGGTTTTTCTATTTTCAGCATGTACTTGTGGCTACCGGTTTCCAAAAATTTCCCATTCAACACGAATATATTTTATTTTGGTCAAATCCATTCCTTACTCCCTACTTGGAGCTTCTTCTGGGTATTTGACTCCACAGCACACTCCCCACTTCCATTCTTTTATATTTGTACGTCCTATCAAGTCCAATAAGTCCAGTTAGTGTTGCCCACATACATGAAGGCATAGGGTTATCTACTGTAGTGTGGGCAGCTCACCACAGACTCCACACTTGAAGAAAAAAAAAACTGACTTTCTTTCCCCTGGTAGTCATTGAGTACCTGTAACTTCTCAACTAGTAGTGAGACCTTTGTAGCCCCACCCCAATGTGTGAACACTGGTTAGATTGATCTAGCATCGGTCTGGTGTAGACAACCAGAGCTGTTGAGAGTTTCTGAATGTAACTGCTTGTCATGCCCCTAATAAGCTGTTTCTGCAGCATTTCCTCCAACCTCTGCTTCTTAGGATCTTCATGCCCCTTCCTCTGTGATGTTCCTTGTGCCTTCGAGGGAGGGGCACAGAAGGAACTTTACACAGGCTAGCTCGCTCAAAACACAGATCTTACATTCAGCAATCTAACTGACATTATCTAGGTGTTATTACTGCATGCAGAAGGATACATTGTGCATAGTGAGATTGGAAAAAGTGTGTAAAGCATAGTTTCTCCCTTCAGTCACTCATGGCCTTATAAATAACAGAAAAAACTATACAAATATGAAAGACATGCTGATCTTTTTATAATTTTTTCTTACTTGGGCACATTTCTTTTTTTTAAAAAATATTTATTTATTATGTATACAATATTCTGTCTGTGTGTGTGTGTGTGTGTGTGTGTAGGCCAGAAGAGGGCACCAGACCTCATTACAGATGGTTGTGAGCCACCATGTGGTTGCCGGGAATTGAACTCAGGACCTTTGGAAGAGCAGGCAATGCTCTTAACCACTGAGCCATCTCTCCAGCTCACTTGGGCACATTTCAAACTTGCATAAAAAGAGAAAAGACTAATAATCCTCCTAGTTTTTAATAACCTTTAACATTTAAAAAATGGTTTTTAGTTTTAAACACCACAAATATTACATATGTTTGGTGTGGGACAATGGTCTGTATTCCTTCAATTATATTTTAAGTAAATGCTGACTGGCCAGTAGCCAGGCAGGAAGTATAGGGTGGATAACCAGACAGGAAGCAGAGGTGGGTCAATGAGAACAGGAGAATGTTGGGAAGAAGGAAGTCCTAGTCTGCAGTCCTGTCCAGACATTGAAGAAACAGGATGTGACCTGCCCTGCTGAAAAAGGTACCAAACACTGTGGCTAACATAGACAAGAATAATGGTCTAATATAAGTTATAAGAGTTAATAAGAAGCCTGAGCTAATGGGTCAATCTTTTTATAACTAATGTAGAACTCTGTGTGATTTCTTTGGGACTTAATAACTGCAGGAACTGGGCAGGACAGAAAACTCAGTCAACATATGTTTATAAAGGACATAACTCTACAATATATATCTACTTAGAACTTCCTTTCCCTTATAATTTTTGACCTAAATATCAAGTTTTCCCACCTGAATTTCAGTTTTCTTCCCTTATTTCTTGTTCCTTTCTGTTCATCTCCTCCAGCCTTTATGAAATCATCGGCCTATGCATGGCTATTTCAGCATTCATAGTTTTTCAAGACTTTCTCCCCATGAAATGTAGTATCTTTGTTTATTATGTTTGTATATGGTTTTCTTTATCAAAACAGTTTTATGATGTCGTTTTCATGTTCGTAAGGCATCATCCTTGAAATGATTGGACAGTTTGAAATCTAATGCTTCCATGTCTTAGCACATAATTTTTCTCTGTATAGAATCCATTATTGCTGTTGCTAGCTGATTTCAGAATTTAAGAAGTTAAAATCCTCTTTCCTCTTATGTATTTATTGCAGCAGTCATCAAGTAATCTCCTAGTTTTTTCCTTTCACAAAGCTCCACTTTTCTGATCTTTTCCTTTTGGAAGCCTCCTTATAAGTCATTTTAAAAAAGCCCCTCAAAGAAATAATCAAAGTATAGGATATAATTTTTTATTAGATGCTCTTCTGTTTTTTTTTCTTAGCTAAAATTTGTACTAACCTTTCCAGGGTCCCACTCTTGAGTTTTTGTCTGAAGCTGAAGAAGCTCGTAAGTTAATTCCAAGTTTTCTAGTTCTGGTTTGGGAAATCCAGGTAGTACATTATGTAACTGGAAGCCAAATAGCTCCAACCAAGTGCCAATATCTGTGAGACACAAAATTTAAAATAAAAAAGGCATTCAAAACCATTTCCAAACGTGAAAGATATGCTTCTGCTGTAAATGTTTAGACAGTGGGAAGGTAAAGTAACTATTCACTCTTTTTTGATTCATTCAAAAACAATATCCTTTCCTCTTTGTAGGGAAATGTATTGGCCTGTGGGCAATCCCAGGAATTGGCTCAGTTCACTGTAGTGAAACTCATAATATGGTACTGGTTTTAAGACCACATGGATTGTGACACCGGATTTATTTCTGATTAATTTAATCCTGATTGTTTTACGAGAGTACATTGGCAAGCTTTTAGGGATAAAGCATAGAAACAGCTTAAAGGGAAAGAATAATAAAGTAGGATGCAAAAGCTCTGTAGCTGACGAAAAGTGACATGCTGTTCTTACTCTGAAAAAGGTGGCGTGAAGAAGGAACATCTCTACAAAGGCATTGAGATTATGTAATAAGACAGCCAGCATTAAGTTAGTTCAAGTTCAGCTTAATTGTATTTAATTTAATACCTGTGGTATACTTTGCAACATCTTGAATTTTGCCAACTGGATAGTTATTCTCAAAGGAGTAGAGGTTGAATGGTTTGGGAAGAAGGTTCAACTGCTTCCATATGTGATGATTAGGCGTGGTCCATCTGCCAGCAATGACATCATAATCCCTTTGCCCTAGATGCACTAATTTTGTGAGAAAATCATAGAGTCCTCCATGAAAACCAATTATGACCTGAAAGTCAGGGTAAGTATCGTGGTAGATGTCACCATAAGGTGTATACAGAATCTCCTTTATGACCTGACCCCGACTGCTGAACACAGCTAGTGGAGTGCCTGTATTATCACAGGCTACATAATATTCTTCCCCACTACTTAACTCCATGGCAATAAGGTGACCTTGGAGATCATAATAAAGAGATGTAATCTCTGAGCTTGTGTGGTTGTACAGATGAGTGACTCTTATAGGGTTGGCAAGGTCTGCATAAAAGAATTGGAGATGCTCTCCTAGGCTAGACTTACTGGCAACACGTCGCCCAAGCCCATCATAGTAATACTGTACAGTCCAGCCCGAAACCTTATTGTAGGCTTTCTGCAGCAGACCATTAGAATTATACTCAAATATATCATTTCCTCTCTGTCTCAGAAAACCATCTTCATCCATTTTATACTGAATTTCTCCTAGTCTAGTAATGCGGTCTCGGAGGTCATATCGGAGAGGTGTAAGACGAGCGCTATTCCCATGGCTCAAGAGATTGATGTTTCCATTCAGATCATAACTATAACGCCACTGGGTTCTGTCATTCACAGAAACAGTTTGAAGTTGCCCATCAGCATCATATTCATAGAAGTACCTTGTGATATTGGCATCTACTCCTACCCTTATATCACATATGACCATCCGGCCCATAGTGTCATACTGAATAGTCATCCAGTAGGCAATTGCCTTTAGGATTTCGTATTGGACTTCAATGACTTGTCCATTGGCACTGAAGATCTTGGTGTGCTTCATTACTGTAGTAGTTATAACCTGATTTAAATCATAATTAATTACACTGAATTTTCCAAACTGTTCTGTTCTACCAGAAACATCAACATATCGGTATAGATCTATGGGCAAAGGGGTCTCATTGATCACAGCTTGCATGCTGGTGACACGGAAGTTGTTGTAACTGTAGTCAAATCGTGCATTCACAAGACCTTCTTCACTGAATCGGAAAATCTGGCGTCCAATAAGAGGTCCTGTAAGAACCAAAATAAAAATGAGAAAGGAGCCATCTGACAAACAGAAACAATCACAGATTTTTAAATTAAGTACTGATACTTTTATATTCAAAACTATACCCATTTATAAATTTGTCTCTGATGTCTGATGCCTGGGCATATGTGTGTATGTGCGTGTATTTATGTGTGCATTTATATTAGTCACTAGACATTGAAAATATTGTATAACATAATTACAGAACAATTTAATTACAGGGACTATTGTAACCCATCCAGTAGCCCAGAGGGAAAAAGTGATATTATGTAATGCTTTCTTGCTATCATCATTGGAAAAATGTGTTCTTTTTCTTTAACCTTTGCTACAAAGTCAGCTGGTCAGGTTTTCAGGTTACTTGAATGTCGAGCATTCAAGTAACTGGCTGGCTTTGGGCATGTTATGAATCCGAAGGCTGAAATAAATCCTAGAATTCTGACTTTTGTCATCAACTGAGGCTTATAGAGGTTACCCTGGGCTCAAGCTGGTTTCTGAGCTTAATGTCTTGTACATAGATCTCCGGGAAGATGCAGGGGTGGATATGAACAACTACAGGGTTAAGGTAAGTACTGAAGTTGCAATTGTTTTGAAAAGTGAGAGAGACAGAAATGCACTATACTGTCACCCTATAAGAGTCACTCATCTTAAAATGCTATTAATGAATCAACTTTCAGGTAGCTGTAACACATTTCAAATTTAGAGTGGAAGACAGAATGAGAAGGAAACAGAAACTTGTTCAGTCAAACACAGAGGTGAACATTTCTTTTTATGAATGTGACCATAAAAATTATAAAAGAATATGAATGATAGTGTATAACACCGCCCCTTTTCAGAACAAACCTGTTTGCCTGTATCTGATTGTGCAGATGAACCCATCATGCATCAGGTGTATTGTCTTAATCACTCCAGAAGACTCTTCATATGTCAGTGTGACCTGAGTGGTGTCATAGAGAATCTCAGACAGTCTTGCTTGCTTTGTGTACTTGTACAAGACTCTGCGCCCAGTCCCTAGATGCAGAGTCTGTAGCAGTCGGCCATCTCGACTGTAGTCTTGGATGAAAGAAGTGCTGCTGTCTGGCGGAGTGTAGATGTTACGGTAGTAGCCCACTGAAAGCATGGTTTGTAAGCTGTGGCGCACCATGCTAGGCATGGTGACCGACAGTAGGCAATCTGATTGGTCATACTCAAAGATGTAACGCCGCTGACTGTGTAAGAGAAGCATCACAGACTGAAACGAGACAAACCCAAAATACTATCATTCATAAAGCTAATGTTGAAGAGACGAAAAGAAACACATGCTCATCCATTTAACATAAATTTATCGAGCAATTACTGTGAACTAGGGATTGTGGCAGATCCTGGTGGATTCCGTAGTACACAAAAATGGTATTTCCTTTCATGGGATTTGCGGTAACCAAGCAATTATAGTACAATATGAAATGAGTTAAGACAGAGGATGTACAAAGTACTTCTGGAAAGTAGAGGTGGAAGAATTATCCCAGACTTATGAGGCCAGAGTAAACTTCCTGGGGACAGAGCAGTCAAGATGAGACATAAATGATGACTAGAGCCTAGCCAGGCAAAGACAGGGAGATGTATCATGCTGAAGGACAGAGGACTTCTGGCAAAGTCCCTCCTTTGTTAGGAGGGGGCTGAGGATTCAGGATTAATGAAAATGGTCATTTTCCTATGGAATGAGAGGAATTTTGTGTGGCTAGAACATGTGTGGTTTGAAGGTAGTGGCAGCGAATGGTAAAAACGCAATAGGTCACTGCTCCTTCTATGTAGAGATGGATTGGAGGGAGGTAAAGCATGGACAGGGTGTATCAGGTATTAACTTTGAGCCCCCTAAATATGTTGATTTTATATAGTCTATGTCTTCTTGAAAAAATGCACATTGAATATTTTTATACATGTTTTAAATACATACTTTAATTCTTCATGTTTCAATCTGATTCATGTTTTAATATTAAGGGAGTGATGCACTGAAAGTGAAGAATTCTCTGGTTATATATCCCCAACACACAATAGATTTGTAATTTATGATCACTTACTTGTCATAGTATAATACTTTAAATATAATAAATATTGGTTGATATTTTTATAATTTTTAAATAGAAACATAAGCCAGGCCTGATGGCATTGGCCTGTAATCCAGGTTACTCAAGAGGCAGAAGGCAGAAGGGTCACAAAGTCAAGACTTCCCTGGGATACAGAGTGAGTTTAAGGCCAGCCTAAGCTACTTAGAAAGACTGTCTCAAAACAAGCGCTTTTGAAAGGCTTGAGAATATAGCTCACTGATACATGCCTAGCATGTATGAGGTTGTAAATTGAGTCCCCAGGACCAGAGAATAAGAAAATCAGTATCAACTTATAAAAAAATACAGCCTGGTGGTGGTGGCGCACGCCTTTAATCCCAGCACTCGGGAGGCAGAGGCAGGCGGATCTTTGTGAGTTCGAGACCAGCCTGCTCTACAAGAGCTAGTTCCAGCGCAGGCTCCAAAGCCACAGAGAAACCCTGTCTCGAAAAACCAAAAAATAAATAAAAAAATAAAAAACAAAAAACATACAAAAGCACTATTTTAGTGAAGACTCTGTCAGTTAAAATTCATTTTTTAAAGAATTTCTTTCCTTTGTATTTGTGTGGTGCGTGTGCATGTATGTATGTGGGCATATACATCTGTATATGCACTTGTATGGGCCAGAGAAGAATGTTGGGTATCCTTTTCTCTAACCTTCTGTCCTGTTCTTCTGAGAAATTGTCTTTCAATGACTCTGGAGCTATCCTGGTGGTCAGTAAGCCCCAACAACCCTCTTGTCTCTGTTCCTTGCAGCGTTGGAATTATAGGCAAATGTGAAGCTATGCCTGCCTAGCTCTTTATGTGTCTGCTGGGGATTTGAGCTCAAATCCTTATGCCTGTGTAGCAAACACTTTTATATACTGTGCTGCATCCTCAGTGCCTTAACTTTTGTCTTTTGATGAAAATAAAATTTATCCACCCCAGGCACTCTAATAGAACTCTTTAAGGGAGCTTAACTCTTTTGAGAATTACCTTACCAAACAAAATATTAAGCTCAACTTCTGAACTTAATGCTATGAAAACAATAGGCATCTTTTCATTTTCTACATGCAAATCACATGAATAATTCTGAATATTAATTAGGTGAGCATAGGCAATTTGAATTTTAAAAGTGGCAGAATCATGATGCAGTATTATCTGTGTGTTATGCAATGGCACATCCCTCCTATACTTCTGAAAATTATTGATTTTTCAGTTGCATTTCAATGCCATGAAGTCAGTGCTTATTTGCTCATTTAGTCATTATTTCTTTTCTACCAACGTTATGCCTGGAGACTCAGTAATAGATGCACAAACCCTGTCCAATGGAACCCTTGCAGCTTGCCACATCTTGTAGCTCTACCATTGTGATCTGCGAACTCTTCTGGATAAAAGGCATGATCCTGTGCAGGCCCGAGGACATGAAGAGAGGCCCGAGGACATGAAGAGAGGCCCGAGGACATGAAGAGAGGCCTGCTCTTTCCCATCAATGCAAACTCCATAGAACCAGGAGGAATTGTTCCTATGAATGGAACAGCAGGTGGTAGAACATTGATGTAGGTGGATGGATGCAGTAACTGGTGAAAATACCTTTGTATTATTTCCACTCCGAAAGTCTGATTTTCCAGCTCCATTCCACTCTCTCCTGTCAGTTTTCCAAGAACAGATGACATCTGTCACTTGTGGTGTGGGCCAGGGACAATCACCATATGGCTGCCACACATTATCCTGTACCATCCTGCCTGTTCCAGTCATTGTGCTAGCTTTGCCAAAAAGTTACACTGTGTTGTTACTGTATTCTTTTCCCTGCTTGTTTCCTCTAGTCTATAGCAAACCAGTGCCTGAGCTCTGTCCTCTATGCTACTGACTCTGAGTTGCCTCCAAAGCCCCCCCACCCTCCAAAGTCTGCTTTAAAACTTCCTGCTAATGACACAAAAACAGAACATGATTAGCAATCCCCTGAATGCAATTGTTTTGTTGTCACAATATCGTTTAGCTCTATTTGGCTGCTTTTTCCACTTTGGATTGGTATTATTATCAGTTTGTTCCAAAACAATGCTTATGAGTCTATCCAATGTCCACTGTGCTACTGCCGGATAAAAAGCCATTTCTTACTAGTCCGAATAATAGAGTGGGAGGTTTGTGCTTTCTAATAGATTATTATACTGTAAAAGAAACCTTTGTGACGGAAAATAAAGGCGACTGTAAACTTCTTTAAAAACGACTAGAAATGAAAAGTAATTTGAAAAGGTATAGTACTCACAAAACCACCAGATGGCAGTGTGGGGCTACCTGGGAAGGCAAGCCAAAGACTGTGCTCTATCTCTGCAGTGAGCCGTTGAAAACAACCCCAAATAGGCAATTTTGTGTAAATGTGCAAAACTAAACCATCTTATTAAATGATTATAAAATATATTTAAGTGCATTTTAAAAATGGAGCTTGTAAGAATGATTTTTAGGAAATTGAAAGATTTACATTGGATATAATACAAACTTAGCTGCACCCATCTTCAAAATATAATTAACTTAGAGAAGTGTCATAAATCTAGGCAGAAAATTAATGACTACATGCAGAAAAACTAAGAAATAATAATTGATTTTCTTAATAGAGAAGAGACTATTTAAGCAACCACAATCATTAGCCAAATAATTATTTTTCTCCTAATGAGTACAAAGCATTGTTCACAAAATGCTGTTTAACTTTCACCTACTATAGAGAAAGTCAAACTATACTTTACAACATTATTTCATGCTAAGATAAAAAATTATGGTGCTGATTTTTTTTAATAAATCATGATGTCAGCATGGCAAGAGACCTTGCAGACATAATACCAGAGTATTTGGAAGTAAAGAAAAAGAGATTTTAAATTTTGATCATTCTTACTATGTACTACAAGAAGTAATATCTTCATCCCTGCCCTTCTCCTGTCTCCTTGAACAAATGTGGTAGCAAAGTCCATGTTAAACTACAGGATTAAAAATACCAAAAGGAGTCCCAGAACAGCAAGCTCCTGAAAAAGTACATAAAAATCCAACCATCTTTCTTTAGTTTTCTTTGAATACAAAAATTTCAAAGATTTTTTTTATTTTCTTTCTTTCCTCCTTTCCTTTTGTTTGTCCCTATTTTGATTTATCATCAAGTTGAAGCAAGCCCTAGTTATGTTCAATTATCTATCTTTGTGCTTTGTATTATTTCATTTAAGCCTTGCGTTTATTCAGTGAATTAGTTGTTTAGCACTGGTCATAATAATATACTAAAATCAATTTCAGTATGAATTAGGAAATTAAGGCAAGAATATGGATGATATTAGAAATCTTATGAATGCAACCATTTTGTAAGTAAGAAGGTAATCCATAATTAGATATTTGGTAGGTTTGGACTTTTGTACAATATAATTGCTTAAACAAGTGGTGAGCCTTCTATTTAAAGAATAAATTATACATGAAATAAAGGCACAATAACTAAAAGGCCAAATGACTTGACTTGTTTCACTGGTCAGTAAACAATTGGAAATCATTGAAGTTTCTCTTAACATTATTCTAGATGAGAAATACATTCGGGTTTTCTGCTCCCTTTTTGCGTGTTTCTCAAAAAGGGTCACATAGGGGCCTTGAATTTGTGAAGCCTTTGGGCTCTATCTCGTTAGGGCTGGGAATATAGGGACGTACTCCCACGCTGCACTTTTCTGTTGTTGTTTTGTTTGAAGGAACCGTTGCTCACTAAATATTTTATCTTATAGAAAGAGAACTGATATGAAGTTTGTTTTGTGTGATTTCAGAAGGAAACTGGACGAAATAAACAGTTACTTTGTAAGAGAGACCATACTTATCTCGTCACTGCTATCAGAGAGAACTGCACGTAGGAGGGAATTTTAAGTTTTCAATAGGTGTTTTTCTTATTATATAGACAGCATCACAGGAGGAGTCTTAGGAGGCCTAGATGTTACTGTCTTCAGGCAGTTTGCTCAGGTAGTCACATTCTAGCACTCTGGAGGCAATAACCCCCTCCCCAGTGCCCCAAGGACTGCTGGCTACTTCTCAAGTCACATGGAGGAGCTGTGCACGGAGAACTGTTGAGTCAGTGGCGTCATATTTTAACATGCATGTCTTAAAATACATCTCTTAAAATGTACATACGTAGCAAAGTTACCAATAAATGCCTTATCAAACACTTTGACTATGTATAGATGCTACCAAATATTTGAATTCAATTAATGTTTGATTGCTTTAGACACTCTGTAGACTTTAGCCAGAGGATTTTCCAAGTCATTCTTTGTTGAAATTCAAAAGAAGAAAGATTTGCTCTGTGAGACACAGATTTCCCCTGTGTAGGATACAAATTTCCCCTGTGTAGGATACAGATGACACATCCTGAAAGCTTTCCCAGAAGGGACGGACCCAGGGAGTATAGATAAGGCAGAGGACTATCACCTCTTACTTTTGCTCCCTAAGCAAACTTTGCTTCGATCTGACATGGGGAGTTCTTCAGCCACTGACTCTGGGACTATGACATGGAGCCACAGCACAGCGCTTTTTGAGAACCAAACTTTGGGAGTTGTATCAGAAGCTCACAGATTGTCCCCCTTTCTGCCCCATGTGCCATAAGCTCTCGTGATGCCTCTAAGAGAGCCTGTGAGTAATCTCGCAATTGGTTACCTTTGGATTTTTCTGGGGGCAAATTGCCTTTACTTTTCCTAGGAATGAATTCAGGAACGACAAGTTCAGTTGAAATGACTGAAGCCGGAGGAAAAGACTTCATATCTCAGGAGGAGATCAGATGTGGCAATGGCAGATCAAGGTTAATTCTTGTTCTTATTGTCTACAGGTGATGATCTGAGGAGAAACCATTCTGCTGTGTAGGGGCTAGTGTTTCACCAATGGTTCCTGTGGTGGGATTATAATCCTTTTATTCCAGACAGAGGGCACAAGCTCCCATTATGGATGCTGGTGAAGGTTTAGCACACAAAAGACTATTACCAATTAGTACTCTCTGCCACTGCTCCCTCAGGCTAATTACTTTTGAGAATTAGACCTCCAATGTGTACAACAAAAATTTCTCTGGCTCCAAATACACAAAAGGAATTCCTTAGTTGTTGGGTAAGAGGCCTTTTACCAGAGCAGAGATACATTAACACAGAGTGCTGGAATTTACTAGCTATTTTCTCTCAGTATGAGCTTTCATAATAATACAGATACCTTTTCAAGGGAATGAACAAATATGTTCAAATGAGTAGAAAGCTAAGCCATTATCCTGACGTCAGTTTGAAAGAGTACTTGGCAGAGCAGAGGGGATGGGGATGTTTTCAGTTGAAAAACAGCCCATCCTTACAGGCTCACAGTGGAGTTTTGTTATTTATACAATGAGAACACAGACTTTTCTCCTGAAAAGGTTCCCATAGAATTGGGTACTTGGGGCCGCCTTCAACATTCTTATTCATTTCCCCTTCCACATACTTACTTTTTCTAAGTAGGTATAGCTCCAAATTTTCCCATCAGCCCAAGTTCTTGAGATTATTTTTCCGCTCTGGTCATATTCCATCTTTTCATTCCAGGTTCCTCTTTGAATAAATGTGACCAATCCCGCAGGTGAATATGTGATGTTCACTTCATTATATCTGCTTACAGGAGACCACAGAATAGGTCTACCAGTTTGGTCATAAAGAATTCGGAGGGTAAATTTTCGATGGTCGTCATAGATCTTTCCCGTGCGGCTCATATGATCAAAATCTATGGAGAGTAGGTTTCTATTATGGGCCTACGAAAAAAAGATGAAATACAGTTTATGTACTGCCTTGATTCTTAATCGAGTGCATTGAGAATCATGAAGCTCTTCTGAGTTCTCTGGTGATGGAGACCCCCTCATCCCTGACTCCTGATTGTTTCATATTCTTCATCTCACAGTCATCTTTATTTCCTTACCAGCATGTACCAGCTATGGAAGGACGACACTATGCTTTATCCCTGGGAAAAGTGCCTGATAAAATCTTGACCTTCATCACATGGCCAAGGATTGTCTTTCTCCAACTAAAGACTCAAGTGAGTCACCACAGTTTTCAATAACCACACGATCTTATTTTCTGTGAGTTAGAATGGGGTTTCCTGGCTTGGTTACTTTGTAACTAATCCAGAGGCTTGAAAGTCTGGAGTTACAATTCAACAAAAAAGAATACAATGAGGTCCATGTGATTTACGAACGATTTGCTGCTTTAGAGTTTCTTGTATATCAGGACTCAGTGAACTTTACATCATAACGGAACTCAGAGTATCTAGTGAGAGAATCACACACTAACCACATTTTCAAGTGAGGCTGGCAGGTAAACATGGTGGCATTGATAGCAAGTGTAATGCTACTTTCTGGTTAAAGAAAGAATATAAATTTGACTTCAAGTTCAAAAACAACTTCAGTTTGCCTTAGTTCGGGTCACAGGCTATTGCTAGTATTCTCTGCAGGCACCTTGAAACCTTACAGTTGACTAGAGTGAACTCCATTCAAGGGACCCTGACTACGAGTTTATCAGTGACGACACTCAGTGATGCCTGGCTTTGATGAAATACAGCTAGGTCCAACTGAGTAATCCAGGTAACGAAATGGCTTACTAAAACAATTAAAGTTAAACAAAACGACTTGGTGGCTTTTCAAAGCAACTAGACGAGTGACCCACATTTCCAGTTTTCATCTAGGAATGTCAGCGTTTGGCAGACCCATCAAAACTTCTGCTATGACTTCCTGATTGTGGCACAATCATTCAAAAAACACAGCACTGAAACTTTTTTTTGCGTGTGTTCCCGGAGAAAGTGTTCTTGGTTTTAATCATTAAGAGAGTTGAGTTCATGAAGAAAACAGAACTCTCAAAGAAGGGTAGGTAGAACTTGGGGAAAGAACTTTTTAAAAAAAGACTTAATTTTAGTTAGTCTGTATGATTAACTTTGAGTTTTTGTAGGTTTTATTTGCCTCATTATAAAGACAATTTTATTTTGAACTAATTTAACACATGAAATTGAAAAATGGTTGAGCCATATATACTTGTCACCCAACTTTCATAGGTAATGCTGTGATTTGGGTAGAGAAGGTCCTAGTGTGTCTGAAAGAATTGAAGGCAAGAACAAGAAAGGAAAGTTTGAGAAGTGTTGAAAAGAATGAATGGGAGTCAGGAGAACCAATTAGTTACTGGTCTGCATACCAGGCGCTGTTTCCCACCAGACTCTTAATTTTAGTATCTGTGAAATGGGAGGAATATTACCACTTTATATACCAGAGTTTTGCTAAAATATATGTGAGTTCACATATACAGGCTCTTAGAAAACTGTAGAACAACAGTAATCACTATTTTTAAAATACATAATACAATGATCACTTTTCTTACTCTAATTAGGCCTGTCAATAGGCTCATGTATCAAATGCCAAGGTAGTTTCAGCTTGGTGTAAAAAATTTATATGGGCAAGAATTGTCAGCATGATCCCAATACAGAATATTAAATTTCTGGTTAATGAGATATGAGCAAAAAATAAAAGTAAAACAACAAAAATCTACTTTAGAGTTTGAGTCTATTAAATACATTCACACTAAACTGATCCATTAGTTCATTCAACTAAACTTTGCTAAATTAAAAAAAAATTTGTTTAGATTTATTTACATTATGTGTATGAATGTGGACTACATGAGTGCCTGAGAGTTCTAAATGGTTGTGAGCCACCGTATGAGTGCTGAGAATTTATCTCAGGTTCTCTGCAAGAGAAATAAATTTTCTTAATCTTTGAGCCATCTCTCCAGCCCTATGTTAACATTTAACTTTGGTCAAGAATTCCTTTACCTGAAATTTATGAACTATGCCCCTATAAAAATTTTATAAACAGATACATAAACACTGGGATATAATCTTAGTTGGTTACCATACCCTTTTAAAACCCGAAAATGAAACTTTCATGGGTTCTCAAGAATAAAAGTTTCAACTTGAGATAGAGTTTTTATCTCAGTGGCCTGAATGACCACCAAGTGCCCACTCTTATATCAGAATCGTGTCTTTCCTTTCTAAGTAACTTGATATACTTTGTTTCTAAAAAATTATCAGCTCCATCCATATTTTCTGAGTATAAAGGGATAATTTATTTTCAAAGTTTCCCTACATTGGAAAATATAGAAATGTGTAGGGAAAATCATGATCTGACAATTTCTATTAATACTTTATTCCGTTTCCTCCCATCATCTTTCTCTGGGGGCACAATTTTTCATACATTTAAAAACATATAACTAGCATGAAAGTTAGCATTGTGTTCTCCTTTTTCATCTAATATTTTATTTCTGTCATTCCAATTAATAAGTATTCTTGAAATATGACTTTTAATGGTTGTATAATATTTTACTACAAAATAAATGCTTGTTTTCATTCTCCCATAGTTGGAAATTAGTGTTCTTGTTTATTTTCGCTTGTACCTTATGATTTATTGAACATTTTTGTAAATAAATATTTCTACAACATATATCTTTATAAGCAAAATTTTTGTAATCAATGACTCCAGATAAAATACTCCAGGTGTGATTTGAGAGATTACTGAATTATGCACAAGATGGCACAAAATTCATATCCCACTTGGTTCACAGAGCCAATCTCATCCTGTCCTTAGGAACAGTGGTAGTGAATTTTTCCAAATAGGAGAGTGAGAGAATAGTACTTTATTGTAAAATTTGCATTTATTCAACTGGTAATGAGCCTGAGGTTGAACTTTTTAAAAAATTATTGACCCACTTGTGCGTCTTCCATGGATCATCTGTTCATATTTGTCAAATTTTCTACCAGAATGTGAAAGCTGGCCTTTGAAAACATGCTTTGGTTTCAGTTTCATAATCTCTTGGTCAAGGCTAATAGTATTTGCTCTTAATTTTGAATTTCTGCAAAAAGGATCCAAACATTACATGCTATGAATTCTATTAGAAGACCAAATTACTTTGTAATACTTAAATTATTTTGTAAAAGTGCTCTTCGTTTTTGAGAGTAGATATAACTCAACTACCTTGGGATAGATTTGGGACTTAAGAGTTTTTTAAACTGTCTGTGGTAATTGTGCACAGTGCTGTATTGCAAAAAATATACACTAGCCTGCTGGCTTCATCTAAAAGCACATAGTTCCTGTCTTGTGATACTCAGGGCTTGGAAGCTTGTAGGAAACCAGGTGTTCTTTCTTCAACTACCTTTCCTGTGGTTTTATAGTCACAGATCTTCAACTGTAATACCATTTATTTACAACAGCTGCAAAATAGCCATGTACTCTCAGAGATAGTCATAACTATTATAATTTATGTTATAATGATAGTTAAAGAGCCAAAGTAGCAAACGATTTTCAGTTCAACCAAATTTGTGGTTTTATTTGTTTGAGAGATGAAGCTTACTACTCAAGAATGCATTTCTTAATCAAGTCATTATGATGCCACGAGTAATGACCTGTGTTGAAAATACACTATGAAGTCAATCAGAGGACTCTGTCTAATGCTTTTTCTCTGCCTGCCAGGATTTCTGTAGCAGTGCCTCTCTGTTTCAGAATAATGCACCCTGATATTCCAGGGCTGCAATAGCAATGCTCCTGAAACTCTAGTTTCAAAGTTGGGTTTGGAAGTTAAGATAAAATTCAGCAGGGGCTGAAAGGGACGAAAGAATCAAATGTGCCATAGGTTTCCCTACTCATTCTCTGTGGAAACCACACAAAAGAGAGCTGCAAGGTAATTGCTTTCAGGTGAGCCTTCTTTAACCTCTGGCCAGGGTACCCCTGTGCTGCCAGCCTGTAAAGTGGGCATCGGAACTAGGCTGAATGCCACTGACTGCTCTGCTCGGGTCATGGGTAAGGTTGAAACAATCCATATTCATACACATGCCTGCTCTTCTCTATGACAACAGCTCTTGAGCCAAGCGTGGGCCAACAATTCTTATTTCTATTGTATTTCCAAACAATCTATACTGATCCCTCTCTTGGAAAAGAGGGCGTGAGAATAGTCCCAAGTTATAAAGGACACCTTTTGGACAGTTGTACACTGGGTGAGACCTTTGAATTTGGTCACTGTTGCACAGTATTTTGCAGAAAGAAAGATGGGCATGCTGATTTTTTAGAGGAAGATGTGCATATGCTGTATGCACCCTTTAGTTTCCATACAGACTTTTTTCCCCAACTGTACTAAAGAGAGGGGCTTGCTTTTTGTTTACAGTTGAGCCAGAGAGGAAAGAAGGGAGAAAGCATTCTGGTGAGCAGTGCATAGCATTGTCAGCAGAACCGAAAGTGCCTAGGAAGGGTATGGGTGTGTTGAATGGCAGGAGGAGGGGACTCCAGAGGCAACTGTCCTTTATTCCTTTATCTCTACTTTCTGACTTTTCTTAAGAGTTTGGGTTTTAATTAGTTAAGAGATAACCTTCCCTCCACCCTTTATATGTAACTGCTTCAGATAGTAGGATACTGCTATATTAGATTGATCTGTGGACAACTGGAGATATTTAATAGCTGTGCTCTACACAAAAGGAAGTCTATGCTTTAACTCATCTCTCTCTCTCATACACACACATACACACACACACACACATACACACACACACACACACACACTCCAGAGCTACAATCATGACAGTTTATTTTTCTTTCCTCTACAAGGAAGAGAAGACTGTCAAGGAGACTAACATTTCAGGTCATAATACAACCTAATTACCTGTTAAATTTTGCTGAAGACAGAAGGTGAATAAGAGACAGGCCAAACAGCATCGACGCTTGGAAGGTGTACCACATTGCATTTTTATGAAGTCGCAGGAATGCGCAGAAAATTCACAGCTGATTTTAAAGTAGCACACACTATTCTACTCTCACTAGTTTTAAGGTAATTAGTATTGGACTTTTAAAGATCAATCAGTGCATTAATTCAACAAATTTTATGTTCTACTAATATCTCCAGTTTAACAATCAAAAGGTTACTCAGGTCTGCTTTCATTTTAGAGTTGCCTATAAGCAAAACAGCACGTTTTCAGCATTAGCACTGGCCCGGGATAGCCTTTACAATTCCCCTTTTCTTTTTCTCTTTTTTCATTTTTTATTCCCAAGATACTCTCTATGTCTTGTCATTCCACAAAATCTTAGTGCTAGAAGAGAACTTAGGAGATGCTCAGGTGTATGGAGCCAGCCCTCCTGGCTTCAAATCCTGACACCATCACTTAGTAACCATGCAACCTCTGTTTCTTTTCTGTAAAATGGAAATAACTAAAACACCACCTGATGAAATTTTATGAACAGTGAATAAGTTAATATATGGTGATATACCTCGAGAGGCCCCCGCAAATGCTGTTGTCATTATGGTTAATGGTAATGCTACTACTACTAAAAAAGACTACACAGTGTATATGCCTCACTTGGGGATAGGAAATTGCCAGATCACAACATGCCAGTTCTTTCTTAGAATCTCTCTTATTCTTCTCACCTGAACTTAATCATATCATTTAGCCTTTCGCTCTATATTAACTCGGTCTTATTTAAGGACTTTCTTGTTGATTAGTTCATCTGTGTAGTCTAACACATTTTAAAAATTAAAGCAACTCATTGATGCTTATACATAGGTGAAGTCATATATGAAACAATACTTTCATCCTAATTATTTTAGTATAGCAATTTTTAAGACCAAGAAGCAGTAGTTTTAATGATTTGAAGATTTCAAGAAAGTCCTCATTCCCAAACACAATGCCATCCATCAGTCTTGGTGCCTCAAAAACCAAGGTAGATGACTTCTGAGAATGACACCAGAGGCTTATCTGTTGATCTCTCATCTCTACATACTCATGCACAATACACATCACACATACACACACACACACACACACACACACACACACACACACACACCATCCGCCCCTTTCAGTTATCTTTAAATAGAGGAAAAATCTCCTGTGAGGGCGTTATTAGGTTTTCCTTCATTTTGCTTGTCAATATATAATCATTCTTTTGAATTTTGTAAGTTTGGTTTTAAATCCTGTTTCCAGAAAATAAAGAAAAAAATAAAGAAGGCTGTATTTCCAGGACTTTGCTGCTCACTCTATGAAATCTTATAAAGAACTCTAGGATCCAGTGCTGGGAGAAGTCTGATATGACATGATTATTCACAGACACAGCTAGGTGCAATCTGGTTGTAGCTCCTAAAGCAGTTTGCATTGGTGAATGTTCAATTCTTTGACAATTGGCTCCATTGTTATCTGTACTCTAATTCCTCTATCGTCCAGGGAAATGTTTTTCTGGGGACAGACTGATACAGCAGATGAGAAGATACATGGGTTGGATGCAAAAGCACTTTATGAGGAAGATGATTCCGACACAACTCACGTTCGGGGAAATAGATGTTTTTTAAATACATGAAATTTCAGGATATTAATGTGATTTATTTCCCTTAGTGGTACCCGTGAAGGATGGCAGCGCTCAAAGATCCCTGGCCTGCACAGGTTGCATATGACATCATGTTTCCCCACACTTTGCTTCCCTCACCTTGACTTTGTGTGCATGGGAAAAAAAATCTTCACTGATCATTGAAGGAAAAGAATTCTCGTTTTCATCTTTAAAAAAGGGTGCATTTCTCCTGGTTTTCTTTCCAGCTAGAAAGTCTGGGACTATGACGGGTAGGGTTTGGAACATGTGATGTCCATCATTTTACCAAATGGACCTTTAAATGAAGCTGTCACTTTGTGCCTGGGCAATTAGTGTTTTACGAGCTGCTACCCAAGCACATTTACAAATTATGAGAGTGACTTTTCAGAGGTGTCCCATTGCTCACAGCATGGCAAGGGTTTCTATGTCCTGTGACTTTGTGAAGTGCAATCTCCACCTCTCTTGTAATCCTACCTGTTCATGTTCTGGAGCAGCAGCTTCAGCTAGAGAAACAAATTATTCAGTTGTGATATTCTGGTACCGGAGCGCACCAGGGACCCCTGTTCTTTACAGGTATACTTACAAGTGGGTCACTACACATTTAGTTAGAAAAAGAGGGCATTGTCATTAGCTGGCCCCTTGCAAACCTATCAGAAGTGAAGGGTTACTATTGCTTAACTAAATATTAGCAGGTGCCGGGCTGTGGTGGCACATGCCTTTAATCCAGCACTCGGGAGGCAGAGGCAGGGGGATCTCTGTGAGTTCAAGACCAGCCTGGTCTATCGAGGAGTTCCAGGACTGGCTCCATAGCTACTGAGAAACCCTGTCTCAAAGAAACAAAACAAAATAAATGAATATCAGTGGGCAAAGAGTGTTTGCTTTGTCTAGTTTGCTTCTACACCTGTCTTTTGGAAAGGCGTTCATCCTACTAGCCGTTCCATTCCATGTCTGATCTGGGCAAACCAAGGAAGCATCGCACCATGTCCTGTGAATGGGGAGGGCCGGATTAACCAGATACACAGCTTTTCTCTTTCTTTTGTCTCCTTCATGCTCTCTTTGCCTGGAGGCCAGCCAGTTGTCCTGAACCACCCACACTTGCCAGTACATTAGAGTCGATTATTTGTCTCTTTTTGTCAGCATTGAAATGAGGAGTCAGGCTCTGCCAAGGTGGCTGGACTGAGTAGGGCAATGATTTATAGATTAATTATTTTAAGGAACAAGGCAGCATGGCATGATGCAGTGGAAATAGTGCCATACTAGGGGAAGACCTGCGTTTTAGCTCTGGATCTGAGCCTTAATAGCTATTTGACTTTGGGCAAATCACTTGACCTCTCTGGGCCTTGGTGTCTTTATCTGTAAATTGGGAATAACTACAATTGATGGCTGTGCAAGTCAAGTGAAATTCTGGCTGTGAAAGCATTTTGTTAACTAAATCTATGTAAAAGACTGTTATTAGATTTCTAGGGACCTGCACAGTCACACCATCTAGCCAATAAGGGCCCAATCCTTCAGTTCCAAGACCTTAGGGAGTACATTAGAAGTTATATAGGGAAAAAGGCCTGGAATTTGTTGGACTCCCAATCCAGTCTTCAAATCTATTTAACTCTACCACAGGGTAGAATGTGGCTCAATTTATGATTAAAATACACTGAACCTTAAGTGTTTTATAACACTTCCTACTTTTCAAAAGTAAGAAATTATTGGAATATAAGGTATAAATTACAGTTGATATTTTCTTTCTGTTATCTGAATGTGGTAGAGAAAACAGAGAGTGGGTCATCCTAGAAAATCCCAAGGTCACATAGTAGAGAATGGGTTATACTAAAGAATAAAAAGAAAATCCCGAAATTACACTTTCTATGATTTGGTTCATAATATTTTATTGAGCCCATAAGTTGGGAGAGGAAGTAAAAGCTCAATTTTCCTATGATCAATCATTAATATGATAAACCATTTGTAGAGAATTTGTACCTTATCATAGCACTACATTTTCACTTTACATCATAAAACTAAGCTGGTGGGTAGCCCATGCCTTTAATTGCAGTACTCAGGTTGCGGTAGGGGAATCATGAGTTTGAAGCCCTGCCTGGGGTACAGGAAGGGACTCTGTCTCAGAAACAAATGCAAAAACCAAGCCACCACTATCATGGCCACTGCTGCACAATTGGATGTCGACCTGTAGGAGATTGAACGAAACAACATTTTAAAACAAGTCATCAAATTGGCTACCCACCAATCTGATTACAGGAGGTGACCAGTTCAGGAACACTCTCCGCTATGGTTAGGAGGCTCAGTTGGGCTCAACCTTGTGGATTCCTGGGAATTTCCCTAGCACCAAGTTTCTCCCTTATCCCATAATTGTTTCCTCTATCAAGATATCTTTCATTGCTCTCCTACTCTGTCCCTCTTTCAACTCAACCATCCAGTTCCCTTCTGTTCCCCTCCCCAATCTCCTTCCCTTTGCCACTACCCCCCCAACCCTAGTTTACTCAGGAGATCTCATCTATTTCTTCTTCCCAGGGCAATCCATGTGCCTCTCTTAAGGTCCTCCTTGTTACCTAGCCTCTCTGGAGCTGTGGGTTATAGTCGTGTTATCCTTTGCTTTACATCTAGTATCCACATATGAATGAGTGCATACTGTGTCTTTCTGGGTCTGGATTATCTTACTCAGGATGTTTTTTTTTCTAGTTTCATCTGTTTGCCTGCAAATTTCATGATGTCATTGCTTTTTTTTTTTTTTACAGCTGAGTAGTACTCCATTGTGTAAATGATACCGTAAATGTCATCATAGAACCTTCATCCAGTTGATGGAAGCAGATGCAAAGTTCCACAGCCAGGCACCAGGCTGAGCTCAGGGAGTCCAGTTAAAGAGAGGGAGGAGGGATTATATGAGCAAAGGAGAACTGAGCTCCTGGGAGCTCATGAACTCTAGACCAACAGCTAGGGAGCCTGCCTGAAACCAAACTAGGCCCTCTGCATGTGGGATAGCTGTGTAGCTTGGTCTGTTGGACCAGGATATATCCTGATACACGAGTTGAATTTTTGAACCCCATTCCTTATGGTGGGATGCCTTGCTCAGCCTTGATGCAGCGGAGGGCTTGGTCTTGCCTCAACTTAATAAGCCTGGTTTTGCTGACTCCCCACAGAAGGCCTTGCCCTTTTCAGGGAGTGGATGGGGGATGGGTTGGGGAAAGGTGGGAGCAACTGGAGGAGGAGAGGGAGGGGAAACTATGGTTGGTCTGTAAAATGAAAACAAAATTTAAAATAAAAATTAAAAAGAAAAAAAAACCCTGAGTGTCAAGACAAGTCATCTGATTGCCCCACTTCTTGAATAACTCAGACATAAATGCTGACTTTTATACAGATCTAGAGCTTTGAGTATTTAGACTGGATTCACTTATCAATTCAGTGGAAGGCTGGCAAATGTTTTATTACAGGCTGATCAATAGAACAGAAACATACAAATTGACTTGTTCATCTAAACAGCTTCAGTAGCTATTATTAAAAAGACGAAAACAAAAACAACAACAATAACAAAAACCCAAACTGCTAAAGACTGTTTCTATGTGCCATCAGCAGAGCTGATTAAAAAACAAGCACACTTGTAGATTTTTCTTTCCTGCATCACAAGCCGTATGACGGGTTGGTTTGCCTGCTTCACTCTGCAGCTCGATGGTTGGTGGTTGTGTTTCTACCGTGCTCAATTTGCCAGAGTTCTTTTACAGTGACTGAAGAGAATGCAGGTGTTCTCTGTACCCTGGGTGTGATACAGTTGCTCTGAGGCTTGACCTCAATAATGAATACTTCCTGCCGATTGGCAGTGGCTCTGATGCTGACACTGAAGGCTACTGTCTTTGGAAATCTGGTCACATCCTCGTAACATTGGTTAACGTTCAAGAAAGGACAGGTGGAGAGGCTGCTATGGTGTTTGCGGGCTTCCTATGCTTCCCCGCAGTGCTTTTGGTAGAGGTTTCGGTTTAACTGTAAGAAACTGTGGGTTTGGTAAAGACTGGAAACCGCCCCCCCCAAGCTTTCAGTTCCCGCAGACAAGATTGTCTGAGTCCTCCAGCTCAGTCTCACTTTCAGTTCTTTGCTCCTATGGCTCTAATGATGTATTTATGACAGCAAAATAATTCATTGACTTTGCCCTCCCATCTTGCCTATGTCTAAATGGTGCCTTATGTCTCACATCCTTCTCTCTCTCTACCCAAAATTGGAAATCTGGCTCAACTTGAGGATTCTAATGAGCATCTCCAGGGCAGGCTGCAATGGGTACCGAAGGGCTTCTTGACTTACCATATTTCTCCAGCCAGACTTTTTTGGTGCCTGAAATTGCTACTATTAGAGCACTTTAGCTGGCTAATGACAAAGAAATCTGCTATTAGAATGCACATTTAAGAATACTGAACCATTATCAGCCATTAGCACTCTCTCTTGAATTAGTATATCATATAAGCTAGCCAGTCACCCAGAAAAGCTTTGGAGAAGCGAGACTTCAGTTTCGGGAGGCTCTTCACTTTCTGAGGGAACCCACAAACTTTTGTCCTTGGTTAACAAGAGAAGGCCTTACCCTCAGTCTTCTCTCAAAAGCTGAAACGTTGCCTTTGTTTTGCTCCTTTCTCTGTCTCCACTCAATGAGGTTTGCATTGTGCTCTCCAGGTAAGGAAATGTTGCATTTGCCCAGAGTGGGGTTGACAGCCCCTGCCAGAATGTGGGGCTCTGAGCTGAGGCTGATCTCCATCCCACTGGCAAAGGTGACACGTAGAGAACCATCTGGACTCACCCGATAGGTACTCTGAGTATTTTCTGTAGACAGAGGAGCAAATGAAAGAGACAGGGTGGGGTGAGGGGGTTGGGGGAGGGGTGGAGTTGAAGGAGGAGGAGGGGAAGCAGCAGGAAGAGAAGTTTAGCTTCAGAAGATACACTTGGGAAGGGCTCAGCAGATGGGGCACTGGGAGCCTAACTGCACTCTGGGCTAGACCACCACTCTGACAGGTGAATACATTCTCTCCCAATCTGGGTCTTGATATTTTCATGGCTGGGGTATATCTTGTGAGCAGGATGAAAGAGTGCTGTCTCACTCTGTTGGCTGGTTACTTCTGTTTTGTTGTCTGTTTCCTTTGAAAAGCATTCCCTCCCAGACTCCCTCTCTGACTTGTATTTGCTCTCTTAGTTGGGTATGCTGGGAGCTAGAATGAGAAGAGTAGGAGATTCAGCTCAGCATCTTGCCACACGGGGATGGCATCATAGCCACCTTAGCCCACAAAATAGAGGTTGGTGCTGCTTCTTTTGGAGTGAAGTGCCCCACAGCCTAGCAATGGAATGAGTCCTAATTACAAGGCAGTGAAAGCTATTTCTTTGTCTCCCTATAGCCTCTAACACATTCTTTCAAAATAATATTTTTTTCTTCAATTCTTTATACTTTCCTCTGTGGAGAGTGTGCTTTTAATTCTCCCACACCACTTGTATTCTTCCTTGCACTGCCCAATTTGCCCTTTTACTCATGCGTGTCAGATCTGATCTAGAATGCTAAGCTCAGATGGGGCAGAGACTCTATTATTGTCCTCCAACCTAGGAAACCCTAAAAGAACTTTACAAATGCCTGGCTGTTGGGAAATGACTTGATGGGAGATCAGACTTGGCAGGATGTAACCTCATTACTCCCCCAGAGATTGTGGCCCAAAGTGGAGACGTGAACTTGTAAAAAGTCCGAATTTGTCTGTTTCCACTGGAAAATGGGAGAAGAACCCATCTTCTCAATCAGAGAAGGAATTCAGTTCCTTAATAGATAGCCCAGATTTGGTTGGACCAGTAAAGCAGGTGGAGTTGGGAAGATCATTTACCTTGTTTTAAAATGTATATAGTACTAGTCGCTGTCAGATTGGTTGACATGAGGATATTTTCGCGGCTGGAAGTGTCTAGCTCCACTTTTGTCAGTTTTTCCAGGTCACTGTGGAAGCTGCTGACCTCTCCAGTAGGAAACGTTGCGTTGGTCAGATGTCCATCGGGGTCATACCTGAGGAACATAACAGATATCAACTCTGAAGCCTCTTGGCAGTGATGGCTGGCCCTTGCAAACTAAAAATCAATTGGAAGCTAATACAGTTTAACTTTTAGTGACAACAAATATCATTAACCTTGTTCAATAAGAAGAAAAAGGTCAAAGAGATGATTAATCAAAAGAAGATAGTTTTTGAAGTTTCTGAATTCCTGATGACTTCCTTGAGCTGTGCTGTTTTACAGAAAAAATATATCTGGTAATGAATCACCAGGATGAAAAACTGATTTATGAATCATGTCCTGCTGGCTGCAATGTTGCAGGGAGGCCTCTGCAATTTGGGCCGATCCCATTACTGGTGATGAATTATAGAAGCCGGCAGAGGGCGCTATTGTCAAAGGAAAAAGAGCCACAAAAGGGCCCTCAAAGCCCAAGAAGGCCGACAAACTGACTCTGCATTGTGATGGGGAAATTAGAATTTGCTGCTGTTTAAGTTGCCAATTTTGAAATGAATGAATCATTCTTCCAACAAAATGAACAAGCGCAGAGGATAATGGAAACATGTTCATTAAAACATTCTGGAGGCCCCTGATCTTCGAATCACTTCAATTCTTTCTGGAGTATAGTGAATAAATGTTTTGTAATTTGCCTATATGAAGAACACACACACAAAAATAATAATTACCTGGGATAATAGGCAATAACCAATATCTGGAAATATAGTCTAGTGAGTTTACTTTTTTTTAAAAAAAAAAATCAAAATTATTGGCAATCTCACTATCCTCCAAATGGAAACTGCCTCCCTGAAGGCTTTTGATGTGGAGCTGGTCTTTTATTGCCAATGGAACCATGGAAAATAAACAGTTCATTAAAAGTAAAGACATGCACTTGGAAACCCATTACTGTTTTCAAGTTGCAAATTGCAAAATATTTAAGTACTTTTATTTGCTTTTAAAATGTTAAACAATTATATCTATCTATCTATCTATCTATCTATCTATCTATCTATCTATCTATCTATCTATCTATCTATCTATCTAATTTACCCAGAATAAACAGAATGCAGCAAAGACATGGTGGTGAGTCTGGCTCTCTCTCACTTTCCTCTAACAATTCTGTAAAATGGGCATAGTAGTTCAGGGTGAATCTACAAGATTCTAAGAAGCCTAGGTAGCTGCTGAAATTTGAAAATTTAGAGCAACTTTTGGCTTGGCCGTGTTTCAGAGGACAGAGCTGCACTAGAGGGCATACGCTGTCAGGTTCCATTTCCTATGCACATATTATGTCCATGCGCACACATAGATTATCAGTGCAAACAGTTGCGTGTACGCAGAGAATCAGTCAAACTGGTCCTTTGACATCACAGACACTCTGTTATGTTGCTTAATTGGGTCCCCCCCCCTTTAAAATGGACTTCACTAAAACAAGCTTGGTGTGCTGTTACTATCAGCAAAGGACTCATTGTCAAGGCCAAACAGAGCTGCTATTTGTGCCCGGGGTTAATGGCCAAATCTTTCCTTTGCCCAGCCTGTTTACTCAAAGTCTGTTCTGGGCTCTGCACCTGTAAGCAGCAGGCTTTGGGTCAGAAAGCAGCATAGAAAGGCTATGCTAGGTAGGGTTGTGGGTAGGGGTAGGATCAGGTATAGGGATAAGAGTAGGTACAGTCCCAACCTTTGTCTGCCAGGTGGTCCTTCCAGAGGAAAAAAACACTGTCCAGCTTTTTATCACCAAAAGGAATCAACCTGCTACTCCCCATAAGAGAGGTTTCTAAATTGCAGACAGAGGCAGCTGTTGCAAACTTTCCTCAGTAGAGAGTGTGCCAGTCCAGCAGTTTGAGTTATACAGCAGTTCCTTTCTGGTCCCCAGTTAGCATGGGCAACTGCCTCATCGTTTTCCCGTTCCTGGATTCTAGGGGCTTGCCTCAGATCTCGGTCAGTGCCATTGTTCTTCACTCTTGCAGGCAATTGGCCCTGAGATGTTGTAGGTACAGGTTGTCAGCTTTCTTCTCACTTTGTGGGCAACTACATTTCCCTCCACAGTCGCACAGACCTTTGTTGTATTTTATGTGCTCTGCTTGGAACTGGACCTGAAGCAAGAGCTCTACATCTGAGCTATGTGTCCATTTGTGAGAGAAAGACAAGTTCGGATGCAATTGAGAGCCATCTGTGCACATAGATGCCAGAGTCCAAAGTTCTGGTTGAGCCACCGTAAAGGCTTGTAGATAAATTTGGTTTGCTAGCCAATCTACTTAATACTTTTTAAACGAAGTCACATGCTTTTTGCCCAAGATGCATTTGAATGCTTATTCTCAACATTATAAGCACAGTCCTCCATACTCCGTTCCTGCCACTGCTTCCAGGGCTACAGAAGTACATTGGGAAAGAGGAGCTAGCTCTGGATAAAACTAGAATTACCCAGACAGATTTAGGGTGGAGGCGGTTGTTTGGTCCTTTTCGCATGAGGAAGACAATGTTTTAGGGAATAAAGTAACATTTTCCACAGGCTTGTCTAGTCTCTGAGTAGCTAGAAAGCAATCTTGCCTCATTTCCTTTCTGTGGCTGGACAGGAATCCTTATTTCAAAGTGTGAATTTGTATGTAGCTCTATCACAAACAAAGGACACCAGCCCCCAGCACGTTTACACAGTCCCATTCTGCTCATCCCAGTCAGAGCAGTTACATTTGGTAGCGTTTGTAGTGTGGTGCCTCTCATGCGCTCAGTCATTTATATGGCTGTGGATCAAAACATAAGAGGCCCACGTCTCTTCCTGCGGGGTCATTACCAAAGGAAGAGCTACAGGCAGATGTAAACATCAGTGGGTAATTCCCTCAAGTTTGGAAAGATTGCTCAAAGTGGACAAGAAAAAAAGAGAGTCTTTGATTTCCCAGGGCTTGTTTGAGCCCCCGCCTCCCCAACTCCCATCACCAGGGAATGCATCTGTCCAGGCTGAATGTCAAAGAAACAAGTTTAATCAAAATCTCTCATGTTGTATTTCCCCCCTCCCCTTTGGAGCTTGCATCCTTTGGTGCAGAGAGTATAAGCCAATATGCTTCAACTGATCCCCCCAGGCCACAACATGAGAACAACACCCTCCTTTCTCCAGGCAGTATAGAGAGCTCATTTAAATCAGGCACAAGACTTCTGCCAAGGGAATTGGCAATGGGTATTGCCTTCCTGGTCATTAGAAGTGGGTTTGGTGAGAGGAGAGTTGACATCAAATGATTCACTCCTAGACTGATTTTACAGTGGTCTCACAGTGAGGTCATACACTAGTATTGAACGCTTACCCTTTAGTTCAGCACCGTGATAGGCTGTAGGTACTAGCATTTGCATGTGTGTGTGCTCAGGTGCACATGTGTATGCCCTGGTGTAGCATGTAAAGGGAGGTAATGCTTTTTAAATTTAAATTTTATGTGTGTGGGTGTTTCCCCAGTAGGTATGTCTGTGTACCAGTTGTGCCTGTGGAGGCCAGAAGATGGTACCAGATTCCCTGGAACTGGAGTAACAGGCAGTTTTGAGCCTATATGTGCTGGAAATTGAACCTGGATCCTCTAGAAGATCAGTCAGTGCTCTTAACCACTGAGCCATCTATTCAGGCCCTAAAATTCATTATCCTTGAGGGGAATATACTTTAGTTGAGGGAAGTTATATTTATACATTATTAAAAATATATTTGGTCTAATCTTTTCTCATAAAAGATAGTGTGATCTTTCCCCCGAGGAGCATTTAAACCAGATCTAAACTGCACTGAATAGAAGCTAGAAGCTTCCCCACCTTTGCTTACAATGAAATACTGAGATGTGTGAAATGTGTGATTCATTATTTATATTTTTAAAAGGAAGGACAAATGAGTCAGACCTTTTTACTACCTCAGGTCAAAACTGACCAATCTAATAAGCATTCTTTAGGAAATAGTGGGCCCCATTTTTCTTATCAGCAATAGTGCTTTGCTTTTAATGATGCCCTTCCAAGTTCACAGTGCTCTTCTGCTCCCATTTGACTTTCATTCAGCTAATAGAGTCATGCGCTAGGTCCTGGGGAAACCACGTGGAGCAAAACCCTCAGTCTCTACTAGGGCAAATAAAACATGCACAAAAATAATTCTGGTCCTGGGATACTGCCAGGGCATATGTAAAAACAGAACCATAGAAGCCCAATACGGCAGTGGTCAATTCCTCCTGATCTGAGCATAAGAGTGGGAGGAAGACCATGGTGTGGTGGTGCTTCAGTCCTGGAGGGTGTACAGAGCCTGGGGAGGGAAAGAAGCCTTTTCAAATAGGTCAGGACCATGGAGCTCAGCACAGACATATGTGAGATGTACACTGGGAAAATGCCGTTGGAGCACAAGATTTCTTTAGGAAGTGGGAGAGAAAGCTGGAGAATTGAGCTTAGGCCTGAGCAGTGTGGGGGGAGGTGTACCAGGCTCTGGGGTAAATATGAAGTTACTAGGAAACAGAGACATGGAAAGATATTTTTTTGGGGTGGTATGATCAATGTTATGATGACAATGAGTCGTGGATGGGGAGCCTGGGAGCAGTAGGAACTATAAGGAGGCTCTTTTCTCAGTTCCTGTAAGGAAAGACGGTGAGCTCTTGTTTTCATCAAATGTATCATGATCACTTGTCCCTGGGACTTGTTTCGCTCACTCGACTATAAGCTCACCTCTTTTGGCCTCTCAGTCATCTCTGCATTCTCAGTCTGGCCGAGAGTAGGATTCTCACAACATCTGCTTTACCAGAGGAGTGGTAATTGGATGTTGCTAGTGAAGATGGAAAGGAGACCTGGATTTGAGCATCAGTGGGGTTAGGAGAGAAGACAGGATCATCTACAGTAGTGTTGGGATGTGTGATGTTTACTTTTGTCAGCTTGACACAAGCTCGAGTTATCTGGGAAGAGGAACCTCAAGTGAGAAAATTCTTACATCAGATTGACCTGTGGGCAAGCCTGTGGTACATTTTCTTGATTGATGGTTGATGTGGGAGAGTTCAGCTCATTGTGAATGGTACCATCCCTGGGTAGGTGGGCCTAGGTACTATAAGAAAGAAGGCTGAGTAAGGCATGGGGCACAGGCCAATAAGCAGCATGGTATCTGCTTTAGTTCCTGTCTCTGGGTTCTTGCTTTGAGTTTCTCTCCTGATTTCTCTCAATGATGGACTATAACCTTGAAGACAAAACAAACCCTTCCCTCCCGAAGTTTCTTTTATTTGGTGTTTTAGCTCAGTAACAGAAAGCGCACTAGAATAGGAAGACTAACACAGTTTAAATAGATGTCCTGTGAAAATGCAGCTAAACTCCTTGTCAGCTTCTGAAAACCTTGTCTTGCCTCTCTGTGCTCCCAATCTTTATTTGGCTTCTCTACAGCATCACCATAATTCTGCTTGTTTCATTGTTGAGCCATAGCTAAGCTTGGTACAAAGAGAGGTATTTGAACAAAGATGTTGAGTCTATCTTTTGTACCTGAAGGGACAATAATCCATATTATTATATTCTTGTTTACATGTGTGGTGATTTTATTTTCGTTTTTGAGAGAGTCTCATGTATTCAAGGTTGGATTAGAACCTTGTAGGTAACTGAGATGATGATTTGATGGGGGCTTTAGACAGCATCCCTGGACTTACATGCCTTAAACAAGCACTCTACTAATTGAACTACATCCTAACCTCCTATTTGTTTACTAAGTTGTAGTTATTTATCTACTTGGAGGCAAGGGACGCACCTATAACACCTTAGTTGTTTTTTTTTTCTGTCCCGTGGCTCTATAAGACACTAGAATTTTTTTATATGTTTGGTTATTAAGCCTTAACTGTCAATGGAAGAGCCATCTTTCCAGCTCCATTTCAAATGTTTGAAGGAGTGACTATCATGTAAAACTTTCTGCATGGAGACATGGTTTATAAACCTGGCCTCATTGTAATCTAATCTTGGAGGAAGGGAGATCCCTCATTAGTCACCCTTGAGAAAACTCAGCATTTAAAGAAATAGTCTATAAGGCATTGAGAAACAAGAAAGCTTTTCTCACTTGTCAGTAAGTGGCTTTTTGTGCGTGTGGAAAGAAACGCACTAACAAGGGTCTAGAAACAGAATGCAGAGGACCGAAAGATCAATAACGCATGGAAATACAGAGGTCCTCCCAAGTGCAAGGACTTCCTATAAAGGGCAAAGGGACTGAAGAGCTGTTATCTTGGCCTAACCTGACAGCAGAGACAACTGATGCTCTGGCCTTAGCCTGGCACCTTTCTCATTTAATGTAGCAGAAGATTTTTTTTTTTTTGCCAGGAAAATACCAGAACAATAAGCAAAAGCATCATAGTTACAATTTCAGTTCTGAGGGTGAGCTCATTATGTGAAGTACAAAGCCTTTCCCTTGGATATCCACTGGCAGGGTCATTACAATTAGTGGCCCATTAGCTTGTCAGGGCAGAATGCATTTCTCATCGTTCCAGTACTCTTGTGTTGACAGTCACCTCCTTGGTAGCCATTTCTCCGTGGTCAGCTTCTCACTCCTGCCCCCTGACACTCAGGATGCTTATGGGCAGTGAGGCTTCAAGTACTAATACTTGGGGTGTGTAATTTTGATCTTGGTCCAAATCAAACAGAATTACGAAAATCAATGAACTATTTAAACAATATTCCATCATAGAATAAAAGCCCCTACAGTACTACTGCACAAAAGACTGTTTTCAGTCCCGTTCGCATTACCCACTGCTCGGGGTCATTCGTGTCATTTCTCCTCTCAATAGCTGCAGATAATCGAAAGCTGAACAGATTACTCTCATGGGTCTCTCTACACATTAAATATCCATCCTGCCAAACTTTGCTTCTTATCCCACAACAGAATTTCTGTTTTTAACTTGCAAGACAATTTGTTCCCTTTAGCCAAAGAAGCCACCCTCTCACGTTAGAAAAACATTTGAGGCTTTGGAGAGCCTTTCAGTTTCTTCCATGCTTAGCACCGTTCTGACCCTAATTGAGACAGTAGGTTCAACTGTGTGTTCCCCAACTTCAGGAGGACAAGGACATTTTGTGGGGATATCAGGCCTGGACTAAAGTAAGGAGAATATAAGTGAAACAAGACACATGCAGAAGGTAGGCGATTTAAGCCCGTTATCAGGGACAAAAAGCCATGCATTCTTACACAGCCAGGCAAGGTAGGATAGGGGCTGTGGTTTGTTAGGGACTTCTATTCGGCCTTAGAATAGAAAGCATGTCCACTCATCACTTGATGGACATTTCTTGGTTATTATCAACAGTGGTGTCATGAACATTTTATGCATCTATCCAGTCTTTCTTCAATCTGTTCTATCCAGGCTTGAGTCCTTCACTGTGTTTCAGAATCTTCTCCTTTTCAGGTAAATAATGATCTTCACAATTCGAAATAGAATGATCAATTCTCAGGACCAATTTACTTATTAATATCTGATCACTTTTATTTTTTTTTCTGGGGATGCCGGACATTTTCCCTAGGGTCGTGTGTATGTGAAGCAGGTCATCTACCATTGAACTGTCACTTAGCCCCTTTGTCGTTTTTGAGTCACCTGATTTACATAGTGATGGAGCATGAGCACTTCCCCCAATTTTGTAAATTGAAATATTTTAAGTCAGCTTTTATTTTTTTAACATTTATTGTAATGTTTTAAAATTTTATGTGTACATGTGTTTTTTATCCTACATGTATGCGTACTACTTGCGCGCCTGATATATTTAGATACCTTGGAACTGAAGTTAAGGATGGTTGTGAGTTGCCGTTCAGTGTTGGGAATTGAGCTCAGGTTCTCTGAAAGGGCAGCTGGTGATTTTAACCATCGAGCTATCCAACTTCAAGAGGTCTTTAGGAGATGATTAGGTCATGAGAGTTCTGTCTCCATAATGATATTTGTGATTTTATGAAAGAGTTATAGGGGAAAGAGTCTACACATACTTCTGCCATGTGAAGACATACAGTAAGAGGTACTATCATGCAAGCCGAGGGTACCCCATGCCACACACTGATTCTGCTGGCACCTGGATTTTAGGCTTTATACCTCCTGGCAAGGTGTCTTAGTGGGTGGAAGCACTTGCTGCACAGGCCTGATGGCCTGAGTTTGATCCCTAGGATCCCTGTAAAGGTGGAAGGAGAGTATCAACTCTATAAAGTGGTCCTCTGGCATGCATGCCACTGTGTGAGGACATTTGCACACACATAGCACACACACTCACAGTGGATTCCTATTGTTTATGAATAACCTGATCTAAGGCAGTTTGGTTAAGAGTACAAATGGGTTGGACTAAGACAATTGACTTCCTGGACATGCTGCCTCCCTACTTCAGTGGCCCTCCTTTCCCAGTCTCTTTTGCCATTCTTTCTTAAGCTAAATTCTGAAGGTTTCAGAATCATTCTGTTGCTATCTTTTCTTAGTCTTTACTCACTTTTCTGGAGATCTCATCTGTTTCATGGATTTAAATACAGTTTAAACATTGGTTGACTCCAAATGTAGATTTCTAGCTTCTTTTGAATTTCAGACTCATCCATTTAAATGTTTAACTGATTGTCAGAAATCGAATTTCTAGTCTCTTACCTTACAATACTTGCATAATGTTTCTTCCTAAGAATAGAAATCCCTATATTCTGTTGCTTAGGCCCAAAACTTTGAAATTGTCTTTGACCCAGCTTTCCCACAAATACTACATCTACTTTGTCATTAAGTATTGATCATGCTTATTTTCAAAATGTATACAGTTTTTCATAAATCATATCTATCTATCTATCTATCTATCTATCTATCTATCTATCTATCTATCTATCTGTGCTATGGGACAAAGGGGGAAGTCATAGAACAACTTATGGGAGTCAGTTCCCTCCTTCCACCATGTGGGTCCCTAGGATCAAACTTATAATACTTGGAGGCAAGCACCGTTACCTGCTGAGTTATCTTACTGGCTCAAGATTATTAATACATCTTATACAATATTTACATATATATGTATACATATATAAATTCTTCATATAGCATTGCTATTTGAAATTCTATACAACTTATTGTCCTCCAGTACAATGTAAGCTCCATGAATATATGGAACTTTATCTTTCTGTTATTGGTTATATTGCCACACCTAGCAGGCTTGTTCAGCCTGTGGCCTACAGGCTGCACACACCTCAGGATAGTTGTGAGTGAAGGCCAATACAAAATCATGAACTTACTTAAAACATTATGAATTTTTTGGATTTTTTTTAAGTTGATGCTATAGTTCTTGTGTGAACTTAGTAGATGACGCCATTCTGCCTCAGTGTTAAAGGTTAGACATGCCTGAAACATTTTAGTAGTCCATAGCAGATACTCAACAAATGTTAACCAAACAAATGAAAAGGAAACAGATTACCTGGTTGTTTTGAAAGCTGGTTAACTTATCAACTATTTATTTTGGGAGGACTGAATTCAGCAGGCAGGTTTCAAGCTTTTCTTGCCTAATTTTAACTGCATTTTTATCCGGAGTGAGACTTGTTTTAAAAGACATTAAAAGTGTTTCATTAGAGATTAATTTCCTAAAGGAAGGCGATTTTAAAGTAAGACTTAGATTATTGCCATCTGAGTTCTGTATAGCTGGGTGAATCAGGACCAGTTAACTATATTTGTGGCTTAGTTATTTATATATAAAATGGGAGTGCTAGGGGTACCTATTCTACATTGTTACAAAGAAAGACAACTAAAATGATGTGTAATAATTACCTAACACAACATCTAGCAGTAAGTAGATCCTTAGAGAATCGCAGCTTTTGTTGCTTTTATTAAGATATAAGAAAACTTAAACAGACAACGCATCCCTCAAATAGAGGAAGTCCTGCGACAGAAACTACTGAGCACATTTTCTCCAAGTGAAACTGGAGTAGCTGTTCAGGTCTTTTGTATAAGTGACATTTCTTTGGGAAATGCTCCAAAATTTGAAGGACACTTGCTTTGTTCTTTTCCTCAGGAGGCTTTTGTGGGCCTGGACATATTCTCTTCATATCCTCTACAGCCGCACAAGAATAGTCACACGGAAACTCATCAAACTTAGTATCTCCACTTCTTCATGGTTTAAAGCCTTCAACTTGACTGTCATCCCAGGTTCTGAGTTCTGACTCTAGGGATTATTCTCACTCGGTATACTGTTAGAAACTAGGCAGCTTCCTTTGTGGGGAAAGTGCTTCCCGAGGGAAGAGTCTGGCTTGCTGAGAAGATTGACTGGGAAACCAGGTAAGGGCAATGGTCTTTATTTCCATGCCATGGTAATTCCTAGTAGCTTGCTGTCAGACATACTTTGTGTTAGTTCCCAGTGAAATGAAGTTATAACAGAATTAACTAGCCTGTAACTGCCACTGCATGCTAGGTTCCACTTGTGCAGGGGCACCAAGGAAGCCTGGGGTTGCATTGAAGCACTTGGCCCCACATTTCGCAGAAGCAGTCAGGGTCTCAGAGCTGCTAGTCAGCATGTGCTCCGCGGAATTTTACATTTGCTTTTCAAGGTCCACTTCTTCCATTTCAGCTTCACCGTTATCTCCCACAGCAACGAATACTGAGTTGGGCTGGGCACAGACTTGTTTATTCATCCATTAAACCCCACAGAGATCAGTAAATACTTGTTAAATCACACTGCTCCTTTACTGCTTTAGCAGCATCCTTTAGTTTTGTTATTTAGATACAATTGTACCTTGTCTTCCCAGGGATGCTGTGGATATTTGTGTGTGTGTGTGTGGACTTATACCTCTTTCCTGTCTCCTGCAGTGTCACACTATACTTTAAGCATTATGCTCTACGAACTGCTTAGGCAAAATGGGTCCCACCCTAGGAGCTGGGTAAAATTTTCTTCTTGACTACTTACTTTTTATTTTTTATCTGTGATTGTTAGGAGAAAATAGCACACAGCAGCCATCAATTACTAAACTATGTTCTTACTGTAATTCTATTTCAAATAACAACCTAACAAAGGTGGGGTTGGAAATTAGAAACTTACTCATAAACAGTGGTCCATCCATTTTCATTACTTTTTGTTGCTAGAAGCCCTGTGTTTCCTGGGTAGGTCATCAAGGCCAAATTGTAGCCTTGGGCTGACACTCTTTTCAGGACTCCGTTGCTGCTTATGGTCAGCCAGTAGACTTGCCCGCCAGGCACCACAAGCCATAGAGGCATCCCGCCTGCATCCCGGCGAATATGCACTGAATTGCCATTGCTGCTAGTGATTGCACCCAGATCACCTTCAGCATTGTAGGTGAAGTTATATATATAGTCCCTTGTTATCAAGTTCATGGTGTGTAGGTGGGTTCCATTGACAGTGAACTGGTAGAGTTCTTGGTCAGCAGGTGAGGCAATCTCATAAAGGTTCATATCATTCAGGTGGGCTTGGTTCCTGCTGATGGTACGAATTCGAACATTGCCAAGGTCTGCTACATAGAGGGTACCATCAGGTGACACTGCTAAGGAGGAAGGGGCTTTCATCTTTGCATCTTTGGCGTAGCCACCATCACCTATGGGGAAAAAAGACTCAATTTTAATAATTGGCACCCAAAGATTTTGAGTGAGCATACCTGAGTTTTAAAGCAACACACGTCAAAAATCATTTTAAAGAAAAAAAAAAAACAATCAGGGAGCCATCATTCTTTTCATGCCCCCTGATGATTTTGAAACCCATTTACTCAAAAGATTGTCATTCTTGAGTCAGTAACACTAAAGATGAACAGTAAGATATAATTATCTCAGTTACACCAATTCCGTGAATTCCTAAATCCTGCTGTTCAGACTCTATTGTATTGCAAGGTACAAGAACAGCAAATAACGATAGCCACACAAAATTTGCCTGCCAGCTCATAAGTTTCATTCCTGTTGCTATTTGCAGGATCTGTTCTTAGAATCTTCTGGTCCTACTATGCTTAGAAGTCATTTCATCTGTTAATTTCCTTTGTTCCACTGTTAAAATATGCCAAATCTGTAAGTTTAACAATAATTCCAAATACCAAAGTTGGTAACTGACATAAATAGTAGATACACCTTGAATAAAAGGTATAAATTACTAAAACATCTATAAATCTCATTGTCCAGGAAAATACAGGAAAATATTGAACAAAGTCATATTGAACAACTTACTGATTCTGGATTCTTCTGGCTCAAGGAAACACAAAACTTATGAGGGCTATTCAGTCCTGGGTGAGTAGCTTAATAGGTTTGCATGTAGCAGGGAGGGACTTCCACTCCTCAGACATGAACAGAACTGTTGACATTTAGAGTTCTGTTTGCTATCCGAAATAACTATTCCATGTTTGTGGAAAAGGCTCGTCTTTTCCTCTCCCATTTCAGCTAAAAGGGCACAGTTGTTTATGGAATATCAGAGCTTTTAACATCAAGTAACACAGGAGACTGATGCCCTAAGAATTTGTAATTGGGGAATTTAATTTTTCCCAAACATTCTCACAGCAGTCTGCTTGGGGTCCTTTCAACCGTCTAATATAGCATGTTTTCCATCTGGAAGGCAGTCACTTAGGGCAAGTGGCTTAATAAAATCAGTAAATATGTTTTTCAACCTATTTTCCTTTCTCTAAAGCACAAATAATGGCACGATCTTAAATTTGTATGATGTTAACTTTTTTGAGAATCTGGAAAGTTAGTACATTTGTTTATCCCAAGAACAGCAAGGTGACATGATGGAGAAATAACTTATCTCTACGTAACAAGTAAGGCAGATGAATTGTGAAAAGGTGTTATGGCTTTTCTGGGTCACTCAGTCAGCTGTCAGCGCTAACTCCCAATACATTGCTCTCTCCGCGAGCCCACACAAATGTTTATATGAATTCCTTTTTTGTTTTCCTTTAGGCTTTTCTGATGCAGGTTTTGCTTTTGAAAACAGAGAGGGGGAGCTGGTGAATTGCTAAAAAGGTCATACCTGAAAAACAGTCACAGTTGGGATCAATTTTGCAGTCGCAGTCAGTGGGAGCGCCGGCTATGATGGAGATCTCCCCATTGGTGGTCACTTGCTGAATGCGGTTCACTTTCCTCTCGTCTGTTTCAGCGATGAAGAGCAACCCGCTGTGGGAGACGCTGATGGCCCTAGCTGACTCCAGAGTGGAGTGAATTGCTACTTTGCTGACCAAGAAATGATCGATGCCGGGCACCTGGCAGTGAATGGGACGCCCTGCAATGATCCGCACACGCCTGTTCTCAGAAATCTGCAGCACGATGTTGTTATCCAGGACATACAATGAGTTGTCCATGGGATTGACTGTAAGGTCGGTTGGCCACTCTAATCGCACCTACAAAAAGAACAAACAGAACACATACCACTAAGTTACCACATCTTTCCAGGGACAATTTTACCTTAAGAGTAATAAATAACTTATTGTTTTTGTACTATTACTGATTTCAGCAATATTGATGCTGTCTGATAATGAGGGATGGATAGGCAGTCACACAGCCTGTTAAACATATTTATCATTTATGCTAAGTTCCAACACAATATAAATTGTTTTCCATAATCCTGAAGTATCTTCTAGATAAGTGGAATTCACAGTGTGTTTACTGGAACTGACAACCATAGCATCACTTGAGAAATGATTAGAAATGCAAACTTTGAGGCTCTGTCCTAGGCGCATTGTATCATAATCCCTGAGAACAGGGACCCAACTGCCTGTGGTTTTACAAATCTCTAGATGACTTTGAAAGTTATTGCTGTAGGACTTCTGGATCAACACCCGCCCCCCACACACACACCCATTCTTTTATTGTCTTGTATATGCTTAGAAAAGCAAAGTCATAAAGATTTTGGGACAGTGAAGTGCTGGGGAAACCAGATTTTTACCCAATCAACAGCCTTTTTGGTCAGGGCCTGCCATTAGCATAGGCCTAATAGCCATCTTGTATATTATGCAGGTATAGTCCGCTAGCTATTGATCTGGAGTCCTAGGTGGAAACACACTTCTCACCTAGCTGGGTCTCGTTTACTTCTTGGGTCCTCAAACTTGGTGAAGAAACAGGTTGGTTTCTGATTTTCCCGAATGTTTGATGAGAACATTCTTTGTACTAAGCCTTGTTCTAAGCTTTAGGGATTAAAATACAGTTTTTCCAAGACATGAACCTATGCCCTCAAGGAATTGTTTGGTCTGGTAGGTCCCTTGAAAGCACTGTTAGTGATTACTCTCCATGTTGTGAGAAGGAAGCAATAGAAAGGGCATGAGAGGGCTTCACATAGATGTGGAGGCAGGATATTAATAGATATGATGGTGTGTAAGCCAAGGGTGAGGTGACCAGTAGCAGAAGAGCGGCGTAAGTGCAAGGAGCATTTGGGTAGAGCAAATAGCAAGGGTAAAAGCCCAAACATCAGCAACGATTTGACTCATCTTGGGTACAATAAATATTTCAGTAAGGTTAATATAGTTTCAGTGTGTGGAAATAATAAAGTGATGCCAACCAGGAGGCAGAGAGTGACTAGATGTTGCAGAGTAAATCCCGTCCTTTACAAAGTTAGGTCTTGCAGTACTAACCTTCAATGTGACCGTGTTTGGAGCTAGGGCATCTAGCGAATAAATTAGGATAGTTAAGATGGTAAGAGTGGAGACCCTCCCCATACTGTAAGTGGGATTCTGAAAATGGAGATGTTAGGACTGCACACACTTAGAGGTTGTCTATATCCGGATATAGCAAGAAGATGGCAATCTGAATGTAAAAAAAAAAAGGGAGGTCTTAGGAGACATCAACATCTGTGTCTTGGGTTTCCAGTGGCTAAAGATTTGAGAAAATAAATTTTGTTATTGAAGACACCTAAACATTGCTATTTTGCTATGGCATCTCTGCTGAACAAAAATACCAGGTAATGAAAGGAAGCACATATCAGTTTTGTTCTAGTGACCAGGGTAGTCACTGAAGGGCTTTAAGTAGGAGGATGGCATAGTCATATTTGGGCTTCAGATGGATCTTACTGGCCGCTCTAGAGACAATGTGGGAGGCAGAGGTGAGACCAGCCAGTTTGGAGGCTTCTGCATTAGGCTAGGTAAGGAATTATGCTATATAAACTAGGAAGGCAATGTAGAGGTTTGAGAGTACAGAGACTTGAGATGTTTGAGAGGAGTAAAACAGTGTGTGTGTGTGTGTGTGTGTGTGCACATGCGCGTGCACGTGTGTGTCTAGTGTGCCCTGTCCAAGGGCTGTGCTAGGTGCTGAGGATAAACAAACTAAACATGATTTCACTGTAGTTCCTTTCCGGACATGAGTTGGCTCAGTGCCTGCCCTGACATTTCCCGATGGTGACTGCTTGTCCCTAGGCACTTCACAGACAACTCTGCTCCATATTGCACTGCCCACATCAGCACTCATTACTATCCATTTCTCTCCTTTCAGGCTAGACAAAGGCAGAAACAAAAATCTTATTCAGGACTAAAATAGTGAAAGTAATGTAATGACGCTTTTCAACTTTGCAGGAAAGCCGATGAAAGTCTTTGTTTTTCTCAGGGAATCGGAACGTTTGGAAAGTAGATATGGACTGTCACTGCATTTTGAGGCCCACTACTTCCTCAGCCGAAGGAGGCCTTATGTACAGCGGTTAATAAAGTGGGAAAGAGCCTAATCTGATGTCTGGGATAAGAACTTATTTTTTTACTTGTGCCCTCTAAGGGTGGGCAACTGGTGCTGTGAGGAAAACAAAGGTTGCCTTTGGCTTCTCCTTGTTATACCACATGAGGCCCTTTGCGCCCCCCCCATCTGAGTGTCCCCTCATTGTGTCCCCACATCTCTCTGTGCCCTCTACTTCCACCTCTACAACTGCTGGCCTTCTCTGGTCAGTACCATATGCCTCTGGGCAGCTAGGAATTTGCGTGCTAATGGGGTATAAAGCTCAGCTTGTATTATGCATGTTCTACAAAGCCTTTCGGACTGAGGCCATTGGATAAACATTAAACACCAGCATCCACAGCTCCCAGAACAGTTTGTGGTGATGTGTTCCTCAGCATGTCTATCTGAGGCCTTTGCGTGTCAGTGTGCTGCCACAGAGAGACAGAGTGAGTGCCTGCTGCCACTGCAGCCCCTGCTGCTACTGTGGAGGCCTGACTCTTCCTTCACCCTGTGCCCCCACCTTGGAACTCTATATACACTATCAAACTTGGACAGAAGCTGTCTGTGTGCTCTAGTCCTATGGAACACGGTCCCCTAGGAAATAAGTCAGGGCTGGCTGAGGAAGAGGAAATGAATTTATTTCAGAACAACACTCCTATTTTGATCGAGTCTGAAGTCAGTGACCCAGAAAAAACAAAGCTGGCTGAAATGACGTTCTAATTATCCCCACTCAGGGAGCCAGAGCCAGGGCAGAGGCCCAGGAATGGCACACACCTGGCAGAAGCTAGGAAAGGAACATATTTTAGACTCAGTTCTCAGCTATCAAGGCTGCCTCTGAGATAAAGGCTGGCGGTGAGAAAACAAGCTGTGAAATTCTCCAACTCTCTCAACCCGATTTAAGCCGATACTATTGGTGTCATGTTTAGTAGATTTAATATTGCCTCAAAAATACACCAGACATTGTGTCTGTTTGTTTTCTTTCCCATCAAATGAGCTACCCTCTAGCAGTTTTCTGTGACTAAAGTGGCCTTTGTGCTTTTGAGACAGTTTCTATGCCAGCTACATAGAATCCCTTTAATTCCCATTTGATTCGGCGGGGCAGCTTGTCTATGAGATCTGCTCAGATGAAAGCTGTGTGCCTACTTAGTAGTCGAGGGGCCATTGTTTTAGAGGATGGACCTTTGTACTGCTTTTAGGTCGTCAGGTCCTTTTATGCCATTCTTATGTTAAATATCTCCATTTCCAGGTCATTTTTCAAGGAACTAGTGCTTTCCACTCACACAGTAAAAACAGAGCCTTTCCACCCCACCCAACACAAGTAGTCATGTTTTTGAGCTGATTCTGGCTGGTGGAACAAGCATCTATTAATTGTGGAGAGATCCCACAACTCCGTGCTACTGAGATAGATCTAAGGTTAACTTCCAAAAGCTGCTGCCATTTGTACAACTGTGATTTTTTTTTAAAGTGGGGGGTTGCATGTGGTAGTAGAAAAACATTTTCTTTCAGAGTGGGACTCAGAAGAGTCCCAAGAGTAGCAGCAAAGGCTCTGTCGACTCTGCTGATCCCGCCTACAGGCAAACCATTAGGTGGAATTTGTGGTACTTGCCCCACCTTGTAAAAATATACTAATTTTTTCAAAATGTCAAAATGCGTTTAAGCTAAACTAGCATTAAAGGTCACTGGCATAGCCTCTAGCTGGTGGAATGTACCCATCCCTCAACAACCTTCCCTGAGAAATAACCCTGAGCAGAAAGGAGCTCTTGGTTGGGATGTCAGCACTTGACAGTGCTGTCTTCCTCTGCTAATTGAAAACTTGCCTTGAAGGGAGTTGACTCTCAGGTCAACCAGTCCTGTGACTGACTTAAAGTTCTAGCTAATTTTGACCTCACTATCAGTGTAGGAGACAGCAGCATCCCACAGAGAAAAACCTGTGTGTAAAAGCAAATTCTAAGCATGAGCCCTCTGATTATACAAAGTTCAAAATGCCTTCAGTTGCAGGACTAACTGTGCAATGAACAAGACAGTACAGCACAGGTCAATGTCATTCTAAACCTATGCTGAGAATGATATGGGTCCACAGAAGTGGGAGATCCAGCAATATTGTTAGAAGTGAAAATTAGAATTAACTTGCAAGAAGGAATAAAGGTACCAAGGATCAAGAATGATCTCAGCAGAGGGAAGATGAATAAAAATAAAGAAGCATGAAATCATATGGGAGTGTGGGGACTATGGACTGGGGTCTCTCAGCTATAATACAGGGTAGCTATTATTGGTAAATGACATTCTAAATGTTTGTGAAGGGATAGGTCCAGGTTTCTAATGAGAGACATTTTCAAGCTGGGGTCAGCACCATGCATTTATAGAATGTTTAACATTTTTGTTCCATAGATGTCAGCAGCATCTTTACTTCCATTAATAACAACAAAAATGTATGTTCCCTAAAGAACAAAATCATCCTTTGTTGAGAACTATTGGACTAAGCTTTAGAAGGATATGTACTCTAAGACTTTTAGCCTTAAGCTGTAGATGGCAAAGAGAGAATGAGGATCTTTAAAGTCGATAGCTGACAAGGTCAGTTTAATACTTCAGAAACACTACTTAGGGTGAAGTTCGGGGGACAGTTGAGGGGAAAAGACTAGCTACAGGATAATCAATCCAGTTGATTTATCATTCCATGCGTTCATTTATTCGTTCTCCCATCTAACCATAAGGAGACTCTATCTTCCTGGCACTCGGAGTCTGGAATACTGCTTCTCTTTCAGATGCAGAAGAATTTGTGAGAATTCGCAAAAGCTATGTACTTTCTCCATAGAAGATAAGCTCAGATGTAGTGGAGTGAAGTGATTAGCAGCTCAGTCTCTGCTGTTGAAACATTTGGATCAAAATTTTAAATGATAGAATTTGCTGTTGCTATGGCTTCAGAGAATCAATACAAGCATTTCAGTCTTATCTCATAAAAATTAAGTCAAATAATAGCTTCCAAAATTTGTAAGAATTCAATGAAAACACAAACATTGTACTTCACCAGAGTACCCAATACATAAGAAGAGGAAAAGAATAGCTAATCTGGATCTGAGGACAAGCTGTGAAGTGGTTAGGGAAACCCACCCCTGCCTGTGAATCTTCTTGTCTCTCTCCAACTATTGCAATACTCTCCTCCCTGGACATCCTGTGAACTCTTAAGTTTAAGAACATGGTCATACTCTTTAAAGACTTCCAGTGATTCCATATCACCAGGCACTCCCTCATTTGCTCTATTCCTCAGGGATCTTTCCAAACAATAACACCTCCAAGAAATCTTTGACTTATTTTGGGATAATATTCAGCTAATAGTTTGGTTTATTATTTGGGCCACCTTGGTATTTATAACAGTACTTTTGGCCCAGTATCAAGGACAGAACATGTTCAATTAATTTTGTTTCTCTGTCTATTAGTTCTATCGTTTACACTATGCTACATATTAAGAAACCAGTTCTAAAGAAGAGAGTGGATTCCTCCCCTCATGGAGATTATAGTCGTTTGCTGACATCATTTGCTTTGTTTATCTGTAAATACAAGGGGTTTCCATTGACATAGAGCAATCGGTTATTCCTTTTCCACTCCAGTTACTTTAAGAAGTTAACTATGGTGGGAATGCCTCAAAGATAAACCATGTTTATTGCAGTAGTCTACAATCACTACCAATTGCTAACAAGTTCTTTCCCCAAAGTTCCATAAGGTTAGAGAAAACTAGTCATTTTGTAGAAGGTCCTGCCTTTCATCCTAGACACAACTTCTGATCTCCCCTTTTAGTCTACTCAGAGCTCTGTGGCCCATTTAACAAGGGACTGCTTGACTTTGAGCTCTAAGGCTTCTTCAGTAGGACTCTTCAGGAAGTGTATGATTATCTCCTTTGAGGTATGCCAGCCCTGGGGACAATGCAGTGATGGAACTGAATGCTCCGTACCAGGTGTTCTGCCAGAACTACATTAGATGTCCCCATGCTTCTAAAAGTCAACAACCCCAGATTGTTAGAATCACTTTCTGTCAGTTTTCAAGTGGCAGTCTCATTTCTTGACACTGACACCGTCTAAGCATCTTCAAATTTATAGAAGACAGGAAATGTTGCCTGGAGAAAGTTTTTTTTTCACTTGAAAATCATGGTGATACCTATAAGAGTGGCTTTTCTTACTGATCTTGCTTTTAAAGAGTAGAAATTATTATAAGGTGAAACATATCAACATTCTGTGATCTTTTCAATAAGTAAATTATTTTGCATTATCTCAGATCCACATTCTGTAGCTTGCCATAATAGCTGGACACTTTGAGGAATCTCTTAACATCTGCTCAAAAGCATCCCTATGGTCTGTCTCCATGGTTGTCCAATGAGAGCCCATGAGAAAACTGGAAATTTAAGTTGCAGTATTCATTGAAAATGAATAGGTAGTGTCAATCTAATCACAACTTACAATCTTTAGATTAGTCTACTACAGAGCACATAGGCTAAACTGTATATATCCCAATGTTCCTAAATTAATATTGAAGTGAGTGAAAGCAAAGGAAAACAAAAATACCCCTTATACCCTGCACAAATGGAACAATAATCCCCAAGTAGTAGTCTTGACATTTCATCTTCAAATAATTATACCTTTATAAGCAAGGTCATTTTGGGACATTATTCTTTTAAGTGCCATCTTTTTTTGCAATATGGGCAAACCAAAATTTATCTAAGTGGAATTTCTCCCCCTTATAAATTTGAAGATGCTCAGATAGGTCAATATGAAATCTCAAATGTGTGCCTATTGGTATTCCTGTGTCAGAAACTTCTAGTTCTATGCCTACCCCATAATTCATTCAATTTGTCCTCCTTAATGGCCAACCTCCATTATTATGTAATATACATTGCTATTTAGAAAAAAAAACATTATTTTTAGTTAGCTGAATTGACCTGAAAGCTTCTCTGATGACTAGCTTCCATGGTACCAAAAGTTTCTATGTAATCTTCTAAAGCATGAAGCAACTAACAGTCCTACTCAGCTATGATATCAATGAATCACAATAGCTGATATGACACAATGACCCTAGTGGTGCAATAGTGGTATGCATACCTTGGTAGTAGCCAACTGCTCTCTAATTGGCTTAAGACCCATTGAATAAAAGGCAAATCATTCTTGGTACTGGAACCTAGTCAGCTATCCAGCACTTATGAGTAATGGATCTTGGATAAGAATCTACAACTGCCAGTTCACTAAACCAGTGTAATACCTAACTATATTCTGAATATTTTTTATATTCTCCAGATAAGTATAGTTCTCTTATCTCATCAAAAAAATTGCAACACACAAAGGTCATTGCAGAAAACTTCAACCAATCAAAATTCAGACTTGTGGAGCCCAGTTCCAACTGATACATCTACAAAACAGGTCAGGATCAGGGAGGATATATTTGAAGATATCAACAGTTTTCAGTACCACAAAGGAGTCCAGAGACCAAAAATCTTGGGGAATGATTATTCTAGAGGAAAGAAACAGTGAAAGAATCCCTTCTTTTAACATAGGGGTTTCATTTAAGCTCATTAAGATAAAAAGCACACATCTCTTCTAAAATGGCTCTTGGGGCCATAATCCTTGTCCAAAAGCATACTGTTGGAGAGCCTGAAAATTCACACTACCACGGGAGACCCAAAGTCTGATGGGTGCTGGAAAAGTTTGTTCATACAGGCTCCCTAAGAACAATCGGCACGTACATATTCTCTACGAGGCTGCCGTGTAATTGCCACTACCTCATCTTAATAACAGGCATAATTGCTCTGAGTTTCCATCGACACTTTCTGGCATCTCCTTTCTGAAGCCTCAATTTTGGAAATGGCACTTGTGAAAACACAGAATGTTGAATCACATCCACTTTTCAATTTACAGTCAGAGTCATCTATCAGCAGGAGAGGAAGGCCCAGTGTGAAAACTACAGAATGTCCTTCAGACGCCACAGCTAATTTGTTTGTAAATTCGATTGTTATTGTAAGAAGAACATATTGTACATGATGCTACGTACATGATGCTACTTGCCAATTTACTATTTATGTCTGTTGTATCTTGGGTTTTCATCATTGCAGGCAAAGAAATTAACCCTTCCAGCACTTGTAGAAACAGGGAGAGGAACACGGAAGCTTGACTTTTCTTTTTTGAGTGTTTATTTTACTTTTACATCTACTTAGTAACTATCTACTGCATATTCATCACTGTGGGGGATAGGACAAGCAGACAACAGTCTTAGAAAACACACAATCTCATGAGGTCAGATAGTGAGAGTAAGTTCTGTGATAGTTCAGTGAAGAGATCACTGTGTGTCTTTGTGCAGGAGATGGGACTCTTGCCTTCCTGAGAACCAAGGTTTTGCTTGCCCAGAAAAGCCTGGAGCTTAAAAAGAAGTCCCTAAAATCACCCTTCAGTTGCTTCCTGCTGAGAAGCTGCAGAAACTTGTCTGTTGCCGGTTGTTAATATTATAGTATTGGCTCAAAAAGATAGGCCAAGCTTCCAATTCCCTTTGGCACCTAGAGCAATTTACAGACCAGAAGTATGAGTGCACGGCTTTTATGAAATGGTTTGATTTCATTGATCAGTCACTCTGAGATTATGTTTTCATTTCTGTAGCTACTGCTAACCCTTCTTGCTGATGTAAGATTTCAGGAAGAAACTATTAAAAAATTTCACCATGGAGATGTGAAGATATAAGTGGGCATGGCTCTGAATGGGAAGAAGAAATATCAAAACTCGTGATTGCTCGCTTCTGAAGTTCATTTAAAGTTAGACAAGAATTCCACAGACTGTCTCTCTTATCAGAACTCTGTAATGTTTCCAAATGATAAGGACATTAATAACAGCAGCTGGCCTAATGAATATTTAGAAAGAGAATTTTACTGGTTATATTTTCATTAGAGCTTCAATGTGTTTCCGGGTTTTGCCCACTACTTCCCTGTGTGAAAGACAAAATTACACATACTCAACAGATGGCCCAGCTCAAGCTTATGTTTCCAGACCTCTGGAGATTTACCACCTGATTACTTACCACATACCTAGAATAATTTAGGGAAGCATTCAGATTATAGACTTCAGTCTGAACAAAATGAAAAAAAAATAGGTGATGCGTATTGAATACTGGAGTTTTAATGAGTGGGGAGTCAAAATCACCCTCACAACACATTGAGCAGCTCTGGTTGAAGTCTTTTAATAACAGCTTCTTACAGATTCAGTAATGATGAAATCCTCTGTGGCAAACAGTCCACTCTAATTAATGTTTCATCCAAACTGTAAGCATATCTGAGTGACTCCAGCAGCAACAATGACATGAAAATCTAACACCTCATTGCACAGTATGGTGGTTATTAGTTACTGTCTCACATCTCCAAATTCGTCCTATTAAAGACATTGCTTCGTGATAGTAGGGTTGGGACTATGCGCTCTACATTTTCTATTTTGCCAGCTGGATTTTTGATAGATTCTGACAATACAGAAAATAAAGGTATGCTGGGAGGCTCAAGGAGTGAGAAGGGACTTGTTCCTTTCTGTTTGCTTTCTGTTCCTGTCAACATCACCTCAATAGTAGACCTTCATTCTGGCAGCAATAGCTGGCTGCACTTTCCAGCTAATTTTCGTGGTCTGAGACTCAGTGTCATCGTGCCCTCTTATAGGTGCCAACATCAAATTTGTCATTAGTACATTCTCAATGTGCGAATGCTAGCATCCTTTCCTCAACAGCCTATGATCTACCTCCATGGAACAAAACTCCTTCATTTCTAGGCTCTAACAATCTCAAACCCTTCAGTTTGTTTCCCAGGCCTAGAGGTGGTAGCCATTTCCTGAATGTATCCGTAGTTTTCATAATTCATTTAACACCTGTGTAGTCCATCCCATGTATTAAATAGTATTATAATAATTATGTCCTATTTGTTCACTGGGTCTCAACTAATATTTACAGTATGAACCCAAATACTAGGATAAAGGAAGAGTAACACATTGCTGTAGGCCAGTGGTAGTGGTAAAGTAGTGGCAATGGTTAGTCTGAATTGCCAACTTCACGTAATCTAGAATCATCCAGAGAAAAATGTCTCTGAGAATGTCTGTGAGGGATTACCTTAATTATGTTAACTGATGTGGTGAGACCTGTCCCATTCTTGGGTGTAACCCTTCTCTGAGTGTGGAGTTGAGGACTGGTAGAAAAGAGAAAGCTACCTGGGGACTGGCATGCATGCATTTGCTGTGCTTTTCTTCCGAATGTGGACATAATGTACCTAATTAGCTGCTCAACTATCCTGCCGCCTTAATTTCTCTGACATGATGTACTGATCCTTGAACTGTGAACTAAAATAAACATCTTTACCCTTTCAATTGTTTGTATTAGAGGATTTTATCATATCAACAGAAAATAAGCTAAGATGCTGGTCAGTGTGTGAAAAAATAAAGGTGAGCAAAAACTTCCAAGGGCCATCTTGTTATTAGTCCTGCATTAGCTGGCCTAGGCTGAGCCAAAGTAATAGCTGCTAAAATTGCTTTTAAGTCCAGAAAACCCACATAAAATAAACTTGTATGTTAGGAATTTTGTTGTGAATGACTTTAACTAGAGCTTTCCTGACAGTTTTGAAATGCTATTATTCTGGACAACCTTCTCATTCTTGTGATATTTGAGGATAATTTCATAGTAGGTTATACGATTTACCCATATGCTTTTGTATTTTGTTGACCTACAACAACATATCTATGTGTCCAGAATTTTGTTTGAAAACAATAATGTGTTGAGTATCAACTACCACGTTTCTTTTATATTCTCACTTAATAGTTATCTTGTTAGATATTGGAGTCATTTCTTCAGAATGGTCTTTGCCTGGATTGGGGCAATGGAAGTATACTGAGAGTTGAATTAAATGGCTATGTGAAAGTATCTCAGTTTATTTTCCCAGGGATGTTGTAGACACTAAGAAAGAAAGCTGTATTTTGTAGTCTTGACTAATTTTTGTCCTTAAAAATTGGAATCTTGCAAGCCGGGAGGTGGTGGCACACGCCTTTAATCCCAGCACTCAGGAGGCAGAGGCAGGCGGATCTCTGTGAGTTCGAGACCAACCTGGTCTACAAGAGCTAGTTCCAGGACAGGCTCCAAAGCCACAGAGAAACCCTTTCTCGAAAAACAAAAAAAAAATGGAATCTTGCAACATTTACTGGAATAAACCATATAACAGACTTGAGTATCAAACTTCCCAAATGTTTTGGACTAGGGTTAGGGTTAGGGTTAGGGTTAGGGTTAGGGGTTAGGGTTAGGGTTAGGGGTTAGGGTTAGGGTTAGGGTTAGGGTTAGGGTTAGGTGAATTCCACGCCAAAAAAGAGAGAGTGTATCTCAAGATAAGTCCTCTCAACAAATATACCCTGCTGGTAAATGCTTTGCATGTTTCCTTGTTCATATTTCCAAACACACTGACTTTTACATGACTAGATGATTCTTTTGTTTTGTAGAACACCGTCTTTGGATTTTATTGCCATTTGATGAAGAAGGTTGGGTGTTGATTTATGTAGTTCCCTTTCCTATAGTTAAGAGAGGCTTGGGGCTATACTTAAAGGGATAGTCATACATATAAAGAGGTCAATGGCTTATGATGGGATATTGTCCTAAGACATCTTGAAACAAGCCACAGAGTTTATCCCTCAGGTATTCCCGTGTCTTATACAGGTTCAGGTTCAGCTGAGGTCATAGAGAGTGCCAAGAAAAACGTATAGAAAAATGTATGGTTCAAAAGGAGTTTGCCAGCTCTGCATTTTGCGACTCTTCCTGAACTTTGGAGATGCTTTTCCTCGGGTGCTTAATAGTTTTAATAAGAGCTAACATGCCATTGTCCTTTGTGGGGAACAAGGACACTGCTGAGGGAGTTTTATTTATGTGATATATTACGTTTTCGACATAGCATTGAACACAGTACTTGACTTTTATTTTAAGGCAACTGAAAACTCTGCCTTTGCCTCTGTGCAGACACCCAGTACAGCTTGGATCTGCTGAATTTGTAGGTGTGGACCTGCTGTTCTCTGCTTCGTATACAAGTGACTTGAACTTTCAACGTGGAGGCATCAGTGCAAATATCTATAACAACAGGTTATTTTTATTAGAGTTTACTGATAGTATGTTTGCTTGAGAGATGTAGGCCCCAAAGTACAGTTAAAACTATTTAAGTTATTGGGAGAACAAAAGTATGCAAAGGAAACCTGTCAATAATCTTGTTGCCACATTTCTCCCAGTTTATCATTTTATATTAGGTTAAAAACCCTGCTAGACATGGTTAGGACTTGAATATCTTGAAGCAAACAACCCCCAAAACCAAAACCAGTAACAAACCAGAGTCATTGGGTAGGTGAAGGGACTCACAGACTAAACTTGATTCAAAAAATCCCAGGGTGCCGCTTTCTTTTGAGGAAGCTCTAGCTTCAAAACTTCTTTTGATTTTTTACTTAGCTGGGAGCCTTTCTGTTTCATTTTGTTTTTGTTTGAGCATGATAGCATTATTATATTGACCTAGATAAACTCTTCTTTGTTATCTACTCTAATATTTATTTGATTTTTGGCAAAATTGGCCCATCTGGAGTGACTGCAGGCTACTAACTGAATAAGCTGCCTTTACCTCTCAAGTTTAAAAGAGATGGGAGATGATCTAAAAATCCCAAATGCACAGGTGGATGCAGTCACAGTACATTCCAGTCTTAGCTCCACAATCAGCACATCAATTCTTGGAAGCAGAAAGAAAATGAAGGATTTGGGGCATTATTCAACGACTATCACAGTCATCCACTAAGTGATCTAGATAGAACTTCACATCAGTATTAGGACAAGGAAATCCTCTGTGAAGGTCAAAGCAGGCTAAGATCAGTTTCTGGAGCATCTTGGTGCCACATCCCATGGAACACACCCACCGATATGTGCTTCTCTGAAAAAGGTACACTTTCATTAAATGGCCAGATCAGAAGTTTTACCTAATTTCTTTATCAATTCCAAACTTCTTCTAGTTCTTTTTACTCCAATCCTGTAAATTATCAGTTCAATTCTTCATATTGGGAGAGCAAGGTCAAATACTGCTACTATTATTCCTATTAGTAGTATAGAATTTTATTGAGCATTTGTAAGCCAAACACTCTGTTAAATGATTTATACATATTGACCTCACTGAATCTTTACAACCTCCCTATGAGGCAGGTACATTATCATTCCCATTTATAGATAAACAATTTTTTTCAAGGACATCTATCAAGCATAGATCTAGGATTTGAAATGATGCAGTCTATGTTTCTAACCACTGTGCTTTATTGACTCTGTATTGCTTTTACTGTAAAGAAGTCATCCAAAAAAACCTGAATTTGTCTCATGAATCCTCTACTAAAGGCTTAAAGAAAAGTCTGGCTGGCCTTCCCAGTTCCAGAGGGTGTTTTTATTTATTTATTTATTTATTTATTTATTTATTTTCTGCATGTGACAGAGCCAGGAGACTGGGTTTCGGCTGAATAAGCAATAAATAAAATTATCCAGGAATACATTTAAATTGGACATGGACAACAACAGATATTAAAAAATCGGAATAACCACCTTGCAAACTTATTTTGTTCTTGTGTTCTCCCAATATAGTAAGCATATAATGAATCAGCAGAAAACGTTTCCTGAGGATGTCAATTACCACCTTACATTACTCTCTATATTTGTAAAACACTTTATACTTTAGCAAGTGCTTTTCCATTAAAGAAGAGAGGCCACTTAATCAACAATTGGGTAATTTATTGAATTAGCCTTCATAAGGAGGAATAATTAACCAGCTCTAGAATTCTAGTGTCAGTTAAAAACAACAAAAACATAATGCTAACACTCAAATTACAGAGCACCTTCTTTTGGGTCAAGAAATAGACAAAAATGAACTTTTCTTCTTTACTATTTCAGAGCAGAGTAGAACGAATGATTCAGAAAGTTTTTTAAAAAAGTGACTAAATGGCAACTAAAAGCAGTGGCTATTCAGCACTCTTAATACCATTTATTTCCTTGATACTGAACTTATCTTTCATTTGCAAGCCAATAACATGGAAAGCCATTAGGAAATCCTAAGGAAATAATTTTAAAAAATGGTATAAGTAGGGTTGCGAAGACTTTTAAGTGACTCTGATTGCTACTATATTCTGTGGCGGCAAAATATGATTGTTATGGGGATTGAAGTTGGTGTCACTTTCTTTCTCCATGCCCTTTTAGCTCGCAATTTGATTGAGTGCATGTTTGAGCTCCTGAAATAACCAATTGCTGAGCAGCTACATTGCTGTTCTATTGTGGTCCAGGTATGGCGAAAGTGAGAGAAGACACAAAATTCTACTAGAGGGTTGGCTGGTAGGACTTTTGATGTCAACCAATCCCTTATTTGACAATTACTATGTAAATGGTTATTTCAGTTGCTTAAAGTAACCACACCTAATTTGGAGGGTATAAGCAACTGACACTGGGGCTATAAAATAACTTTTTTCCCACTCTTTGGGCCTTATTCATCCGTTATTATATCTTCTTTCTACGCTAAATGTCCCTTGTTTGTTTTGTCATCATCTCTTTCTGTGCCTGCTGCCTACCGGTATTGCTAGCTAAGAAACATATTTCCATATATTTCAGATATACTAGCTTTATCTTCTATATTTTGCTATTAACCTGCCACCTACACTGTCCTTCCACCCCACACACCTCTATTGGTATTGTATAGGGCCACCACAGACATTTTTCTTGCATTGACAGTGAGATGGACTTCACAGTTACTGAAGCATTGAGAGGGTGTGGTGGGAGTTGAGGTGGTGAGATTTTCATCTCTAGTGGCAGAAACTTTTAAAATAAACTTTCCTTTTTTTGCCTGGGAGATCCCTTTATTCAAGCAAACTTATTATAATTCAGATTTTCTTGATTCCCTACAGAGCTTCACAAACTCGGAAGTCAGTCCCTGCAGGGAATTTCACTTATAATGGCCTTCATTCCAGAGATCTAATTCTGTTCTCATTCAGTGTGCACATGGGAGAGTGATGGAAGTGCACAAAGAAAGGCAAGGAACCCCTGAAAAACTTGAGTTTCAATATCGTCTGCATCACTCAGGGCGAAGGACATTCTTTACATTCTTTAGACATGAAAGGGTTTGCAGGAGAGAAAGCGAGACAATGAGAGACATTAGGTGAGAGACGAAGAAAGGAAAATAGAGGTTCCTTTCCCCTCTTAAATTTTATTTTTTTCTCCCAAGATTGCTGTAACTTTTCATGCTTGACTGTTATTACATATGCATTTTAAAAGACAACAGAAAATGCTGAATCTACTGTATAAAAGAATTGACATGCAGATTTTGAAAAAGATGCTTTATATTTTCCTGTCTATGTAGTTGTAGCTTATTTGAAACTTGCAAAAAAAAATCTAAAGACAAGACAAAATGGCTTTTTCAGTTATGTAGAGAGTGAAAGACAGCCAGGGAAGCCAGAGGTCTGTTGCTTAGGGCAGGTAGTATAATGCTGATGGATGAGAGAGATGAGGAAGGCTTTGTTTTTTCTGTTAAGGAAAATGACCACAAAGAGTATTGGTTCAAAGTTATTAAGGTCCAAGATGGGTGAAAGAATTTTATTTTAAAAGAAAACTTAACTTCTTTACTGAATTCAAGGTCTTTCTTTCTTTCTTTCTTTCTTTCTTTCTTTCTTTCTTTCTTTCTTTCTTTCTTCCTTCCTTCCTTCCTTCCTTTCTTTCTTTTTGTCATTTGGCTAGGAGGAATTTTCTTTTAGAAAAATCTTGCAAGTAGACTTTAGGAATCAGTTTTCTTCTTCTTCTCTTTTTTTTTGTACAATATTATTGAAAACTAGTGGATGATTGACGATTAGAGAGGGTTAAATGTAGACCACACTTCAAAAATAATCAGATTGTGTCCCATAAACTTCATGGAAGGTACCTGATTCAGAAAAAAGGCACTCTCCAATTAATTTTTAAAAAACAGTCATCTGCTTATTCTGTGATCAAAATGTAGTGCTTATGGATCATATGAGTGCAAACAGATTCTGTGAATCAATTTTTGTTTTCTTTAAACAGTTGCAGATACTTTATGGTATCTCTGAATTACACAATCCTTTTGTGGATATGTTGGAAAAAACAGCGGTGAGATGAGTGATCTTTATATCTATTTTGCATATGACTTACACACAGAACTATTTTTGCGCTATTAGCCTGTTGAAATAATATTTTCTTGAAATAATACTTAGCCTTACCACATATATTACAGTCCAAATTTTGCTTTAGTTTCATTTTTGGGAATAGGTTATTGTATTGATTTTCTTGTCTAGTATGCATCATAGTCCATACAAGATAGATCAAATGGGTGACCCATAACCTCATAATTAGATTAGTTATCCTACACTTGCATTTTGGGTTTTTTGTTATGGATGAAGACATTTAAGACAGTCATAAGATCCACAAGTGATCCAAGGTTGGGAAATACAGTGAACATATTAGATTTTAGCAGAATATAAAAAAGTGTGTTAAATCAAATGACAAGGTATAGATGTAGACTAAATCAAAACTGTAGTATGATTCAAAGCGGCAGTTGTGCAATATTAGATGAGGAAATAGTGAGAGGTAGGGCCTTTTAGTACTCTGCCATCACATCATGGGTCAAAAGTATAATATTAGGGGCTGAAGGAATGGCTCCTGCTCTTACTGCTCTTGCAGAGGACCTGGGCTTGGTTCCTAGCACCCATACTGAACAAATAAAAAACAACTGTAACTCCAATTCCAGGGGATACAAAATTCTCTTCTGGCCTTTGTGGGTACTTACACACACATGGCATAGATAAACTCATGCAGACATACATATATGCAAATAAAAACAAATGCATAAATAAATCTTTAACAGTATGACTTCATTGTGGAAACAACAACATCAATCCAACCTTAGGTATGATTTCTTAACTTGTGTTTTTTGCTCATTAACATACATATTCTCAAACAGCCTTGGTGGTCAGTATAAGAACTACCATTGAGTAGGGGTGGATTTGCTGGGAGTTTTAAAATCTATTACTTTCTTAATAGAAATTTACTTTGTTTGAAGTAAATATTGTATGTTTAAAAACAACCAGGAAAAGGAAACAAATTGAAGTATGTGCCTTATAGGCATTGGGGAATTAGTACTATGTGTTGGGTTGAATTTTGCTGTAACATTAGACTTTCTTAAAGTAGTAGATCCAGCGTTTAGTGTTATTCTTGGTCTAACTCCCATTTCCATTGTATCTAAGCATGAGAGGCAGGGCAGAGCAGAATGACTGAAATGAAACACTGAAAATAAAGATCTGATTCTTTTCAGAATCAATTTATTCCCTGAAGTGAAAAGCCTGGCTACTTAGAAAGGGAAGTTATACTTCAGAGTTTGTACTGAGAGTTGTTGAGCTTCACATTTTAGTTAAAAATATATTGATTTTGAGTAAATGGCTGATTTTATTGCCAAAGCAAATTTCATTTCTCAAGATGATTAGATTTTATTAAACTATTTCCTAACTGTCACTAAACACATGTTCTGTGACTAAACAGCATAGCCCTCAACCAAGTGGCATTCATTTCTTGGCTAAATAGAATGATATTTGATCAGCTCCAATTTTGAAAATGTGTAAGTTGGAAGAATGCACACCTGAGGCCTGAAAGTTTATGCTCAGAGCTTGATTTTATCACTTTATAACTCAATAGTCACAGCATACTCTGTATCCTTTCCATTGCCAGTTTTCTCCTCCATTGATATGAACAATAAAACTATTCTTTTAAATATGGTTAGCTTGTGGAGATGAAATGGCACCGTGTATAGCAATGAGACTATATGTACACACATACATGTATCTCTTTCTCTCTCCACACACACAGAGAGAGAGAGAGACAGAGACAGAAACAGAGAGAGAGACAATGGAAATTTTCACTCATAAAGAAGAATGAAGTTACAGCATTTGCAGCAAAATGGATGCAATAACACATAATCAAATTAGGCTAGTATCATTTTCTATAGATGCATAAGATCATGTATGTATGTATATAGGAATGTAGTGAAGCTGAGGAACAAAGATTAATGAGTATAGAGAGGAGAAAAAAGAGGAGCATAGAGAGTATGTACAATATAAATATACACTTGCATAAAAAGCATTCTTACGTACCACAGTTATCATTTACATTGAAAATTTAGCAATATTAAATTTCTCAATAAGTGGTAGCAGTTATTCTTAGAATTTTACTAGAATGTATTATGTATGACTTATCTTTAAGGACTTTATTCCTCAGGGTCCATTTTTCCAAGAAAGTACTGAAGACTAAGTAACAGAAAAAGAACCCTATATTGAATAATTTCTGTAACTATGTAGCATGGATGGGACTTGCCTTATTTGAGACATGTTTGATGTCGAATTCCTGCCTGCATGTGGAATACCATTGGTTGAAAAAGAAGTTGCTTTGGGCCTATTGCAGCCCAGAATAGGATGAGGTGGGAATTCCAAGCAGATAGAGAAGGAGAGAGTAGGCAGAGTCAGGGAGAAGCCATGTAGTTACAGCAGGGACAGATGCTGGACACTGGATGGAATCTTACCAGTAGGCCATAACCACATGGTGATACACAGATTAATAGAAGTGGGTTAATTTAAGATATAAGAGCTAGCCAATAAGAAGCATGAGCTAATAGGCCAAGCAGTACTGTAATAATATAATTTCTGTGTGATTATTTTGGGTCTGGGCAGCTGGGAACAAACGAGCAGCCTCCAAATACACATGTTGGTTTTGAAATGCAGGGTAGATAAAACTTTAGCAGTGTGATTATATATTTATAGTAATATCTTTATGTGAATACTTGGTTCATCTTTCTCACACCATAAGGTCTGGCTGACTTCTATATAGCATTTGCTTGAAAAGTTTCAAAAAGCGGGAACCCTATAAAATCCTTTGATCATGTATGCTGTTGTTTTGTAGTCTTAGAAACAGTAGGTTTTTTTTTTATGGGTTGAGTCAAATCTCCATGCTGCAGCTACACCCTCTCCTGTACATTTCTATTAGCACAAACTGAGCAGAATTGTTTAGATATTTGTCTCTGCCTTCATCCATCAATATATTTTGATTTACTGAAATATAAAACCGAATAGTGTATAAGCCCAGCTAGATCACTGAAAGTACTATTAAAACCAGCTAAGCCTTTGCTCTTGGAAGCTGATATGAAGCTCCTTACTCAGTTATTTTCCTTCTAAGTGAGGACTACCTATGTTCTTAAGGACAGCCAGGAGATCACAGTTGTCGAAGCAGAGAGGAAGCTCTGGAAATAATCATGAAGGATGTTGGCAGCTGTGCGGCCCACATGGTCCTTGCTGGAATCACTCTCTCCACCCACCCACTTGATTGCATTCATTGTTATTTCTCTTTTACCTTGATGATTTCCTTATACCTAAGAAAATGCATAAATCATACCTGATATATTTCAAAGCCAAAGCCTCCCACCAATCCAACCCTTGTTCAAATCAGCTTATCATCTTCTATTCAAAGAATTATCTGTTTTCATTTCTGTTCTTCGTTGTCTACAGAATTCCAGCTCTTGCCAACTATCATCTCACTTACCAAAGTTACTAACATTATAAAATTGAATGGCATAAAACAAAAACCAAAACCAAAAAACCCCTTCTTTTATTGCATAACATCTCCTCAACCTGAGATACTGATCTTGAAAATCTTGTTTCCTTGGATTCTTTTTCTTCTTATACCTTTTTTGGTTTTCATCTTGCTTGATCTTTTCTTCTTCTTTTTTTCTTTTCTTTTTTTATTGTTAAAAGTTATCTTTTCTTCTTAGTCTTCTTTGCGCACATATATTCTATCTCTTTCTACTTGAACTTTGCTGCTCCATAGAGTTAGTTTTAGGCCTTTTCCCCATTGTATGCTGTGTATTCTTCCCAAGAGTTCTCACTGATTCCCCATTTGCTATTACTACAGATAATAGTAAATAGATAATCATGAATACAGTCTTTATTTCAGCCATTGAGCTTTAGGTTCAAATTTAATTCTCTTCCAGACCTCTTTGTCTAGGTCAGTGGTTTTCAACCTTCCTAATCCTGTGCCTGTTTAATACAGTTCCTCATGTTGCGGTGACCACCACACATAAACTTATTTTCATTGCTACTTCATAACTATAATTTTGCTACTATTATGAATCAACTGAATTTTCTAGTAGTCTCAAGTGACCCCTAAAGGGTGGCAACTCACTGGCTGAGAACCACTGGGCTAGATTATATATACAGGTGTCTCAGACTCAAGCATGCCCCAAACTGAATCCTTCATCCAACTCATGCTCAAATCTATTACTCTACTTCTTGTAATCTTTATCTCAGTGAGTGGTACTTGTTCATTGTACTTCTTTAAAGTGGAAATTCAATCAGGCACTTTTGAGATTTGAGTTACAAGAATTGACAAATCTATTTTCTTAATTCATGTTTTTATACTTTACATTCATCTGCTAAGAATGCCTGCTTATACAGCTTCATAAAACTGGGCAATATTATGAATAGGATCACCACACAGATGTGTTAACAGGAATTAGCAGGTCATTACCTGTTGTAGTTTGAATGAGAATTACCCCATAGGCTCATATATTTGAATGGTCCATAGTTGGTGGAAGTTGTTTAGGAAGGATTAGGAGGTGTGGTCTTGTGGGAGTAGGTGTGGCCTTGTTGGAGGAGGCATGTTACTGGGAGTGAGCTTTGAGGCTTCAAAGCCCATGCTAGGCCTTGCCTTGCTCTCTTTCCCTCCTGTCTGCAGATCAGAACATAAACTCTCAGCTAACACTCCACAGTGCCATGCTTGCCTGCCTGCTGCCAGGCTCCCCACCATGACAATTATAGTCTAACCCTCTGAAACAGCAAGCAAGCTCCCAATTAGATGCTTTCTTCTATAAGCTGCATAGGTCATGGTGTCTCTTCAATAGAACAATAACTAAGTCACTGCCCTGTAGATGGAATTTTCTGTCCTGCCTGGTCCTACAGCCATTCAGTCCCAAAGAAACATACAGAGGCTTATATTAATCATAAAGTGTTTAGCCTCTTAACTTTTAGGTTTATTATTAACTAGCTCTTATAGCTTAAATTGACCCATAATTCTTATCTATGTTTAGCCATGTGATGTGGTACCTTATTCAGTGCAGCATTCTCATCTTGCTTTGTCTGTGACTGGTTGTGACAGAGTCTCTGCCTTTCCTCTTCCCAGAATTCTCTTAGTCTGGTTGCCCCACCTATACTTCCTGCCTCGCTACAGGCCAATCAGCATTTTATTAAACCAATAGGAGTGACAATCTTTACAGTGTACAACAGCATTATCCTACAGCACCACCCCAAAGCAGTTTATTTTGTATAACATCATTTTTCTTTTTCTTTCTTTCTTTCTTTCTTTCTTTCTTTCTTTCTTTCTTTCTTTCTTCCTTCCTTCCTTCCTTCCTGTCCTTCTTTTCCTTTTTTTCCTCAAGACAGAGTCTCACTATGTAGCTCTGGCTGGACTAGAACTTACTGTATAGATGAGGGTAGCCCTAAACTCAGAGAAATATGCCTGACTAGGATTAAAGTCATACACCACTATGTCTGACTTGTATAGCAGTTTCTTAAAAGGCTGTTAATCACTGATTCATTGATATATTTTGCTCTTATCATACCTATATAACCACAATAGCTTTTTAAATAGTCACTTACATTCTAACATAGTTTTTCTCAACTCAGTTCTTTAGTCTATAATCACAAACATTGTCTCATACATGTTTTGATGGCAGCGCTGGCAATTAAACCTAGGACTTTGCTTGAGAGTTAATCATTTTCCCACAGAACAACGGTTGTAGGAATTAAATTTTTTTCTTTTCACTTTTGTTTTAGAGATGGGGTCTCACTATGTAACCATGGCTGGCTTGAAACTCACTATGTATCAGGCTTGTCTTGAACTTGTGGAGGTCAGCTTTCCTCTTCATTCCTAGCACCAAGATTAAAGGCATGTGCTCCCACACCTGGTGCATTTCTTAATGATATCATGTGCTTTCCACTTTTTTTTTGGATAAAATGCAAGTTCCATTATGCTTATAAGTTCTTCCACTATTCCACCCCTAGTTACTTTCTGTGCTCCATCTCTACACAGTCATTTATACCATTTTCACCTCAACTGTATCTGCTGAGTGAGCACAGAGCCTACTTTAAGTCCCAAACAGAAAGTGGTAAGGGAGCTATTATAGTATCAATTATGGTTGAAAAGTGTCATGTGAAAAAGAATCCCTCTCATGGTGATGAACTTTATATGGCCCCTCTACTGAGACAAAGAGCTCTCTTTTCCAAATAACTTTTCTACCGAATCACATCAGTTGTTTAGAGTTGAGTGATCACAGTACTAAGTGTTCTATTTTAAGCTAAAAATACCCCACAAGTGAATCATATATATGCATCTTTTCTCCCTCTCTCCTATGTAAACATATTCACACCCTTCCACATTTCCATAAATAATGCTCCCTTTCTTTGGCTCCTGAAAGGTCTTCAATCATAGAAAAGTTAAACTATTCTAGAACTTGAATGTCTGATCTAATCAGATATCTAATAAGAAGTTTGTTAGTTTTGTCCATTTTTCAGGCTTTCCCATTCTTCATTTTATTTTTGTACTTGACTCAGATGGTTTCAATTTCTGCAGGGAAGCAGAGACAGGAAAAGAGAGAGCTCAAATAGGTACATCTTTAGCATTTTATTGAACACTAATGAAGGTGGGAAGTGGTGTTAGAACTAATGATTAAGGAAGCATTGGATAATGTGTTATTTTAATTTTCCCTGTTATCCTCAGATTCAGATGCAATAAAAATGAAGCTACTGGGATATTCTAATAATAAATGATGGCACCAGTTGCCTATGCAGTAGCAAGCCTACATTTCATTCTAAAGGAACCCCGATTTCCATTTGAGGTTCAGGTAGCAATATGTTCAAGAAAAACAATGCATTTTCAGAGGGTCTCAGTCCATTTAGAAAATTCCATTTCTCCTTTGCTAACAAGTAAAGGCATCAATTATATTACTCAGTGCTGGACAATGTGACTGATGAAAGAAATCTATTGGCATCTATGTTTATTTTGGGACATTTCACAATATGAGATCATTAAACCTTCTTGTTTAAAATACTTTTAGACAAGTGTTTTGTTACTCTCAGTGAAAACCACCCTCTGTGATGCACTGATCATTGTTGAAACTCTCAATATTACACTAATTACTTTGAAAATATTACATCATCAGAGCTACACATTTGTAAAATGTTAGAACATAAAACTCCTTTAAGGATTGCCTGCCTACTTCCCTTATTGTATCCACCAAGCTTTTGTGTCTACAGATTAAGAATAGCAACTGAACAGTGCCGGAACCATGTTATATCTTCTAAAATCTCTCTACATGCCATTTACTGGTTTGGTAGAAGAGTGTTAAAAATCAGAATTTTGGGTCCAGATGAATGCTACACTACGTTTTTCCTCCTTATTCTCTGGTGGGAAGATTTCTTTTTTAAGAAATATTTTATTTATTCTTTGAGAATTTAGTAGAGTATATTTTATCATATTCTTTCACATTCCCCAAATCCTCCCAAATCCTCCTTACTTCCTACCCACTATTCACATACACTCTCTCTGGCACATTAAAAACCACTGAAAAACACAGTGTTTGATTTGTATTGCACAAGCACTCATGAACATGAGGTCAGTCTCGCAGAGTCTTGCTAAATATGTATAAAACAAATTTGAGAATGATGTTGCTTTTATTTAAGAAAAGCAAAACATCTCAGGAATAGCTGTTTTCATGCTTGTGAATAGCACGGCACACTCATTATTTACTAAAGAGATTTCTAACAACCTTTATCATCACCTCTTTGCTAAAGTTCATTTGTTGTTGGACATAAAAAAATGATAAAATTCAGCTGGCAAAATAGATCAGCGAGGAGAGACACTTGCTACTAGGCTTGGTGACCTGGAGTTGTTTCCCGGTATTCACTTGGAAGGAGAGGAGGAATTTTTGCAAGTGTCTGTTAGTCTCAACATGCATGCCCACCTCTCTACTCCCCCAATATATAAGTAAGTGAAATACATTAATTTTAAAAACAGTAACATCATATATTTTAAGAAATAGTGAACAAATCCAATTTCAATTGGTTCAAAATTTAGGTGGCATTGTTACATCAATATTCTTCTTAATATTCTCTTATCCTAACTCACCATTTTGCCTAAAGTTTTTTGAGAAGGAAAAAAGTAGCTTACGTAAAAAGAAGATTCTGCTATCTGACATTACAGCAGATGCACCAGGCTTCCTTTTTATGTAATTTCTGCATGAGAAAATTGTTATCCATTTCCACGATGCCAAATGGTGATAATGCTTGAAAGTCAGTAGTGCCTACCTGAGTGATGTCCATTCCTGAGTCACAGCTCAGTGGCTGTGTGGAAGTCAGACCGTTTGAGCCAATTACAGTTGTGATCACAGCATTCTCATCAATTCTTCGGATCATAGTCCCATCCACAAAGTAAATGAATCCGTTCCTATCAACTGTGATGCCTGTTGGGAAAAGGTAAATTAGCAATAATAATCTAGTGGACCACATTTCTGTTAAGTTCAGTATCTTGAAAGAGTCATGGGAATGGAAAGGCATTGTAAAGACACACAGATTTAGTTTTGCTTAGCAGAGACAGGACAGAAATGGGAGATTAGGGTTGGAGACATACTCATTTTTGCAGTGTTTGGAAGAGAAGTAACATACAAAGATCAAGCTGGGTTTAATTGTTTTGTTTTATCCACCTTTATACCAGTGCTCTTCTGCTGTTTGCTTACCTCTACATGCAGTCAAGAAAGTATTTTTGAGATGAAATAGAGAAAATCAGAGGAGGTAGTGTTTGTCACAGTTTTTAATAATGTTGATACTCAGGCCACTGCTTATTTTCATGGTTGTATTAGGAAGTAATTGACTTGAAAAGTATTAGCATTATTTTCAAGAAGTTATATTTCGTTTCAAGCAAATTTGTAATATTTCTGATTGGAGTAGGAGGGTCTTCTGTATTTCTGTTGCTTTCATTGGTTAAATAAAGACTCTGCCTGGCTTGTAAGATAGGTCAGCCCTTAGGTGGGCGGAGTAGACAGAAAGGAAGTTCTGGGAAGAAAGGAAGTGGGAGAGTCGCCATGATGCTCCCACCGCAGATGGATGCAGGTTAGACCTTTCCGGTAAGTCACCATGTGGTGACTTACAGACTTTTATAATGGGTTAGTTTATGAGTTGAGGGCTAGCCAAGAAGAGGGTGGTGATGATGGGCCAGGCAGAGTTTAAATGAATACAGTCTCATGTGATTATTTTGGGCATAAGCAAGCAAGCAGTGGCTGAGCGGGCCAGCGGCTGGGGGCTGGGAGCTAGGCACTGGGAATATAACCCACACCTCTCCCCCAATTACAACATCTGATGAATAAGACTGACGACTTTCCTCTGCATTATGTATTAAAAAGTTGATTGGACAGGAAAGTTATGGTGCTGTATAGAGAAGGGTGAAGCTTCTAGAAAAATAAATAAATTGATTCTGATTTTTCTTCTTTTTCATTTGTCGTTTTAAAATATCATTTATATAACATATTTTGGTCAAATCCTTACCATCTATGTCCTCCCATACTCTACCACCACGTTCCCTTCCAACTTTATATACTCTTTTTAAAACACACACACCACACACACACACACACACACACACACACACTGAGTTTACTTAGTGTTGCCAGTTGCGAGGGACAGTCAAATGTCAAGGAAGCTTTTGTATAGTATTAATTCTAGCCTAGTTTCTTGAAATGTGTATTATAATAGTAGTAGAAAGCTTGCTCTATAATAAAGAATGTATGCATTATAACTGGTATTTCACTTAGGTTGAACTATTTCCCCCAGATTTCATGTTTCAGTGTTATCTTTGCTAAAATAAGAAAAAAATTATCTGCCTTATCTATGGTCACCAACTACCCCCCCTTTTTTTGTTTGCTGAGTACTGGGGTAGGTTTCAGTTTTATAACCCGTTCTTTGGTAAACTGGGCTGAGCAGGTAATTATATGCCTAGGTTGCAATTTTAAAAATTATATGAAATAATAGATGCAAAAAATCATCAAACCCACACAAGAAACAAAACATTTACTTCCCATTTTCTTTGGTGTTTTCCAGAATGTTCTTGAAATACCCCTGTGTGATTACAGTAAGACTCCTTTATGTGAGCAGGCCCTTTTCGTGAGGACATGCAGTGGTGGATGCCTGAAAGCCATGGATAATATTGAACCTTATATCTACTAAATTTTCATATAAATCCTAAATTGAATATATCCCTGTGATAATATAATAAAGTTTAATTTATAAATTAGGCATAGTAAGATTTAACTACTATAACCTTGTAATAAAAAACCTCTCATAACAGTATACTACAATCAATTATATGATTATGGTTTCCTCTCATAGAGTATCTTATATTCTATTCAGACTTTTAGTTTTACTTATGTATGTATGCATGCCTGTTTGTGTTTATGTGTATCCCAGTGTACATATGTGCATATGTGTGTGCATGTGTGTGGAAGTCAGAGGATAATTACAAATGTTATTCTTGAGCCATCATCTATTTTTTTGGAAAGGGGTGCTCACTGCCTAGAACTTGCTAAATAGGCTAGGCTGATTGACAACAAGACTTAGAAATTAAGCTGTCTCTGCCTCCTCAGCACTGGGACTACAAGTGTATGTCATCGTGCATGCCTTTTAAAATATGAGTTCTGGGAATTAAATTCAGGTCTTTGTGTTTGCAAGGCAAGCACGTTATCAACTAAATCTTCTCCCCAGCTCACCAACCTTCTTATTCTCGTGACCATATGAGATGTCAAAATATCTACATATTGAGATTACATAAGGTGAGTGATGTATGAATTAGGCTACTATATACAGGTTACTTGAACCCAAGCACTGTGATACTACAACAGTTGATCTCAGAACTGAGATGGCTGGATGATTAATAGGCAGGCAGTAAATATGGCATTGATAGCCTGGATGGTTCGTATTGCAGAAAGATGAGGCAATATGGTATGCAATTTTAGCATGACACTCAGAATAGTATGTAATTTAAAACTTATTAATTATTTATATTTCTACTTAATATTTTTCATAGATAACTAAATTTGTGCAAACTGAAATTTCACACAAGGAGGAAACTACCCTATTTTTAAAATTGTACACATACTATTTTTTTCTCCATTTCCTTTTTGTTCAGACTCAGTAAAATCCACCACAAAGCAGATGTGAAAGTTGGAAAATTCTGTAATAATAAATACAATATTTTAATGGAGAACAACACACACACACATGCACACACACGAACACACACGCACACATGAATGTACACTTGCCTGGTAGAATGTTAAAGTCACTGCTGTGATTTTAATGCAAAATGTCTGCGCTAGGTTTCTGTGACACTGTCCCAGCTTGTATCTTATTTAAGAAAGTGGTAGAATGCTTAGAACTAGAGCCTCGCCAGAGGAAGCAAGTTACTGGGAGGCCTACAGCTTTAGAAATCTTGCCCTACTTCTTATTCACTCGCTTCTTCTGCATATGGATGCAGCGACCATCCAGCCTTATGTTCAGGTCACCATTCCTTCCCTGCCTGCTTCCATGTATTCTCCACTACAGTGAAATGTATACCTCGAGAATTTTAATCCAAAGTGAATTTTTAAGCTGTTTGTGACATGGTATTTTTTTTATCAGAGAAGCAATAAGTTTAAATAAAGGTAATCATCTAAAGATAATCTATAAATCTAACATAAGCTGAACCTGGTGTTACAGGGCTGTAGTCTCTGCTATTGAAGATGCTGAGGCAGGAGGAATGCAACTTCAAGACCATCCTGGACAACTTAGTAAAACTGTTCTTAAATGACCAAAATGGAGGCTAGAGAGATGGCTCAGCCAGTAAAGTGCATGCTATGTAAGCATGAAGGTTGGGAGTGAGTGGAGTCCTGAGTGAATGTGTGTTATTGACATGAACATGAGTGTGTCAAGGACCCCAATGCCTCAGACCCATGGAAATGGTAAAGGCATCCTAAGTTAGATAATGGCTTAGAGGAATGGCAAAGTTTTCCCCTGGTGCAAGTATGAACGTTGACATTTTATGCTGAAACTACTTTTTTCTAGGATGACTCCAACTTGACACTGCTCCCTTACAGAGATTCCTTACTGAGGTCCTTTACAAGCCTCCCCATTTACACCATGAAATGTGCTGACTTTGGGGGCTGTTGCTGATGCATCTCTGTCAGAGTGCATGACCTAGCCAAGCCAAACTTTTCTGTAAGTGTGTTTGAGGTCATTCCTCGTGACCTCAGGGGGTGGGAGTGGGGCAAATCTACAGTTCTGCAGGTCAGTCCTAAAGCACGTGTGGATCTAAGCTCAGACCCTGAGAAACTGCATACATCGCCGTATATGGCTGTAACCCCGGTGCGGTGCATGTAGAAACAGCAGACCATGGAAAGGGGAAGCGGATAACTGTTCAGTGACTCTAGCCAAATTGTAGATCGCCAAATTCAGGGAAGAGACTGTATCAAAATATAAGATGGAGAAATTATTGAGAAAAGCATCTGAATGTTGATCTCTGGTTTCCACACATGCCCACGAGGGACTGTACCCCCAACATACATGTGCACACACACAAACACCAGACCCAGGAAAAATGGCTGAGGATGTATCTCAGTGATAGAAGACTTTAATAAGATGCGAAAAGCCATATGTTCATTCACGACAACCGCAAAAAAAAAAAAAAAATCCAACCTAACAAGCTGCTTGCTCTTAGATGAGCTAATGCATTGGCATGAGGTTAATATTCAGATTTTTCTCAGGGATATAACTGATCAATCTCTATGTTCCTTATAAAGTATTCTTAACATTTATAAAACTTAGATTCATTTTAATTTTCTCTAAAATCCTCTTAAAACCTTTTATGTTATTTGTCATTCCTGCAAGGATAAATACTATATCCAAATAAGAACATTTCATGACAACAAGTCCATTTATTATGTTTAGGAGTGCATGTACCTTTAATGAGATCAATAAACAGACTATTAAAATTGGTGCAGATCAAATGATGATGACATAGGAACATTTATTCCTCCCCCCCACCCCCGAGAACATTCTGGCTGATGTTGAGTCAGAGGGAATATCTGCTCTTTGTTTCTGCATCGGTTTTGGCAAAATCATTTTCTTAACTGCCAAAAACTTAATCTGGTTTGCATTAGAGGCCTCTGATTTAAGATCTTCTTCTAAGGTCTCTATACTAAATATCACCAAATATAAAATTTAAGATTTCACTGTCATGAGAGGGTTGAATAAAAGATCAAGACTGAAGCCTGGGGACAAAGGAGGGCAAGGCTTAAGCCTGGAGAGAACACTTCTAAGAGTAGGTGTGCTCAAACTGTGGGAAATCATGAGTCATTTACGAAGCAGGTACTGAATGGCACTATGCTAGACCCTTTTAAGGGCCAAAGAACAATGAATCTTTGTGTACTGAAGTGGGGATTAAGGGAAACAATCAAAACTTTAGTAGGAGTGCTAAAAATAAAGCAGAGCGCTGCTTTTACTAAGAGGTAGGAAAGAGAGAATTAGCTCCTCTAAAAGTGAGAGTAGGTTCCCCACTGATGCAGAAAAATCAATTGTTCCCTAACTAATGTAGGGGAGATGTGTTCATTAGCTTTCTGTTGCTGTTACAAAAATATTATAAGCAATCAACTTAAAAAGAGGAAAATTGATTTTAATTTATAACCTTGAAATTTATAACCACTGTTGGTTGGCTTCACTGATTTGAGCCCTCTAGTGACAGTTCACAATGGGAATGCATGGCGGCAGAAGACCTTATTTCATGACTACACCTGGAAAAAGAGTGAGGAAGGGCAATGTACTATTATTACCTTCAAGATCACACCTCCAATGACTGGAAGACATTTTACTAGGTTGTAAAGTTTCTACCACATCCTTGTAGTGCCAACTTGCCTACCAAACCTTTAATACTTGATATTTGAGATACATTTTAGATTCTAATGGCAGCCATCCTTTGCACCCTTTTTGGTGATAACTGCAAAGGACAATTTTGACTCTTGGCTACCAGATTCCCTAAATCAATCATGGTAGAAAATTTAAACTAATTCAGGGAGGAAAATATTCACATTTACATTCTTTCCCCAAATAAGCTCTAACCACTGCGAAGCTGTCTTTTTCTCTTTGTCTGTTAACGTCAGCTGAGTTCCACAGATGAGTGCCCCTTGAAATAAGTCTGGGCTTATTAAATAACTCACTCCAGGGCATATTTTGCTGACAGTTTGTAGAATATTCTCCTTTTATATATTTTTAAAATCAGCTGTTTTGATCAAAGCCTAAGTCCCAAACATACTCATTTTTTTTCCTTAGGACTCTTGAATTAACTTTGACTGGGTCATAGCACATTTAAGTCTGGCATTGATAAAGAAATAGTAGAAGGGCTTTGAGGCACCTGCTTAACAGGCATTTTGTAAATGCACCAAGGTACGTGTTATTCTGTGTATTAGTCATCCATCCAATCGAACAACAGTTACAACAACAAATTCCCAAATACAGTTTCACCAATTCTTTCCTTGTGAAAAGTAAAATATGTTCACTTTTCACTAGAGGTGAAATTCAAATTAGCAGTTTCATGCAGGACATAGAGAATTACTTTTGCTCATTATTTGGGGGAGGTTTCCCATCCTGTAATGAAAATTGTGACAGTGATACTCACTATAATGTATTAGTGCTTGTTAGACTTAGTGGGAGGACGTGACACACATCCAGTATATTTTAAGCTTTATTCTTCAGAGATGTGAAAGTGAGTGATATCAGATCACATAAAGCCATCTGGGGCTAGCAGAATCTGCAGATTCAATTTAGTTTCATATATTTGCATTGTTGTACTTTGATTTCCAAACCTTTGTGTCCAATGTTGTATGCATAATTTATTTTAATAGTCATGCCCTTTGACGTGCTAATTGTCAGTGTTTTCATTAGCACTTATAATGCAATATTGCAGTCTTTGGCTACAAAAAGATTTAAATAGCATTCAGAAAATCACTTCCAGGATTTAAAAATGTAGCCAGTGTTCATTCTTAAACAACCCACGAAAATACAAATCTCTGACTTCCCACGGATTCAGACAGTAATGCCAAGTGGGTGGGGATAGAAGTAGGAAGAACGGCATACACACAACAGCTTGAGTCCTCTTAGTCACCCACCCTTACCAAGGAAAACATTGGGCTCAGATGCCTATACAGCATGTTTAGCTTCGAGCACATTTTTACATTTTTGAGAAAATAAATAAATCCCTGTAAATTAGTGAACATAAAAGCACTGACAGACCATAACCTGGAAGTGTGAATAGTACTGTCTTCATTCATCAGCATTAAGCCCCAACAAGTGGCTTCTATGAAGGGACCTGCTCATAAATAAAGTGCATCTTGTAAAAAAATTATGCATGTCTTATGCAAAGTAGGGGGCATTATATAATATCTGAACTGCAGGCTCTTTTCTCTGTGAAGCATCAGTCTGTATGAAATGGCTGCAAATTACAGGTGAAATTATTTGACTTCATCCATTGTCTTATTATCCTCTGATGAATAAATATTATAATTCTTAGGAAGACAACTGCCTAAAGCTGAGACAGTCTCGAGAGTTACTAATAAATTTATCGCCTATTGAGGAACAGGATGCTACTGATCAATACTGAAGGAAAGGGGGTATGCCGATGTGGTCACTGGGAGTCCAGATGTATGAGCCTGAAAATAGCAGCTAAAATCCCAAATTAGATAACAGAAAAATCTGAGGCTTTGGTTGTATACAATGCTAATTTCAAATGTTGGCAGAAGTTATCTCTGTATATCATTTAAAAACTACAGCTATTGGGGCTCTGCATTTTTTTAATTATTTCTCTGTGAAGAAATGAAAGTTATTTTTTCTACAATATAAGCTTTGAAAAGTAGTCATAAAGTCCTCTCCATCTGTAGCTTCACCAACTAAAAACCTGAAATACTGCATCTTTCCCTTTTCACTATGCTCTTTTGTGAGACAGTGATAAATTGCTAGCATCAACTTCTAGGTAATAACCTAAATTTAACATGGTACCAGCTTAATCCCCAGTAGTAAGTGCTTAATTGTGTAACCAATGTTGACCAGTTGATCCTAAAGTTTTTTTTTTATAAGTCAAAGATAAATGTATTTTACTTTGTTCATGTGCATTCAAATTCTCTTAAAATTGGTATCACATGTATGGTGCATATGCAAACACATCTTTAGGAAGAAGCATATTTTCTCCAACGGATCCAACTATTGTCTCACTTAATTACCTACTGGGATCAGAAAGGGCCAAGATTCTTCTGCACAATGAACCCATTAATTTCTCTTGCTAGGTAGCTACTAATGAAGCTTCTAGAACTTGGAGGATTTTTAGATACCTGTGTGTCACTATCAGTTAGAAGCAGGCAGACTTTAATGAACAGCTGAGATGATTTCTCTGCGTGGTTAACAATGCAATCAGAATTTCTCCAATAGGAGACACTAATAAACTCATTCTAGTATTGCATGGCTAGTGAATGGTGTGAGATACTTAATTGGATATTCTCTTTAATAAAAAGTTACAGTAAGTCCTAAGCAGTAAAGGTCATTCCCCAAGGTATATAAATAGACATTTAAAGTGACAAACAAATGTTCTATTGTCTGGAATGTCCTCTATATTTGACGAATGAGAGCCTTCTTTAAAGCGCTTCAGAGATTTCACAAGGAACAATAGATTGGTAAACGACTTGACCAAGAATTTTGATTTGGAGAAAGACAGGCAGGTCCAGTTTGGAGCATTTTGCTTCCTCTTCAGCTTGTAAAGCATTAGCCTCAGCTTTGTTACAAGGCAAAGTGAAGTAACAGCTCTGCTGTCTCCACCAGCCGGTATTTTTGTTAAATCTGATTGAAGAACCTGTTTTCCCTTTTACTGATTTGTTCACCATTTACTTTATACCTGTTATCTGTTAGGCATTGTGCTAAGCACTGGAAGCATAGCGTGGTAAGATAAAAGGACATGCCATTGCCTCCGAGAGGCTCCGAACCTGCTGGGGGCTATGGAGAAAACTCAAGTAAACACAGAGCAGTAGTTTGGGGGCAAGTCCAGGATGTCACAGAAGTGGGGGAAATCATGCTCATGAGTGGCATCTTACTAGAGTACCTATAACCTGGAATCTGAAGGTGTATGTTGAATTTCTGATGAATTTACTATGAATTCTGGGTTAACATTATTGAAAACCCACACAGGATGTCCAGTATAGAGTGATCATTTTGATTTGTTGAGTGTATTATGTTTTGCTAGGTTCAGTGTTGGATTCTTTACAAATATATTAACATTTAATACTAATAATAACCGTTTGTAGCAGATATTAATATCATTTTTAGATGAAGAAATTAAGCCACTTCTCCTTCTAGAAGCTTTTTCTGCAAACTTCAATTCACTATGGGTTCTCTGCTTCCTAAATTGCAGAAGCTATCATTTTATTTATGAGTTTTTAATGTGAATTCTGCAAACACGATCTGCTTATGTAATAAGCTTCCTGAGGATAAAATGTATTTTTCTGGTTTATTTTTTATATTGTAACAAATCCAGGATACCTGAGCATCAGTGATCAAGAAATACTGCAGATTTATAGACTAAATTTTCATGTGTTTATATTGGTGCACGTTTAAACTTGAAATAAAGCATGCTGGGAGGTCAAAAACTACACATGAATGTCTCTAAAATGAGTTTAGGAAGGCTGCAGCGATAATCTCTTTTGCTAAAGAGCATTAAGAGGAAGATAGTCTTATCAATTAGTGATGATTTGAGTATGGAAAAAAGGGGGGGTCGACAAGCAAGAACAGAGAGATGAAAGACCATAGATCAAATTAACTGAAAATGAATTTGATCTATGGAGATTGCAATCCTGAATAGCTTCATGCTCCCACACAACAAATCCACTCTTCTCTGTCGACACAGCTTTGCGTTCATTTTTTGTAATCTTGTTCTAACTTACTGTGTCAGGAGCTTTAAAGAAACACAGATGGCGTAAGATTTCTCACTAATTTGCTTCACTGAATGAGAGAGAGCAGAGAGAACATTGGATCCAAGGTAAGGTTAGAGATTGGGTTTTCAGGGTGTGTCTATTACATATTTCTCATAGGACTTTTTGTAAGGCATTTTATTATTTGGTGTCTCATTTTTCTTTGCCTGTATATTCCCTATTACACAAAGCAAAATGAGGATCACAAGAGCCATGGAAATGAAAGGGTTATGAAGAGGATAAAATATTATGGTATTTTCCATAATTACACAATCATTGCTACTATTCCTTGTGAAAGTGACTTTTCCAAACCTAGAATCATAGAGAATGTTTTCTATCTGGGTATTATTTCAACGTTTTAAGCCTTCATATAGTAGACTGACAAACAGTAGAAGGTGTAAGTCTATAAAATCTTATGTAGCCTTTGTCAGCAGAGTGCCCCATGTTAAACCCACCACAGAGGCAAGGCGGGGGTTGAAAACAATTTTGTTAGCTTGGGACACATTCTGTACTATTGAACTATTGAGGTAAAAGCCTTCACAAATTAAAAGCTGGTTAAAGTTTCATACAGATAATCCAATAAGTGAAGCTCCATTCTCTGCAATTAATTGGTTAAGGAAGACTCAAGGCCAAGGGTAGTACTGGTGTATCAAAATTTTGCTATGAAACTTGACACCAAGACTGATGTAATTATTTTCCACTGCTTTATAGAAGTTGGTGTATATGTTGTGTGTATATGCAAGAGAGATTTGGGCAAGTAGATGATTCTAGCCCAAATTGAGATGTGCATTTCTTGATTTATTTTTATGATAAAATTCTTGCCCCAAATATACATCTGGAGTATGATTTAAAAGGGGCTTTCTCTACACAGGTTAAGATAGAGGAGATAACTCAGATCTGTTTAAAAGAAATGCTTCTGTCATCCTAAGAAAACAAGCATCCCCCAAGATCCTTATATGAACAATTAGCCTAAGGTAGGAAAGTTCATTTATTGCCAATGGACCAGCAAAAAGCTAATTGCAGTTGTTTTACTCTAGGGAAAATGAGTCTCAAGGTATGGGAATGACCAAGATGTTCTAATAAAAAAGCAAACTAAGTAGAATACCTTGGCCCAAATGATCAGTAAAAGCAGGATATGGAGCAGGAACAGTATAGTGCTTACTATTCAGAAAAGTAGGCTAACTAAAGGAGAATGAAGATTTTTATTTTAAAGGATAATTATTTGCAGGTTAGAGTTCATTCAAAAACAACACAGAAAGCCTGTATAAAATTCTTTAAACATCCATGCATCTTGGTGAAAGGAGCTAATGCCAGAAGAGAAGCTTTCTATGTCAGAAGCAGTAGTCAGACATTTGTAGAAGGTAAGGCAAGGTAACGAGAACAGTGTGCATACAATTTTTCACCCATTTAAATACAGTTCAAAAGACATTATGGAAGATCATTTTGAGCTCAATCAATAATGTGCAACTACAAGATCAACATGCATGTGCAGGCTCTTTCTTGTTCTCTGTCTCACACATACGCAAGCACACATGACAGCTGAGGGCCAGCAAGATGGCTCCATTGCTTAAGGTTACAAAGCCAGTTGTGCTGACCTAACACGGATCCCTCAGGCCCATATGGTGTAAAAAGAGAGTTATTATGGGAGGTGTGCTTTCTGAAATCTGCTTTTGTGCTGTGGCATGTATGTGTGCAAACACACATAAATAAATGTAAGGCAGGGAGGGGAGCAGAGAAGAAGAATGTAGAGCTCAATAAAAATCAATAAGAATTTCAACAAACAAAATAAAATATGACAGCTCAGTTAAAGTAAGATATTCAGGATATTCAGTTTCGTGAAGCAAAGAACTCTGTGCACCACCAGTCCTTATCAAGTTGATCTACAGGTTTGATAATCTTGGGCACGAGAAGGTTATGTAAAAAAGTATTGCAAGAAACTAGATGCTTGTCATTTCCCATGTCTCATCTTGATTGGTCATCCCCGGGCCATTTCTATTCCTTTCATTCTCTAAATTGAATCACATAGATACGTTCATGAGTGATATGAGAGGAAGAGGGAATTCGAGCTGTGAGGCTATAGCTTGAACCAATGTACCTAAGCTCCCAGTGCTCAGCCTTTTATCTTTGTCTAATGGTAGGGATAATAGCTGAGTTGCCCATGTCAGCAGATTCCTGTAAAGGCCAAATAAGATAACAGCTGTCCTGTCTGTGAGATCTTTCAGAAAGGTGAACATGAGTGATGTTAATATTTATTTATGGTTCTGATTAACAGTTTTCTGGTATCATGCTGTGGTATGTCTAGTACATGACTACCTACTCTAACATAGTTTAACTTAGATGGCAGAAGCTCTGTGTGTAATTCTGTCAGCACCTGTGCCATGCTGTCTGACAGTGGTGATCAGTCTGAATAGCATCTTGTATTACTATTCCAGTCAAACCAGTAAGCATTCTATATTAGCTCTAAAACACACCACTTTTCGATCCCCATTGTTTGGCCCATATCATTTTCTCAGCCTGCAATGCCCTTTCTTCTTTTTACTGTTCTAATCCTGGTCTTCTGTCAAGGTGCAACACACAGCTAGTCACATGATTTACAATGCACAAACTGACTTTACTATTTGCAAATATCTTGATGGAGGTATTTTCTTGGCAATTTTAGTGGGTTTTTTGCATGGTAGAAATCGTCTGAACCTACTAGAAGAGGTATATAATGCAGTTCCAAGCGGGTAAGGTTGAAGTACAACATGACTTTAAGTTGCTAATCTAAAGCCTACCCTGTTAGTAAGAATGCGATACGTTTCTGACTGTACCCAAGAACACATTTTACACTGGGCCTAGTAGCATATGCCTGTAATCCTCAGCACTTTGATGTAGAGGCAGGAGGATCAGATGTATAAGGCCGAGCTCACATATAGCAAAATCAAGGCCAGCCTGGGCTACACAAATTTCAATTCGAATAAAAAGAAACAAGCACAATAATACATTTTACTTGTGTAGTTATTAGAACCTATGTAACAAATCCGTGTACTCACAGGAAGAGCTAAACACTTTCATTTCTCTTTTACAGTTACCCTTTAATTCCCAGTTACTCTACTTTCTACCCTTTTGCCTTGTTCTTTGAATTCTTTTTCCTTTTTGAGTTAACTTAACCTATTTTGGATAAAGGTTAGAAGCTAGTTCTCAGTTTTACTTTATACCTTTGTCTAGTCTCCCTTTCAGATTACTCTGCTCTTTCCCTCATTTTTTCTACTGTCTTTTTAAAATCCTGACATATTAATCATTTCTTGAACCCTTGCAACATTGAATGTTGATATCATATAATGAGTCATCTCTTGTCTTCCCAAGAAGATTATATTCTACTTGAGGGTAGGGCCTTGTTTTGCTTTCTTGAAGACTTTTGAATTTGTTGTTTGAAAAGCTCAACTAAAGAGTGAAACTCAGAGAACACATGCTTCTTTTCCTAATAATATATACTGGGATGATGATGTTGATTTGTCAAAGTAGCTAAAATCAGTGGGAGCCTTATGAATTGCAATGTGGAGCTATTGGCACCAGTGTTTTATTGAAATCAATTAAATATATTGAAAGTATTAATTAAGATGATGGCAGCTCTGGATACCGGTCCGATAACAGGGAGGCTTTTGTCTAACTGGCATTAGCATAGTTCCTGCATAAAGGAGAACTTTATATGTGTGTAGAATAAATGATTCATTATTAGAAATAGAACAAAAAAGCAATTAGAAAGTAATTAATAACAGTGAGCCTTATAAACCAAAAAGCAAACAGAGGAAAAATGAAAAAAAATTAATGTATGATATTTTGAAGCTGCAGTGGTTCCATAATTCAATTTCCAAACATTTCTAACTTTTTTTAGGAACAAGAGAAGATCAGATTATGTGCAGCTCACAAGCTGGTGGTTTCGGCCATCTGTGACATCTGAATAGCATCCTGTAAACATTTAAACTGATTCTTTGAATAAAGTCTTTTTTTTTTTTTTTATTGATAAAAGAAAAATTTACATTTACTCCCCTTGTTCCCGGCTCTCCCGCTCCCCCACC